>CM037778.1:63875293-63925293 GCA_021229015.1 Solen grandis | reverse complement strand
AAACCTGGTGAGTCATGTTAATACAATTATATTGCTGTTACATATCAGATACCTAAAAATATGTGTAAGATTAATACATGTGTATAACAATTTGTATCTTATTCAACTGCTTCTTTAAGGAAATTTATAAGAGTTAAACTGATTTTTACTTTTTTTTAAATTTTATTTTTACAGATGGTGATATTAAAAAAGGAGAAAATACTGATGCATGTCGTGAAAAGGAAATGGCAAAGACAGAAGCCAAGGTTTTAGAACAAAAGAGGTAATGTTTCACAAGTATCACTAACAACAGAATGTATTGCAATACCGTACGATAGTATAAAGACATTCGCCATTATTGATGAATTAAGTCTCTTGACTAAATATGCCTTTCTCATTTTGAGTCGGCTTCTTTTGATGTTTCAGGAGAATTGAAGACATTCTAGAAGGTCAAAAGACTAAAGCTGTCACTCTACAGGCAACATTCACAGACGGTCCAAAGGATACAAAGGCAAATGACAACATTAAAACAAGCGGCGATAAAACACGCATCAAGTGGAAACCGGTAAAAATCCCTGTCCGTCACACTAAAAAGAGTGCACAAGTACTGGCGTTGTCGGAGGAAATGAAACGTGCTTCTCCGCCAGTTCCTTCACAGTCTACAGAAAATGCCATTGACGTTAAGAAATCAGTTGCTGCATCAACAAAACCAATATCTAAAAAGCCTGTTTTAAAGTCGTATGGTCGCACGTTACCTGGAACAAAGAAATCTGAAAGGAAAAATTGCATGAAAAAGGATGGAACAAAATTGAAAGAAAAAAAATCTGTACTAGAACCAAGGTCCGTTTCGACAGGAACAAACAAAGTTCATGAAGAAAAAGATACATCTCCAGAAGATGCATTAATAGAAAGCAACAAGGCATCAAGATCATCTTCAAAATCCTCGTCAGTTGGAAGCTCACTGTTAAAAGCAAGTGAGAAAGACAAAACACCAACTCAAAGTAGCTTTTGTAGTGCAGAGTCAGTTTCACCTGTAAGAAGTATTTTAGATGTAGCATATGAAAAGGGGGTTGCAAAGTCTAAAACCAGCAATCTACCGAGTGAAGGTAACAAAGATCTGAAAGCATTCCGTCATGAATCACTAACCAAGGAAGCAAAAGGACATTCAAGCCCTGGACACAATCCTGCTAACAACGATAGTAATGAGAGTCAGGAGATGTTGCCAAGAGTTTTCTCTCGCTCGCTGTCTCCGCTATATTCCAAGAAAGAGGTTTCACGAAAAAGACGACCAAGGAGCTTGTCATACAGAGGAATAGGACTAGAAAAAATCAAGTCAAGAACAGATGAGAGATCAACTGAAGCAAACACATCTTTAACAGATATGACGAGAATAAAGACGAAGACAAAAGATTGTGTCGACATTCAGGATATTGGCATTGGTGCAGCTCCTTTATCTTCTTCGAGTCAAGCATCAGATGGTCGCACAAGTCCAAGAACATACAGGAGGTCTACCAGAGATATATGTCATAAAAAGAAAAGGTTTAAAAGGGATGGGTCGCCAAAATCAATGCTACGAAGTGGGGTAAGAAATACCTTGAGTAAATCAACGAATGAACGAAATGATTTACGGTCTGCCGATAGCATAACAGTTAGGTCTCTTCAGTCATCTAGAGCTTCTGAAACAACATCTGGCTATTCAGTCACTCCTACGCCAAGAAAATCAAACTCATGTTCACGTATTTCTTCGCGAACATGCTTAACCTCACCACAACATTCAGATGAAATGGGGCATATTGCAAGCGTGTCTCAAAATGAAGTATCTACAGATGCATGCATTAAATCACCAAGAAACACAGGATCTTCAACAAAGGTAATGCACGACAAGATGACTGCTGACTGCACAAGACCACCTGACAACACAAGATATCTTCAGAAGGAACACGATGGACCAAATCCAAGTCCATCACAACTTACAAATGTAGCAGGAGAATCAAAAGATCGACTTACCTCCTCCTCCTCCTCCTCTGTGGGCAGCAGAAGAAGTAGATCAGGGGATTTACCAGTTAAGCTAAAGTCGAGAGCGCCAGCATCAGGAATACTCTCAAAACAAAAATCCATCTCTAATGATTCTCGAACTCCTTCGGTATCAAGCATCACATTAGAATCGCATGATAATGAAAAAAAGTGGAAGAAATCTACGCCATCTTCAAAGCGATCTGACTGCAGCGCTTTGTCAGCTAGACTCTCTAGTGGCATTTCATCCCGCTCGAGTTCATTTGCATCTCTCAAAGATACTGCAAGGTCTAAATATTCTCCAAAAGGAGCTGATGGCTCTAAAGAAAAGCGAAGTTCAACTCCTCATATAGATGCGCAACTTACCGCTCGTTCGCCAGTCACTTCTCGTTCCTCAGCCTCTGTCCGCTCCCAACTGTCTTCACGATCGAAAATCTCCGCAGTTTCATCGGCCACTGGCCGTTCACCAATAACTGCTCGTTCTGCAGGTAATGTTCATACGCCAATGTCAAATCGCTCGATTTCCACAGCATCACCTGTATCTTCCAGAAAGTGCTCCAGAATATCATACACACGATCGGATATCTCGGTTGGAAGAAAATCATCTGCAGCCTCTGTTTCCAGTGGTATCAGGTCGGGATCTGCAATGTCTACCGCCTCCTACTCAAAAGATCGAACACCTCGTGCAAGAGGTTCATATGGTCAGCATTTGTAAAAAAAACTATGACAATGACGAAATCAGAACCAAAGTGAGACGTTCATTAAAATGACACCAACCATGATTTTTAATAATAAAATGATATTTATGACTTATTGTATGCTTGTTTTATCTGCATTTCTGCTAGCTTATTTACTAAGCCGATAAACACATGTTTATAGCATTTTGTTATACACTCACATACATGCATGTATTCACCGAGAGAGAGAGAGAGAACCGCGTGGGTTCGAATCCCGGCAGGGTCATTCGGATTTTCATGTGAGGAAGCCTTCCAGCTGGCTTGCGGTAGGTCGGTGGTTCTACCCGGATGCCTCCGTGCATTCAGAGTCTTCCTCCACCTGTAATTAGCTGGATGTCGCTATATGATTGAAATACTATCGCAGCGACGGTAAACCGCAATACAACAATAGAAAGTCTTGATAAAGTTGAAGGATAAAAATAAAAACACATTAAAACCAGAGCTCCGATACACTTATACATGTACTACCGACAAAAATATTCAATAAATCAAAAATTAAGCCGACTATGTCATGCCAGTGATATGTGCTACTACTGTTAGTACTTATAAATGACCAATAGACCAATAGCAGCTGAGAAATACAGTAGATAAAAAACAAATGTATATTCAAGAAATATGGCAAGGGGCAAGGGGTGTGTGAAGCAAGCATGATATGCCTACAATATGAGTTAGTAGACTTGGTATTTAATTGTTGTGAAGTTAAATGAAAAGTAGCTAAGAAATAGTGTGGACAAAATATCTTTAATAAATATAACAAAGGGCCATAACTCATTTAAAATGAAAACATTCCAACGATATGAGCAGCTAGGCTTGATACTAATTAATGCTGTGAAGTCCGACCAAAGGTAGCCGAGAAATAGCGCGGACAAAATACATTTAACCCTTTCCCTCATAGAGGAAACCATGAAAAGACCTATGCGAACAACATAAAACCAGATCAGCCTGCGAGTAACTCGCAGGCTGATCTGGTTTTATGTTGTTCGCTGTTCCTCAGTGGTCTGGAAATGAGGATTTCATAATTAAATTTGGTAAGGTTTAACTGTGCTTTTCTGCAGATGAGGCTTTATGTGGTACCTATTGAGTGCGTCAAAATGAGTCTATATGAGGGAAAGGGTTAAGAAATATAACAATGACCATACCTCTTTCAAAATTAAATCATAGTTAATGCGCAACTAAGCTTGATACTTATTAGCGAGAAATAGGGCGGACCGACCAACCGACAGACCGTCCGACGTGACTCCAATATAGCCTTCATATACTTCGTATATGGGGGGAATAAAAATGAAACTGCATTCGTATTTAACAATAATTTTCACTTATTTTTCAAATTAACATACCAAAATTTAGATCATTCATCGGCCGACATGATACTTTTTCTTCAGGTAAAATTATCGGTACAGAGTTATCAGTCGTATGAGGTCAAACTTCTAATTCGTAACTTTTGATGTTAACTTGACTGTGCTTTTTTTCTTCTTCAGGATTTTTCTTCAAATGTTTATCAAATTTAATATCGAGTATGTCCATCTCTCCTCAGAATCAAAGCACTCATCCTCAAGTCTAGTTTCAATTTAAGCGTTGCTGATGACAGAATACACGTGTCGTAGAGTTGAACGTTTGGGCGATAAATTAACATGATAAGCATATTGCTTTAGAATTCAAATTTATAGGAGTCTTGCCGGGCCCAGTCAATGTTGATTCAAAGAGTCAAGGATCAGGTTTTTATATTTCTAAAATCTCCAAAAGTACTGGTCCAATTCACGGAATTTTCAAAGGGGCTAACATTAAAGAAATCATTTCCAACTCAATGTAAAAGACGTGATGTTTTGTGAAATTGACATACACGCTTGTTTACACAAGGCAACCATGCAAAGTTCCAGTTTCTCGTACAAACAGAGGAAAACATGAATGCATCCAATTTCCCATGTGATTTAAAATATCATAAAGTGAAAATGTTTTAGTGTGAGAAACACCCAAAACTATTCAAACGGGCCTCGACGTGTCTTTTTCCATGCCTCGGCCTTTCTCCCTTACATAGAACTTTCATTTTTGTGCCTGTTCAGCCATTTTGTATCGGTGACCTCCTGCCCCGTGAACTTACGTTACAGTTTGCATGAGTAATTAATATTGATTCATTTAATAATTAAATTTCGGGGCAAAAAGTCGAAACTTCATGGCGAAAAAACGAAATATTGTATTTTCGTCCCGTATTTTCAACTTGTCGCCGTATTTTATCGCCCCCAAATTTCTACTTTTCGCCCCGCTTGAATAAAAGGACACAACTCTTTTAAATTATCAGAGGAGCATACAGGAGTTGCCTCTCTTTGTCTAAGAATTGAATATTAAGAGTTTTTTTTTTTGCCGGCATGAGTAGACAAAATGCTGCCATATTGTGCATGGGCTATGACACAGCCAGTTAATTTTTACACTGGGCACATCCATCAACCATACTGAGCGCAAATGCTGGGGTCCTCTATCTGGTCGTTTCCATCATTCTGGCTTCTCTACCACCAAAACATTTTATCTGTTCTTAAGGTGATTTATACTTGGGTTATCTCAGCAAATTTCTAATTAAACAATTACTCGGACGTCGGTAATAGGTATTTTCGAGCATGGTCTGGAACTACCCTTACATACTGTTCCCATTTAGTCCCTACGTAAGAGTTATTGCATCATGAAGAAAGCGGGGAACCCATCAACAGTTTCAAGCGTTACGCTTAACTGGCGTGCCTTCAGTATGCTGAACCGTATGCAACCGCACGCTTAGTCAGCTGTGAAGCAGCCTGAGTGTCATAATCACGATGTTCACGTATACCTAACTACAGCACAAGGTGCACGTGAACAGGATGGTATATAGTCCTAAGACACCTCCATAGCTGTCTGTTATCGACCGGTTGCATACAGAACAGGGCTGGAAGCGATCCATGATCTAGTTACCGTGCCGACACTCAGATGATTTGTGAAAGGAAGGGATCCTTTTTTAAATCAATGCCACGTTCAGCTTGCTTTCTATACACATATGCAAACGTTCATGGTTTGTTAGGTTAAACGTCCCACCGACATTATTTCATTCATTTTGGAGACGAGGCCTATTGAGAGAGATGTGGTGCTGCATATTGCAGTATCACACCCGAGACAATGACAGGACCTACGGTGGTCACATTCTACCAGTCCTTGATCTACTCTTAAATGCCCAGTGCCAAGAAGGGGAGCTTAAGTCTATACCAGTATCATTTACGACTTTGGCATGCCGCAGTCTAGGATTGAACCTACGGCCTCACGATTCTGTTGTTTGGTTTAACTCCCGCCAACATTATTTCAGTCATTTGGACTGCCTAATCAAGACGATATATAAAGCCACATTGCAGCATCACGTTGTAGAAATGTGGCACGGTGGATACCGGACCAACCAGTCCTAGAACTACCCTTATATGCCGGGCACCAAGAAAGGAAGCTACACCAATACCATTTTTTTCATAACTTTCCCATCCCGTTCAAATACTTGCATATCGCAGGTGGATGTTGTCTCGAGTAGATGTTAGTCTGGCACACTCGGCAAAGCTTAAGAATCAATTTGTTGACCATATCAAACATTTTATGTTCAAAACGGTGATGTTTCTAATGTTGCTGTGTATAGTAATTTTCTTTCTCTCTCTCCCCTTTCTCTCACAGGAATATCTCCTTTCATTACATGGAGAAACCAAAGCACAGAAGACCAAGTTCTCTTCAACACAGTTTATTTTAGTATACAACAATGTACACCGACAAACTGACAGCTTAATCCTCGTCTTCTTCGTCTCCGTCACCCTTTCCCTTCTTGGCGTTCTTCCTCTTGACACGGCCTGCAGAAGATAAGAGTTCCATTTATAAACTATTTCAACAGTTCAGGCTTTTCTTGATTACTGATGCTACGCAAGAATTTAACAGGAACTTGACTGCTACGTCATTTAACCATCAACTTCACCGCCCTTAGAAATATTGAAATTTTAATAGCTTTGTACAAAACTAAAATATAGTAAGAAATTGCAGTATAAGGCAAGCTTAATTGGTATGCAAATCCACATCGAGTGCTTGGTGCAAAGCTTTGGTTTACTACTTGCATCTAGGAAGAACCAGTTACAATGGATTGGCACTAAGCCCTGGAGATGCCCAAATTTGTTAGATTTCAAAATAATCCATGGAATTATAAGAAAATTGAGTATTCAAGATTCAAGTAGCTGTCTACTAACCTGGGCGACCACCACCATATGGTGAGGTGAGAGCAAAGTCAATGTGCTTCTGGGAGTCCAGGCGGACCACGTAGGATGGAATGTTCACCACCTGCTTGCGAACCCTGGAGAAATATACAAGGAATCAATGTTAATATACAGGTACACATGATGGTACATAAACAAGGTTTTCTTTGAGCATGCATCACCTGCTGAGAGAAGTCTGACAGATGGAATCCCCAAGTGATACTCCCGTGTCACTACAGCTTACATCAGGTAACACAAAAAGTGTTACTAAAAAATTTAAAACATTTTTAAAACTTAATGGCCTGGACCAGGCCGGTAAGTTTTAAAAGTGGTAATCTTTTTCAAGTCTACCAGTAAAAATGTTTTTGAAACGCTAAATGGATATGGTGAAATTAGGTCCAGGCTGGAATCGAACCAGCAATACTAAATGGCAAGTAATACTTTTGGGAGAAATGCATTTTACATTTCCTGATCTAGGGAAATACTCATTCAAGTACAAGACAAATTAGACACAAATCATTACCATAACTTGATTTGTAAGTCATCCATCATTTAACTATCATCATGGTCCTATAAATGCATGAAAAGACTTCAGTGCAGATTCAAGCATCCACAGACTTGGAGTTACAGGATCGCTTACCCAAAGTCTTAAAAGGTTTACATTTACAATAAAATTCTATGACTACTTAATAACCATGATCACAATTTAATGTTGGATGGATTACCTTAAATGAAATATTTGTGTACTCTTATTAGAGAAATATTGTGGCAAGAACTGACCAAAAAGGCTTTCATGATCCTTCAAACATTTTTCCTGAACTTCAAGGTGATTTCAGATTAGTCTTCTAAGAACCATCAGACAAGCCAAAGTAAAAATAACAACAGCACAAACATACCAATTTGAGAAGATGCAACAGAATGCAGTCATCGACAGATCCTGGATGTCACAGGTCCTTCTCAACAATCTTATTGCATCATTTTCAACAGGCGTTAACATTATCATGTTAAGTGGCCCATCAGACATTTCCACACCACACTGTTGTCTGCTTAAAATAGACGTTGGGAGTTAATGAAATTAACAGCCCAAGTGGCCTATTTGAAATTGCTTCAAATGGTTCCCTCTGAGAGGAAGTTTTACCTGATGTGTCTCTGGCGGATCAGAACACGGGCATGATGAATACTCTTAGCCAACCCAAGCTTGAACACTTGGGTCTGAAGACGTCTTTCCAAGAAATCCTCCACACGGAGACCCAAGACGAAATCGAGCTTCATCTTTGATTCGTCCAGTACACCAATTCGCACAAGACGTCTCAACAAAGCGTTACCTGAGGAAAAAAGGAACAAGCATTACAGTACCTACATACAAGTCTCAAGAGTCAGATGATGAACACACAAATATATTATTGTTGATTACTTACATCAGAAATCATTTTAATTTTGGCACATACAGATCTCTTGTGGTTGATGTTGATACAAAATTTAAGAAATACTTTCATCTAAAAGTATAATCCATACTTTAGTTTAAGAACAATTTATATTTGGTAATGTGACTAACCTTCAAACAATCTTTTGGAATCCTTCTCATCAAGGGTCAGCAGCTCTCGGGCACATTTTCGGATCTTGGCAAGGGTAAACTTGACCCTCCAGACTTCACGCTTGTTCCTCAAGCCGTATTCACCAATGAGCTTCAACTCCTGATCAAGACGTTCCTTCTCAAAGGGACGTCTTGGAGTTGTGAAGGTCTTGTGCTGCACAAGGGGAAGTCTTGGCATCTTGAGATTTTACGGTCCTGCCTGAAAATTTTTGTACAACTTAATATAATTTTGAATGACCTCTTAAATATATTCATAATGATTGAATCATGACCTCGAAGACAACCTTTTTGACTGTAAACATACCTTAACTAGTATGGACCATTTCACTCAGAAATGAGACATACACCTATATATATCAATGAGCACTCCCAAACACATCATCTAATTGCTGGTGTAAAATTCCACATTGTTCAATGGGAAATCAGCAACATAAGATTTTATCCCATTCACTGATGGTCTGTTTTAAATCATTGAATTCTATAAACATATGTATTGCTGAACCACAGATGAAATCATCTCTTCGCTTATGTCCTTGTAATGACTACAAATTATATATACCAATTTCTCATTATCGGGACAGGAGTTCCCACATTGTGACATCAAAACAGTTCAATGTCCAATTTTTTTTTTTATTCTTTTTTTTATGCCAAAATGCTAACAGCCTGGACAGCTGAAATGAATTCCAGTGCTTCCCCTTGCAAAATCTTTAAGTCTGTTATACTGCGCAAGCAGGAAATCTAAAATCCCTGAAATTACGTTCAACAAGTCGGATTGTTGACCCAAAAATACTTGGGGTTTATCTGAATCTGAAACAAATACGTTGTAGATCCCAATACTGGGTTTTACACAACGGAAGCAGGGCTTTTTTTCCTTCTATATTAAGAGGCCGATCTTCGGTGACTTCCCAATCGTAAAAAGGCTATATTTTTCCCAATTTTGGCCAAAAGAATTCCCAAAATCTAATGATAAAATTCCCAATATGTTCCAACTATTTTTCTCCTTAAACCTATAAGCAAATATTCATTAATACAGAGAAAAAACCCCCCAGTAATGCAGTTGTTTCCGTAATGCACAAAAGTATACGTCACTCTACACTGCATACTACTTAAAGTAAAGCACCTGCTGTTCGATGACGCAATATTACTGTGTATACATGTGAATTGAGTCTACCTTTTTCCCAAAACGCCCCGAAATCGCGTTTCAATTTCCCAAATTAGAAGGCTAAGGCCCCTTCCCAAATTTCGGAAAAAAAGCCCTGGGAAGGGTTTATGAAGTCAATCGATTGTAAAAGGTTTTATTGTGAAGAAAAGTTATTTTTAATGTATGACAAATCAAAAATCGTTTATTTAATGCTCTGCTAAACTGAATTTGATCCGACAATAGGAACGGGGGGGGGGGGGGGCACTCAACACGTGTTTACGCCACGGACTATGCTCAAAACTGCTGGAAGTATCACTGAAAGGCATAACATGTGGCTAAAGAGGTTGAACAATATTGTCTATGATATATGATTTCGTTGCTTGTGATGCTTTGAAACGTTTAAAGGCGACAATTATGTCTTAATCAAAATATTTTCCAAGAGAGACAAAAACCCTACCGATCGCTTTGGACCACGTGAGAAAAAGGACTGGATTTGTTCATATTCATCCGCATTTTTCCGAGGGAATAACAAAACCATTAATATGTGATATTTTAAAATTCATAACATACAAAACAAAACAGTGGTATTTTTTTCATAATATTTTTTATTTCTTGAAAATAACAATAACTTAAATCGTAAAAATGAGAAAACTAAACATCGAACTATTTTCTTTCGAGTCTCGGTGTTTCATTATATTCACACTCCATAATCATTTTTTCCCCAGTGTTCTTTTATTTTTTTTAATATATTCAAAACTTTACAGACGGTTTTCCCCGAATAACATAATCTTAAAAAAGATTCAATAATAAATAAAAGAACAACAAATCATTATTGAGAAATATAAAAATCTTTAGAAAAAAAATAAAGAACGATAACCGACTTTTTTTTCTTTAAGCACAGTTATAACCTCCCTTGAATGGGAGAACCAGAAAAAAGAAGCATTATATTATCAATTAATTAGTCAGTTCATATAAAAATAATGTCTGATCATTGACATATTTTTATATACTACTTCATGATTTATTATGACGGACAGAGGAAAAGCTGCACAAGGCAAACGTCCTTTAAAAGGAAAAGGTATGGACTGAAACGCAACCGGTCTTTTCGCCCCCTGTTCTAAACGTACTTAAATGAGAGATTCACATAATTCCTTTTGGTTTTCATGTAAGGCTGCTTGAATATCACAACTGGGTGCTTTAAATTTCTCACAATCTTTCTTACAATTAATTGAAATTTTTCACATGATAATGATTACCATACAAACACAAAAGCGACACAGAGTTTAGACTGATTAAACCTGTATTTTGAAATCATATTTTCATTTGCTGTCACTTGACTGATAACATTCACTATTCATACATGTGCTCTCTTCACAGGCTGAAGTTATAAATTTACTGCCAGGTACTGATGAAGATGCTATGATGCAGAATGTTTCATGTGGTATCACAAGCAAATGCTTAGGGGATAACATATTCTGTTTATCTGATTACCCAAAATGTCATTTTCCCCTGCAATGTGACTTACACTTGCCAATGTTATTTGTTAGGAAGCAGACATTAGCAACATTAACAAGGGAGAGAGGAACACATTTTTTTTTAATTTTTTTTTATTTCTATTGATCATCTGTGAACAAGCAGCTTTAAAACTGTGAAAATGTGTTGGCTGTTTCCAATTTTGATTCTTTTCTTATAAATCTTCACATTAAGAGCTTTCTGTCTGTTTTATATGAAAGAAATTATTGAAATCATGTAAAAGAAAGGGACAGCATAATTATTCAGATAATTACACTACAGGATTACGTTGGCCACAGTAAATTTCTGCTTGATATTTATATGTGTATTTTTTTGTAAATACCTGTATACTGTTAGCTCTGCCAGTAATATTGTCACCTTCATTTGACCTTTTTTTAGATATAGTCTAATGTTTGATTTTCTGTTAGAAATATGAAACTTTATGTTGCTGTTAATCCCAACACTTGCATGAATTCTAACAGTCATGTTCTTGGCATGTAAGGCTCATGAATAGAAATAGTCTACTATCTCTTTTGTAATCTTAATTAATTTTCTGAAATGTAAATGTATTTTTTATCATTTAAGGTTCAGCACCTCCCCCAGGTGACCTTTTTGCACTTGGTTCAAAACCATCTCGACCAGGTGGGGAAAAACCTTCAAGTAGCACATCACAGCTTGGAGAGAAAAAACTTTCCCTCCTAGGAGACAGGAAACGGGAACCATCCAGTCTTCTCAGTGTAGGGACAGCTGCGAAGAAACCTAAGATACTTGCCCAAGGTCAGACGTTCACACCGCTTGGTCGTCCATCTGATAGAGAGTCTGATAGACGCAGTTCGCCCATCCCACCTGTTAGCTCACTGTATGAGGATGCAGCAATTGAAGGTATGATTTCTAATTGTTTTGAAATTGATTTAACCCTTTAACTCATGAATATTCATGTACAAATTTATGATTTGATGAATATTAATTGATTGATCTTTAAATGGTTTATGAAATAGGGTTTTTTTCTTTGCCACAAATAACTGTGTAGAAGCTGGGCTGCATTATTGTATGAGCAAACAGAGGAGACCCTGATCAGATTGATCTGGGTCTGCTCTGTTTGCCTATGCATCAAAATGAGTCTATATGAAATAAAGGGTTAAGCTAGTTGTTTATCTCAAACTGAAATGTAAAAAGACTTAATTCTTAACTGCTTGGAAACCAAAAGCAATCTTTATTGGGATAATTATGAAAGGCTTTTTATGATAGAGAACTGCAATGTGTTGCAAGGTGAATTACTGTGTTAAGTCAGACTTCTCAAATCCTGTAAGTCCATGTAAGTCCAAAGGTAGTGTGCTGCACCACTGAGATTGTTGTATTGAAGACTGCACTGAAATGGATAAGTGACTTTAATATAATGATCTAACATGCTATTTAGTTATTGTCAATTTTTTATGCCAGTGAAATGTATTTGTTGCATTGTATAGGACAGTTTGAGATAAAAATACTTATCTGCAAATTTCATGTAAATGACAGTGGTTTCGAAAGATCTATGTGAAAGTGAAAGTAGGAAAGTAATTCTTATTTACATGAATTTCTTAATCTACAATAGAAGTGTTGAAATCATAATGTGTTGACAATGATAAAAGCACATTTAGTAGTATCTAGGCATGCTCATTTTACTAACCTTTGGTCCTATTCCTAAACTGCTTTTACTCTGTGGGTCTATTTGCGTGCTTTTGGGTGAATCCTACGGTCTATTCTAGTATATAGAAATTAGTACAAGCTAGAGACATCACAGTCTCTTTTTGTGTCACCTGCTGTAAGCAGAAGTGACACATAGGGATCACTTTTCTATTGTCTGTCCGTCCGTCTGTCTGTCTGTCCATCATACTTTTTCCGCCATGCTTCAGTAGATGACACACATGTTCCAGAAACACTCTTGTTATATATTAAGTTCAAAAGCTTATTTTGAATTATTCTTTTCCTTTTCAACCAAAGTTTGGTGGAAATTTGTAAGTCCTTGGGAATTTTTGTCTGTTATAACTGATAACTGACAACTGGGACTGACAACTTTCTAGAGGTCTTTAATTTATCTTTTTGTTCTATGTCCCTCCCATGTTTTTTTCTTTTTTTAAACAGTGGACTTCAGTGTGTTGCTTGATGAGTTGTTGGATGCAGATGACACGGGGGATGAGGAGAGACAGGAGGGTCTGCTGTGTGGGGCAGTGAAACACCTCCACACCGCACGCTCCAAACCTGATCAGCTCGTATACCTCACTCTCATGCACCTTGCCAAAGTAAAACCAACCATTTTCAACAGTGGCATTGTCATTGAGGTATGCTTGGTTTTCATTCTATTGTTTTATTTTCTCTGTTCTTTTTGTTGGAATATCAATAAAAGTGATATAAATTTTATAGAGCAACCATAGTATCAATGCCTCAGTGTAGTAAGATACTTTGTACCAATCAGTTTCCAGGATCATTTGTATTAACAGATACCATACATGTATTCATGTGTTTTTAATTATAAGTCTTTTGTTAGGTTACTTATGATTTTGGCTTACTCTTTAGAGAGAGAGAGAGAGAGAGAGAGAGAGATTCTTGCCCCCCATCAGGGTTTGAACAGACAAGTTCCAATCTACAGACTTGAATGTTATATATTGCCT
Organism: Solen grandis; assembly: GCA_021229015.1. Classification (NCBI taxonomy): domain Eukaryota; kingdom Metazoa; phylum Mollusca; class Bivalvia; order Adapedonta; family Solenidae; genus Solen; species Solen grandis. Next base: position 63,911,437 of record CM037778.1, on the reverse strand, counting down.
TTATTTATAAATGAATGTTATACAAGGTGTTATACAGTGCCTTTTTTTATGAATGGATCAGCAAGAAAATAGGACTAGTTTCTGTTCTCTTTTGTCTTGAAGGCCTTTTGCAGCCTGTTAAAGAGGGACTTGTCCCTGAACTTCAAGTCCAAAGGTAACAGTCTGGTGTCGGTGTTGGCGTGCAATGTCTTGATGAAGGCGTACAGTGAAGAAGACAACTGGCCTGATGACTTTGTTAAGGTACAGTGTTATATAAGATGACTAACACTCCATTTAACTATCCCTTTATTTTATATAGACTCATTTCGGTCCTGTGAATCTTGTAAAATTACATGATCCTGTGATTCCTAAAAAGTTTTCGGAATGTCTGGGGTCAGGTAGAAAATTGCTGGTACCAGGGTACAAAATTATTACCCCTTACCCAATGCCAGCCTTTTTTATTATGATATTCTAGACTCTGTCAAGAAATTACATTTCTGTTTGTATCAAAATAGACATATTTTGTTTTTTATGAAGTCTATCATTAAGCGCATATTGAAATGTTTTAAAATTGACAACTTAATACAAGTGGTAAATCATTCTTGATGCAATGAACACATCTGCACGGGTACCTGGATACTTGTGGGTAATAGTATGATGTGTATCAGGGTATAAGAAATGGACTCGTATCAGCCCTACGTTCCAAGAGCTGTCTGATCAGGGTCTCCTCTGTTTGCTCGTACAACATTGTAGCTCAGATTTACACAGTCTGTATAGCAAAGAAAAATGCATTGTTTCATATTCCATTTAAAGTTCACATAAATTTGTACATGAATGTCTATCAGGTATGGGGATAAATTATCATACCCCAGTTTTACAAAGTGAAGTGGAACAAAAAGGGATCAGGGGTTTTGTCCAGTCCTTTACAAGAAGTTCAGTATCTGCTTACACTGTTGAGGCAAGGCTCATGTTAATTAACCCTTCATCCCATGAATATTCAGCTTGATGCTGTTTGCGTTCACGCTCAGGCGTATTGTGCATGGTGATGTGTTTTTTTTTTTTACAGAGAATGTGTGGGACATTTAACCCAACATTTGTAAGGCTCAGCACCTTTGACTTCGGTTCTCTTGTACTTTTTCTGTCAAGGTTGCCCTCCCTTAGCACCTCAAGACAAGTGCACCTACACACAGAGATAGATGCGGATACAAGTGATCCAGGTGCGCTACCCTAGCTCATTCTGAATTGATCCCCTGGTTCTTTAACATGCCCAGTGTATAGCACCGATACATGTGAAGCCCCTCAACCAATGACTGGATGAACCAGCGCTAGGCTTCTAGTTAGGCGAGGAACACTGAAAAATGTCCCAGAAATGTTCCAAGGTTCTACAGGATTTGAACCCCGGACCTCTGGATTAGCAGTCCAGCACCTTACCACTGAACCACTACTCCGCCTTTCATATTGATATTGATTTACTTAACTTTGAATAGTACATGTGCATGGAACAATGGATTTTTCTTTGCCACAGACTGTAAAAGCTTGAGCTACAATATTGTATGAGCAAACAGAGGAGACCCTGATCAGACAGCTCCGAAAGGAGCTGTCTGATCTGGGTCTGTTCTGTTTGCCATTGTCAAAATGAGTCAATATGAAGGAAAAGGTTAATATATGTATTTCTTCTGATATTCTACAGGTGTATATAGATGATGCCTTGGGTGAGAGAGTGTGGGTGGACAGGGCGGACTGTAAGGCCTTTGTGGACAACATAGTGACTGCCTTCAATACCAAACTGCCAAAGGGCGGCCTCAGTTCTTTGGAGGTCAAGGCTGACCAGGAAGCAGGTAGGTGATCTGAACATGTTTAAAATGCATATAGATTTGATTCACACCTCAGGGATCGTTTTTTCAAGAGGGAGTTTTTAATAAATTCAGTTCAGTTATTGAATTAAAAAATAAAAGCCAAAATTTCAAAATCATTCTGAAGCAGTATTAGATTTTGTTAGAAATTTCAGTCTTGAACAGACAAAGTAATTCAGAATACCAGCATTATATTGTATGTTAAGTATGTCAGAAACTAGTGCAGTGACTTTTTTTTATTTTATTTTTTTATTCAAGCTGTGGCTTCCTTTATATTGAGAAAATTAATGTTATAAATAAAAAAAAGGGGGAAATCATAAGGTAATGAAAATGTTTTACATTAACAAAACAGTTACCTAATTATAGGTAGTATATGTTATAGAGAGTTTCAAAGCAACATTAGATTTATAAGAAAAAGCCTTAGACATCTCTCTTAATACACTTAAAACTTAGCAAAAAAGTAGATATAACCATTTCAAACCCTAATCATATCTCATTCTGAACAAAAGGTAATAAAAGAAACCTGTGATAAACCTTATATAACCAAAATCGGCTAACACAGTTCCACTCTGGCCTACGTGACAAATACAACGTACTCTAAATCTATGCTTATTTTCAGGCCATGTCAAAATTATTTTGTGACACCATGTATATGTTTTGGTTGGCTTATAGTCATTGGCCCAGTGTCAGTATAATGAGACTGGGTGTGGTATCATGCCACATGTCTACGGCGTGATACTGCAGTGTGGCAGCACTATATCTGTCCCAAGTAGACATCGTCTCCAAATGACTGAAATACTGTCAGTGGGAAGTTAAACCCAACAAACAAACAAAATTTAAATGAAGAAGGGATGACAATTAATTATAATAGATACAATAAACATTTTTAATAATAATTGATAGATTGATAGTGTGGCGACGTCACATCATCCGGCCGGATCATGCCTATTACAAGCCATCCAGCACATGCGCATGGAGACTTCTGCCCGGAAGTGTCGTCCCGTCATAGTGATAATCTGCAGACGCAGAAATCTTACAAACCAAGTCATATCTAAGGCGGGAAACCTCTCCTTTGCATGTGCGAGTGGTCATCCAGTATAAATAAACATGTATCCAGGGGCGCTAATCACTTGCACCCTGACATTCAAAGTAATAGACATGCTTCAAAAACAGATCAATATAGTGAGTGGGAGAGGGAAGAAGGTTGTGTCTTGTCCCTAGTCGCACCCAGTACTGCATCGGTCTTCTGCTTTTTGTGCAAGGTGAAGAGCCATACTACTGGCAGCTTTCTATATTTCGTTATGCTGGTTATATTACTTATTTCATCAAAATTCCATGAATTATTTCTTTTGAGAAAAAAAGCTATATCATTGGGAAAATAGGTAGTTATTTTGGGAAAAAATGGCAGTTCGGGGAATCACTTTAAAAAGGTAGTAATTTACCCCCAAAATCACTGTAGCTGTGCAACTCTTAAAACAGAAGCTAATATACCTGAATTCATTACCTTTAAACTAATTTAGTGTCACCTGCAGTAGTAGAGGTGACACATTGGGATCACTTCTCCATCATTTCTGTCTGTCTGTCTGTCACACTTAATCGGTCATGCTTCTTTCAGCAGGTGACACATGTGTTCCAATGAACACTTCTTGTGAAAAAGAAATGTAAGACACAAAAGACATTTTGAGTATGTACAAGTTGTAATTATACTGTGTTCATGTTCGTACAGTTCAGCCCCCATTATACACTATATTTGGGACTCATAGGGTTTGTTTTATAATGGAGTGTGTTATAAATGGATCTATGCTATACACATGTAGACCTGTGTGACTTTTGTGTGATGGTGACTGTTTGTGTTACAGGGAGTCCAGTGGTAGGCAGCATGGAGGAGGAGGACAGCAAGATGGAGGTGGACACAGAGAAGGGGGGACCCATCACTACCGTGGAGGCTCACAATGTCACGGTGACCCAGAGGTATGTGTGTGGTATATTGTTAAACTTATATTTATTACAAAATAAGTTCTAACATCTTATATAAATTACATGGCTTAGATGATGATGTATGTGGTCAACTGGAGTGTGAAGGGAAATGTGTTTCCACTACGCTATTCAGGCATGCATGTGATACATTGAGGGGTTGGAAGTAGCGTTGGGCATGAGTCAATTGGGTAGAGATGCTTCATCAATTGTCTTGCATGTTTTTGGGTACGATTTAAGATACTCAGTGTCTATAACCTTCACTTAAGTCCATTCTATATTCGGTCGATGTATTTCTGATGATTATCATTAGAACAGATGGATTCCAAATGCTATGAAACAGAAACCAGTCCACCCTTGTTTCATTAAAAGGATTAAGCAATTGACAGCCATTGCAGATCAATTCCTCTGGAATTGCTAATGCAGTGTGCAGACGTAAAAATATTGCAACAAAAATGGATGTTTTAGCAAGCAAGTAGGTAGACAAAATTGAAAGTGTATAACATCATTTAAACAATGTCAGCATTTAGATCAAAATCTAGATAGTTCACAGTTGGATATGAAGTCTGAAAAAAAAGTAATGTTCTGAACAGGAGTTTCCTAAGAGCAAGGATTTAGGGGTGGATCTGGAGTATTAGATTGAAATAGAATTTGTAATGGTTAGGGGTGTCACAGCATGTTTGAATTGTACCTTGGTATACCGCATTTTTAAATGACTCTATTTCAGTATTTAACTTGGTATATTCTGCTATGAAATTATATAAAAAAATTGATCAAGTTTAACAACTTCAGTAGAAGCTTTAATAAACTTTAGTAACACTGCAGTGCAATGTAATGATAATAACTAGAATTGTGACTAGAGAGCACCTATCGGACAGATGCTTGTTGTAATTGACTGCAAGAAAACCCTGTCTGTGACTCTTTTTTTTTCAAATGATTAAATGACAGAAAAGATGACTGTTTTGCCAAATGATCATCAATCAAATGAAACAGATAAGTTAAGGAATTGTCAAATACCGGTACTCGGCTATCATACTAGGGTAAAATATTTTGTTGTGTACTGAGGTTTACTGATGAACCATAATACCTTTAGCAATGGTTATGTAATACAATGCTACAGTATATACACTACTACGTTTATCAATATGTAATATATGCATAGTCTGTGTTACATCCAGGTTTCCGTACCAGATTGACAACATTGAGAGTTTCGTGATGGACATCATCAGGGAGCAGCTGGTCAAGCGACAATTGATGGACGCCTCGGCGAAGAGTCTGATCCGCCTCATGACCGCCACGTGCGGGTATGGGGAGGTGCGGCAGCTGGCTGCTCAGAAACTGGAGCTGTGGCTGCAGAATCCAAAGGTAGGAACATGTAGCTTAGTTAACGATTACTGTGAAATCTTAAAGTTTTGTGGGACACTAATTTTTGTAGATTTCGTGAAGGGATTTATCCTGGAATTCTTATGTAATAAATGCATTCAGGTGTGAGAATCCATTTTATTTCTTATTATAAGCTTTCTTTTTCTGACTAGACCAGAATTTAGCAATCTCCAGACACAATATGTTAGACAAGAGGGAAAAACTGACTAGGCCAGAATTTCCCCACCTTTACACAGCTTTCAAAACCTATATGATGGAAGGGGGGAAAAAACTGACTGGGTGGGGAAAAACCTGACTAGTCAGTTTCTTCCCTGGGGAAAAACTTCATCAGTCAGTTTCTTCGGGGGTGCGACTTAAATTCTAAATTTTAATCAGCCAATATAGTTATTGGTTCATGTTTCAACAGTTTCTAAGTATAACAAAGGTGAAGCCATCCCTCCAAATACTGAATGCTTCAGATTTTAGTAAAACAGCATTTGGGAATAAGGTAAATTAATACTTTCGGATACTAATTGTATCCTTAATTATTTGTACATATACATAAGTGTGTTGTGTCTCAGGATGTAACAGAAAAGTATTTGTGTCGAGGGTGCACTTGAAATAAATTTGTCAGGGGTTTTGGGGATTTATGTTTGGTAAATGAGGAAAGCTCATGTTTCTCAAAAATACCCCAGTGCATCCATGAATTAGATGTCTAATGTTAAGCTGTGTTTTTCCACGGAACACCATCCAAGCTTCAGCAGATGGACCAAGGTATTATTTCAGCTAAGATGTATGAAACAAAAAAAAAATCATTTTGATGTTCATGGTTATTAAACAATAAAACAGAATGTACATTTTACAGTTTGTATTGTATTAATGTTATCATATAACATAACGTAATGACACATATTAGCTTACAGTTTGTTATTTGCATTTCTGGATATCCAAAAATCTATTAAGAGACCATTTCTGATTTTCATTTTATGATTGCTATTTGGCAGTCCCTTGAGTGGTCTCTTAATACAATGTTGGCTGTATTGATTTATTATAGCTACTTGTACCTTATAAAGTTGGCAACATAAAAATTAGAAATTCTTTTTTTTCCCTACTTCGACATTCTTGGTCTGAAAGTTAAAAGAACATGCATATTCAACATGGGAAAATTATTTTCTCATTTGTAGATATAGCAATAAGTATAAAAAATCTGTTTAGTACTTTTTTTTCCCTCAAACTGATCTGGTATTATATGAATTGTTTGGTGATGGAGCAATTATTATTTGTACTTTTATATATTCAGCTGACACGGGCGGCTCAGGAATTGCTCATGTCCGTGTGTATGAACTGTAATAAACATGATGCCAGCGACATGGAGGTGATATCACAGCTGATTAAGATGCGGATGAAAACCAAGCCCCTCATCAATCATTACTTGGAATGTATCAGGTAGGGGAAGAAGGATTGAGTCTACAAGCTGAGCTGAGCTGTCGCTTAAGATTATCATTACACATCATTACACAGTTCTCACCACAATCTTCTATTATGTCTACTGTGAGATCATTAAATTCCATGGGACACTCATTTTTTGATTGATTTCGTGAAGGATTTTATCCATGAATATTTTAACCCACAGAAACTGTTCATTTTATAGACCAAATATTCTAAAACATGGATCTACCACTAAATGTACCCATAAAATTCCCTAATGTACATAATCAACAGAATTTAATATTTGCAAAAACTAGCAATTTTACTGTACAGTGGAACCTCACTATTAAGGCCACGTATGGGACCGGGCACGAGTGGCCTTAATTTGAAATTTGGCCTTAATAGCAAGGTTTCATAAAGTCAAAAGGGATTATGTCCCTTAGACACATCAACCCTACACTTGTGTGTTATGTGTTGTGTTTGCTATGTGAGTTTTGTGTAATCAATTGATTATTCAATAACTCATTAAATAAGCCATTTTAAGTTTCGTTTTTATAAGTTTTATTTTTTTAAAGTGTTAAAAAGAAAATCTAAAAGAATAATTGCATTCATATCGGAAGTCATTTAGGCACAGACTCCGAAGAAAAAATCATATTGTTTAAAATAAAACTTATAATCAAGGTTGCTGTTAATGATAATGAATATTGATTCATGTTTTATACCTGAGTCTTTCCATTGCCAAACTGTTCAGCTAGAACACGATGAGATTTACCATGGCTATCATTAATCAATAAAATTTTGTCTTTGAGAGAAAGTTCTTTACGTTTCTTACTCATGGTTTTGATAGTTACAGTGAACGTAAGAAATGCATAATGAATTCTGAATGCATTTCATGAAGTGCACATTATTTATCATCGTTTTAATATGAATATTTACTAATTAGCTATAAAGTTTGCAAAACAGACGTGCCGACTATCAATTATCCATAATCATCAATTCATATGTCCCTAATACTTTAATTAAAGTATTAATTACCATCAGTTTGATTTCGATGTTGATAATGACGATGCATCGAAAACATAGTGTTATCAAACGCATTTTTTTAAAATTTATTGGACAAAAAGATGCAAACATCATACACATCGCTTTTGATAAAGGGATCCATTAACGTCCCATTTTTCGAAACAAACTGACACTTGGGCCTGTTGTCAGTTTGTTCCTTGTGTACTGCTATCAAAACAAAAGAAAGTGTCAAAATGTCGGGCGTGTGAAACACAGAGACTGGTTTGCAAAATACTGAGACTGGTTAACATAACTTACGACGGTATTTCACGTAACCAGTCAGATAAAAAATCGAAAGTGTTATCGCCCTTGGACAGGTGCCCGCTTTAGCTAGGTTCATTTTGTACTGTAAACACCGATCGGGACCGAAAATGGTGCCCGCATTTCGCAATAGCCAGGTGCCCGCATTATTGAGTTTTGCGGGCAAATAAACATATAGCAAAGCGATCCGGACCGCGAATTTTGCCCGTAATTAGAAGTTGCCCGTATTATTGAGGTGCCCGCTAATTGAGTTTCTACTGTATATCATTTTTAGATCTTTTTTTTGACATGGACCACACATTCCATATACAAACACAAATGTCCTTTTTCTAGATGACATGTATATATTTATTTGTGGTCTATTTCCTATTGAAAAGCCTTGAAAGTCATGCAGAATTCTCATATTTAGCCATTTATTTCAGGATATTTTGTTCCCAATCTGGGAATGTATTGAGTAATCTACTTAATGAAGGGGGCAATTTTGTATTCCCCCCAAAAAAGCCTAGAAGTAGACCTGCGCAAACGCCCATTTATGACACGAAAGTGTTCTGAAATTCAATGTAGAACCATTGCCAGTATTCTTAAGATGTTGCAGTTCAGTCAGTGTGAAGGGAGACAACTGGAAATATTGAGGGAATAATATTTCTCACATGAACAGTCTGTGTGGGAACACAAACCACAGCAGTTTGGAGTTAATTTTTAAAAGTCAGGCAGGCCACTTCGTTTTTTTAAAAAATTAAAAAGCAGCTTAGGTAATTGTTTTTTCAGTGTGTTTGATCATTTAATGGCAGCCATTGTCCTAAGATAAATAAATACTGGACTTGAAGTAGACTGGAATGAACTGATAACTTTCTAATTTCAATATGATGTGAGATTTTGAAAAATCGCATTTGCCACAAAAAGTCCTAGAACCAGGGACCATCTAGTTAATTATCTGGTGTCTCAACCAGCTGCACCATTGAGGCTGGTAAATATTGTACAGTTTGCCCTGTATATTGCAGAGAGCTAATGAAACAACATCCACAGAATCTGAGGATGGTCCTGACCCACACCATCTACAACGAGCTGTCCACGGCCCGCAACCCAAACAACATGTATCTCATTGGGAGCGTCTTCAGTTCTGCTTGGACTAATGCAGCAAAGGTAGATCCATATTGAAGCGCTGTTATAACGCGAAATCCAATATAGGACACTCCAATATTTGACCCCAAATCTATATTTTCTCTTTATTTTGTTTGACTTAAGGTGCATGCTCACAAAGTTATAATGTGGTCCCATACATATAGGATCTGACATGATGTTATTTCATATCAAATTTTACTAAGTGAGTTCATGAAAATGTTTTTTAGCAATCCTTTGGCAAGTTTAGTAAAATTTGATATTAAATGTCAGTTCATGTCAGATTCTTTTTATCATATGACCTAGACTCAGTAAACTGCATTTATAACAACAAAAACAAAGTATGAATAAATGGACTGTGAACAGATTTCTATTTGTAATCTTACACCAAGAAAATAGTTTCAAATAATAGCTGAAAATAACAATATAATGTGTGTATTTCTCTTACATAGTAAACATCATATATGAACATTATTCCTATGTAAAATATGGTCAAAATGAGCATCATAAATAAAAGATTTTTTTAGCTCGTCTGTTTTTCAAAGAAAATAAGTCCAGGTATTGTCATCGTGAAAAACGTTAACCTTGGCCATAACTTCTAAATTGTTAAACTGTCATCAATCTTCGCAACAATTATCTAATCTTTAGATCCTGGCTGAGATATTTCAAGACCTGCTTGTGAATAAGGACGATTACCTGCGTGCATTGCGCGCCTTATTCCGGGAGATTGTTAGGACACTGCGCCATTCTATTAACTTCAAGGCCTTCTGTCTTGGCCTGATGATGGAACGCACTGAACAGAAGTTTACTGACATGGAGCCAGCTTACAAGGTCAGTTATCCTCTTACTAAGATTAAAAATGCTTTTGTTATTAAACCACCTGTTGGCAAAGTTTGTGTATTTCAGGAACACTGTATGGTGTTTACTTAAGGCATATGTTCAGTATGCCAAACTGTATGCAACCAGTCGCTTACAGTCAGCTATGGATTTGTCTAAGGACCATATACCATGCTGTTCACGTGCTCCTTATGCTTTACATAGAAAAAAGTGATCATCGTGGTTTATGACACTTAGACAGCTTCATAGCTGACTGTAAATGTATGGTTGCATACAGTTTGGCATTCTGAACGCATGCCAGTTGTAATATGTGTATTTCAGGTATGCTACCTGAATCAAGTTTTGATATGGGTTGTGTATTTCAGGAGCGCTATATGCTGTGTATTATTGACCTTGTGACAATGTGTGGTTTACAAGCCATCACACCATCAGTACGGGAGGCTGTTGCTGCAATTTCCAGGGGTGATAAGAAAGGTACATGTTTGTCTGTTTGTTAATGTAGTGTCCCACTGACAGTATTTTGGTCATTTGGAGACTATGTCTACATCTGGTTGAGCCTGTTTCAGAGTAATGTGATTGGATGTGGTATCATGCCACACGTCTATAGTGTGATACTGCAGTGTGTAGCACTTCAGCACAATGTCTGTCTCATATAGACAAAATCCCTAGAGTGAATTCTTTAACTCAAGTAAAACAAGAAAATTCTCTGAAGTAGTAACTTTTCAAACAAGATATTAAAGCAGCTTGTTCACAGATGATCGGTAGAAATTAAAAAAAAAAAAAAAATTCTACTCTCCCTCGTTAATGTGGGTAAACTCTTTGTTTCCTGAAAAAAAAATAAACATGGCAAGGTTTGGTCACATTGCACAGGAAAACGCTTTTTTCATAAAAGCAGCTTTGGCATAATCCGTTATATATAGAATATGGTATCCCCAAAGCACTGGTGGTACATTGTGATATGTTATGCAACATGGTGTGTTCACCAGTTCAAGGTAGCAATTTCTTAACTTCAGTGACGGTATTGCCTATAATGGGGAAATTGACCATTTTTTTACAATCACAGATGGTTGCATCGGGTGACCATGCAACTGTAGATGGTTATTGAAAGATTTAATACACACATATAGTTAAAAATCTAATTTTTAGGCGAAGACCATCTGTGAATGAGCTGTTTTAATGTCATTTCTGATATAAAATTCTGAGCAATACCAAATTCTTGAAAAAATCGTTGAAACTTAACGTAAGATTTTAAAAGTATCAAGTTTTATATAATGTTCTAAAATGTAATCTTCCATTTGTTACAGACCAGGAGGTTGTGCACACATTCCAGAGCACAATTGCTTCTATACAGGGAGATTGTCTATGGTGGTTGCACATGGTGGTGCCCAAAATGTTGGATCCCAAACCCCAGGAGTTTGTCTATTGGTGAGAAGTTTTTGGTGGTTTTTTTTTTCCAATTGTTTCTATCAGATATTCTCAATGCCAGAAAGTTCAGTTGAGACTTGTTATGCTGACATCCAGAATCTCGACATTTAGTATATCTCAACATACTTTGAAAGTCCCAACTTAATTAATCTATTAAAACGTATATAAAATCCATTCTTATCTCTACATTTTGTATTTCAACATTTTTTATATCTCACCATATTTCTTTGGTCCAGATGGTTAGATTCTCACCTAAAACTATGTGTTGTCTCAACACATGCCGACACGCTCATGGACGTGCGAATATTCAGTATCACTGCAGTATGTTTTTACACTTTCGTAAATTATGCCTACAACCAGTGTAATCAGTGTCATTTACTACTTAAAAATGTTGCAAACTGTAATATTTGGAATTCACCTGATTAATGCTAGATGCACTTATACACGGTAAAGTATGAAACTTGCATTTCGTCACAGGTATTTGACATCAACTTCAACAAAACTCAATTCAGGCTGTAATATATAAGACAAGCCTTTTAATTAGGTATATAGGGCCTATATAGACAAATTGTGTAAAATGCATGTGCATTTTGTGAATGATTGTTTATATCTAGTCACGTTTCCAGGTACATTTGAATTCATATGTTAACATTTTTATATCTCGACATAAAGATGATGATTTCGTTAATGTAGAGATAACGAGTCTCAACTGCATATATTTTCCCAATTTTAATGTAAAATTCCTAATGTATTTTCTGTGAAAAATGGTGCAGTTTGGCCAAAAGATGGCAAATTCAAAGACTTTTCCATATATTCAGTAATAAAAGGTGATAAACTGATCAATATATCCTTTGCATTCATTTCCTGAATTTTGCTGTAATTTCTTGACTATTTTATCCCCAAATTATAACAAATTGCATGAAGATTTCCTACTCAAATGATATGGGTCATCTTCCAAAAACAGTGAAAAAAAATCCCTGGCATGCGTTCAGTATGCCAGACCATATGCAACCCGTCGCTCACAGTCAGCTAGGAACATTTACCATGCTGTTCATGTGACCTTGTCCTGTATACATGTATCTGTGAACCCCATGGTTTATGACACTGAGATAGTTTCATAGCTGTAAGTATATGGTTTGGCATACTGAACACACTCCATGTGAAGAGAAGCTAGATGGAATCATGTCCAAAATGAATCAGATACCCTTGGATTGAGATCTTCAAATTTTCGTTCCAGTCCAATGATAGATTCTATAACTCTTTACTGTTGTAGTAATTCATTATTAAGAATGTTCTTTGGAACACATGTCACCGCTGACGGAAGCATGATGGAAAAATTGTGACAGACAATGTTTGACAGACAGACAAAAGGACAGCAGGTGACAAAAAAAATGTTAGGCACATGCATGTACTACATATTTTTGGAAGCAAAAATAAAATTGGATGCCATATTGTTTCAGTATGAGGAAGGCTCTGTTTATGGAAGGTGCAGAGAGTTACGCAAAGGATAATTGGCCTGCTGAGTCGGACAGAGGGTGAGTATGTTAAGGATATTAGTATTATACAAGATTTTCTTTGGTCTTTTTAGCTCACCTGAGAATGAAGTGCTCAAGGTGAGCTTTTGTGATTGCCCTGTGTCTGTCATCCGTTGTCGTCTGTCATGCATCATGCGTCTTCAACAATTTACTTTAAATGACATCTTCTCTGAAACCGCTGGGCAGAATTTGATAAAACTTGGCAGGAATGATCCATGGGTGAACCTTTACAAAAGTTGCTAAAATAAACTTGATCCATGTTGAACTCTGGTTACCATGGCAATGGGAAGAAATTTTTTTTGAAAATTTTAAAAATCATCTCCTTCAAAACTGTTGGCCAGATTTCAAAATATTTTGGTACAGATGTTCCTTGGGTAACTCTCTACCAAGATTGCTAAAGATTTTCCGATCCTTAAAAAACATGGCCACCAGGGGCAGGGCTAATTTGCCTTATATGTATATAGTGAAATCTTTAAACGACATTTCCTCTGAAACAGCTGGACAGAATTTGATTAAATTTGGCAGGGATGATCTTTGGGTGAAGCTTCACAAAAGTTGCTAAAATTGTTCCGATCCGCAAAAAAACATGGCTGCAAGGGGCGGGGCTTATTTGCCTTTTATGTATATAGTGAAATCTTTAAACGTCATCTCCTCTGAAACCACTGGGCAGAATTTGATTTAATTTGGCAGGGATGATCCTAGGGTGAAGCTGCACAAAAGTTGCTAAAATTATTCCGATCCGTAAAAAACATGGCTGCCAGGGACGGGGCTAATTTGCTTTATATGTATATAGTGAAATCTTTAAATGACATCTCCCCTGAAACTGCTGGACAGAATTTGATTATATTTGGCAGGTATGATCCTTGTGTGAAAATTCACAAAAGTTGCTAAAATTATTCCAATCTGTAAAAAACATGGCTGCCAGGGAAGGTTTTTTTTTTTGCCATATATGTATAAATTGAATCTTAAAACGTCATCTCCTCTGAAATCACTGGACAGAATTTGATTAAATTTGGCAGGGATGGTCTTTGGGTGAAGCTTCACAAATGTTACTGAAATTATTCTGATCCATAAAAAAAACATGGCTGCCAGGGGCGGGGCTATTTTGCCTTATATATATAGTGAAATCTTTAAACGACATCTCCTCTGAACACACTGAACAGAATTTGATTCAATTTGGCAGGGATGATCCTTGGGTGAAGCTTCACAAAAGTTGCTAAAATTATTCCAGTCCTTAAAAAAACATGGCTGCCAGGGGCGGGGCTATTTCGCTTTATATGTATATAGTGAAATCTTTAAATGACATCTTCTCTGAAACTGCCAGACAGAATTTAATTAAATTTGGCAGGGATGATCCTTGTGTGAACGTCCACAAAAGTTGCCAAAATATTTTTGATCCATAAAAAAACATGGCCACCAGGAGCGGGGCTAATTTGCCTTATATATATATATAGTGAAATCTTTATACGACATCTCTTCTGAAACCACTGGACAGAATTTGATTAAATTTGGCAGGGATGATCTTTTTGTGAAACTTCACAAAATTTGCTAAAATTATTCCAATCCGTAAAGAAACCTGGCTGCCAGGGACGGGGGTACTTTGCCTAATATATATATAGACATCTCCTCTGAAATCACTGGACAGAATTTGTTAAATTTGGAATATCTTCTGTAAGGACAGAGATGCGGTTTTCATACTTAGTAGGTAGATACCCTATGAAAAAAGAAAGATTGGGAATGATTTTCAGGTCAGTAGGGTCAAGGTAATTGTTTTCTAAAAATAGTTTTGCTTGCCTGGGGCAACACTTGAAAACCTGGTTTCACATCATTTGACGTATTTCTTGTTCCTAATGGCCCACTAGTTTTTAGCTCACCTGAGCACAACGTGCTCATGGTGAGCTTTTGTGATCACCCTGCATCTGTTGTCCTCCGTTGTGTGTCGTGCGTTGTCAACAATTTGCTTTAAACAGCATCTCCTCTGAAACTGCTGGACAGAATTTGATTAAACTTGGCAGGGATGATCCTTGGGTGAACCTTTACAAAAGTTGCTAAAATAAACTTGATCCATTTAGAACTCTGGTTGCCATGGCACCATAAAGAAAATAAAATAAGAAAAATTTAAAACACATTTCCTTCAAAACTACTTACTTAATTTCAAAATGTTTTGGTATAGATGTTCCTTGGGTAACCCTCTACCATAATTGCTAAAATTATTCTTATCCATAAAAAGAACATGGCCGCCAGGGGCAGGGCTAATTTGCCTTTATATAGTGAAAACTTTAAAAGACTTCTGCTCCAAAACTACTGCCAGATTTTGAAATGTTCTTGCACAGATGTTCTATGGCTACCAAGATTGCTCCTTTAGAACAGTGGTTCTCAGGTGAGTGATATAGGGCCATCATGGCCCTCTTGTTTAAGCTTTATTTGAAAACCACAGGATGGAAGAGAAGTGGTATGGAATTAGTTTTTTCCCTCATTTGAAACATATCAACGTCACTTAAAGTGGTACTGGTTTGCAACTTTTGCTTGATGCTCAGCATGAAAAAAAATACTTCCCAAGTCTTGTTTTTGCCCTTAGTTATCAAAAATAGAACTGTACTTACGTATGATTTTCGAGCTCAATGTAGCAATTTAATTCATAAGTATGATATTTTAGTTTTAGCAAAATATATTTTTTCCCTTAGAATTCTGCGGGTAGGGGTGCATGGTGTTAGAATAATGTGACTAGGTGAAGTGTTATGTCTCATGCCTGACCTAAGTGACTATAGGAATTTCAGTATGTTATTAAAATGAAGCAATTATAAAGTTTTTGTTTGTTTGTGTGTGTGGAATCAGTATGGACCTTTGCAGTGTTGACAGATGTATTCAATTTAACTTACAGACTATTCAGTAGCTTCATTTAGATATCAGGTAGTCAATGGTTGACCTAGTTTACACAAAAGAACGCTTGGTATTGTTTTTGAGCAGTTGACATAGCCAATATGAGAAAGGCAGGTACATGTACTTGATTTTTCACTACTAAAAGCAGGAAAGGTACATTGATAATATGTCAATATGAATTTAATGATTGCGATATCCCTGTTTATATTAGGCCGATGCTGAGACTGGCAGCAGAGAGCCCAATCCTGGAGGACACGCTGATGAGGGTGCTGGTCATAGGGCTGTCGAGGGAGTTGCCTCTCACACCCTCCGAGGCTGTTGATTTCGCTGACGTTCTTGTCAGACGAGCTGCAAATCTGGACTCAGATGGTATTATTTGTTCTTCTTTGTAAAAAATGTTATTATCAGGTGTACCCCAGCTTCACAAAGTGAAATGGGGGCTGTAGGGGAATCACACATGTCCCATTGAAACCGGTCCTGTTTTGTAAAGAGTTCAATCTGTTTCCATGTACATGTGTATTGTTTAATTGTTGAAGCAGGGGTATTAATTACCTTCTGTGACAGCTCTAGTTTTATAAACTATCAGGAGATGCCGGTGTATTGTAAGCTCCGTACTTTTGAACACCTGATTTAAAAAAAAAAGATTTTGAGGTATTGTCATCACTTGGTCGTTGTTGTAATTAGCGTTGTCGTCATTGTCATGAAAAACTTTAACCTTGGCCATAACTTCTAAACTATTAAACCTTCTGTCATCAAACTTCACATACTTGTTTACTACCACAAGGGCTACATTCTCTTCAAGGCCCATAACTCTTATGTCCATTTTAAACTAATTTATCTCCCTTTTTTAAAGCAAAACCCAAACAGACGAGCATTGGCATCAGCTTGCAGTGCTCTTGTTTGTGTAGAGCAATGCTCTTATATTTATCCATGATGCCAACTCTGTAAATATGCTTTGAAATCCCTCAGAGTTAAAAAAATTATTTTTTTGTAGCCATTTCCTGCAAAAATATTTTTTTCATTCTGTAATCTGTTGAAGAAGAAATCATTTGAAAAATTTCAAGGACATGTGTTAACCCTTTCCCTCATAGAGGACACCATGAAAAAACCTATGGGAACAGCATAAAACCAGATCAGCCTGCGAGTAACTCGCAGGCTGATCAGGTTTTATGCTGTTTGCTGCTCCTCAGTGGTCTGGAAATGAGGATTTTGTAATTAAATTTGATAAGGTTTAACTCTTGTTTTCTGCAGATCAGGCTTTATGTGGTACCTATTGGATGCGTCAAAATGAGTCTATATGAGGGAAAGGGTTAAACAGAATCGTCTGTTTTTATTGACATTTCTTTAAATGTCTATTCAAGGTCGACAAGTGCTACAAGTGAGTCGTCTGGAGTTGTTTGATGCCCTGCTTAACCTTTGTGCATACAAACATCCGGAGAACATTGCACTGCCGTCAGGGTATGTTATTTCTGCTCCATACTATGAAACCTCTTGTTGACATATATCTTTTATAGATAGTGTTTATTTTTCATCTCTCTTAACTTGAATTTCTTGTACCTTGATACTGAAACCTGTAAAAATATCATCTGCAAGTAATTCACATTATGCAAAAAATCATTTGCAGAATTTGAAAAATCAAAATGGTTTAATTTTTTATCTGAAACTGAACATTAGAGCAGATATAATGACTTTACACCAGCATTCTTGTACGCCCTCACAACACAGTAATTCCAGCTTTTGGCTCTTTCTATTTAAATATGGTGGCGCTACCCAGAAATTTTATAAATTGTATTGTAATTACATTGTTTAATCAATTAAAAATTTACAAATTCTAACAAATTTCATCATTCCCAGTGGCTGAGTGGTTAGAGTGACTGCATAACATACCAGTGTTGTAATAAATGACACAGGTCTAGCTTCCTTTCTTTGCATTCAGCATATAAGGGTAGTTCTAGGACTGGTTGGCTCGATAATGTGACTGGGTGTGGTATCATGCTACATGTCTACGGCGTGATACTGCAGTCTGGCAGCACTTTATCTTCTGAAGTAGAAATTGTTTCCAAATGACTAAACTCCTGTCAATTGGGAAGTTAAACCCAACTAACCAACACATTGGTGATTCCAGAGACCCTACATCAGTTACATGCAAGTTGACATCTTTATCATGTTTGTTATAGGTATACGCCACCCTCACTTGCCATATCGCAACTGTACTGGAAGTCATGGATAGTGCTCCTGATCATCTCTGCCTTCAACCCCGCTGTCTGTGGTATGCTGCTGTTTTTTGTTCCTTTACCGCATGGTAGCTCAGAAAATTACTTACGCAATCAGTATAAAACCAGACCAGCCTATGAGTAACTCACTAGTTGGTCAGGTTTTATTCTTTTGCTTTTCATTAATACCTCAGGGATGAGATGCCATTTTATGCTGAGATTTGAGAAAAAGGATGATTTTGTATAAAATGGCCTATCAGGTTGAATACATTTATTAATTTGAATATTTATGCTGACACTTAACAAGCCTGGAGCATGTCCTGCTGGCTGAGTGGTTAAAGTATCCCAGGATGTCAGTATATTTATCCCCTGCTGCGACATAACAAAGTTATCAGAAATGGTAATTGTTTATCTCCCTTGCTTGGCATTTAGTTTAGGGGAAGTTCCAGTACTTGTTGGCCCTGTGTCAGGATTATGTGACTAGGTGTGTTACCACACCACCTGTATAAGAGTACATGAGTAATGTTACTTAAATGCCTTATTTTGTGAAATGATTTCAGTGACATATAGATGTGCCCTTGTCTGTCTGTCAGTCAGTCCATCCTTCCATTCAGCCATCACAAAATCTTGTGTTGCACATATTTCCTAACCTATTTGTGCCATTTGTACAACTTGACAGGAATGTTCTGCAGAATGGGAGGTTGTACACCAGTTTCTTTTTTTTTTCTTTTTACATTCATCAACTCATAGCATACTGTGGCCATGACTTCCTGAAAATGGCACAATTAGGACATCCTTTGTCAAGTTGACACATTTCTAGAGTCTGGTAATGTGGCTGTTGGTACTGATGATGATGTTAAGATGAGGATAAGGAGGAGGATAATGATAATGAGGCTGATGATGTTGGAAACTGGTGATGATGATGATGATGATGATGATGTTAGTACTTATAATGATGATGATGATGATGATGATGATGATGATGATTCAGGACTGTGTGCCTGGGACAACTACCCCACTCTGAAGTGTCTGATGGAAATGGTGATGACCAACAACTACAAGTTTCCCCCCGCCCACAACTGCAGTGGATGATGCCATGATAGAGGAGGTGGGAAACAACGAGATACAGGTGGGTCCTCTCTCATAGTCCAGTGACTTTTGCTATGGCCACCCCCACTTTGAAAAGGGTGTGGAGGGTCATAAAGATTTGCCCTTGTCCATCCTTCTGTCTGTCAAAATCATGTGTTGTGTGTATTTCTGAAACACATGAGTCATAAAACTTTTGAGGATTGTTCACCAGTATGGGAAATTACGCATTGTGGATGCTTCGAAATTCATATAGTTATAGCAAAGTTATCGCCCCAGATTTAGTGCAAATGGCCTGAAAAGATTGATAAAAAGCATTTCTATAAAGCATTGACATTATTTGTAAATACACAAAACACTTCATATTCCTAAGGGAATTAAAAAACAATATTTATAAATAACACTCTGTTTCAATATTTCTGCTTTAAAGCCTTCATCAAGACGAACATTTTCTTTTGAAAAACTACATCCTGCCAGTCGCCGGCAGGATGTAGTTTTTCAAAAAGAAGTGTTCGTCTTGATAAAGGCTTTAAAGCAGAAATATTGAACAGAGTGTTATTTATAAATATTATTAATTTGCAAATGTTGGTTACTTTTATAGCATTAAGATGATATGAGGAATCCAGAATGGATGGTAAACTTTACCTTTAAATTCATCATGAGTTAAGATTTTATATGATTTTTACCAAAATAAATATCATTTGAATGAAATAAATATGCATATAAAAATGTTTTTTTAGAAAAACATGTATATGACATTGTAATTTCTCAGGTGAGCAATTTCAGGGCCATCTTGGCCCTCTTGTTCACAGTTGCTTTTATTTTAAAAATTTTTGCTTGCTTGTTTTGTGCTAATTAACCCTTTCCCTCATAGAGGAAACCATGAAAAGACCTATGCGAACAACATAAAACCAGATCAGCCTGCGAGTAACTCGCAGGCTGATCAGGTTTTATGCTGTTCGCTGCTCCTCAGTGGTCTGGAAATGAGGATTTTATAATTAAATTTGGTAAGGTTTAACTGTGGCTTTATGTGGTACCAGTTGAGTGCGTCAAAATGAGTATATATGAGGGAAAGGGTTAAATGAAGTGCTTATCCTGTACATAATACACATAAATTTCCTTTGCACTAGTGTTATTTCATCCATTTGTGCGATGACTGTTATGTCATTTTAACCTACTTCACGAGAACATCATGTTGTCAGCAAATTAGATTGGTATTAATTCTTTTGATCTATTTACTGTTTACTCTCTCTCTCTTTCTCAGTTGCCTAATCTGTTTTCTCAAGTTTTCTGATTGATAATTCATTCATCAATAAGAAACTATCACAATGATTAGGTTATTTATGGCTAGCATCTTGCCACTTTTTGGTTTCATCTGTAGCAAGCATACCTCTGTCCTTGTAGTTTATCTATTTCATATGAAATTATGTATTTTATTTTCATATAATATCACATGAACTTTCAGATGTTACTTGATGCCTCTCTCTTTGGAACATTGTCTAGCATTGCTTCATATTGTACATTATTGTACTTGGGGGAAAATAAAGTTTTGTTCTGTTCTGTTGCTGAAAAAAAAATATGGTATCTGAAAAGATTTTCACATATTGCCATGCAATTAGCAAGATTGTTTCATGTTAATTAGTAAAGTCCTTAACCTTACAAAATATGTATGTTCTTATATATGTAGGAAAAAAAATACCCAACAGTTATCGGTATCTTAAAAGGTTTATCACAACTTTGTTCTCCTATTAGCAGGGCAATAATCATGATAAACACCCCTTGAAAAAAAAACACACAATGTACTGAAAATGTGACAGTGTTTGAATTTGAAACATGGTTGTTATTAGGATTTTGTATTCTTTTACTATTTAACCCTTTCCCTCATATAGACTCATTTTAACACACTCAGTAGGTACCACATAAAGCCTGATCTGCAGAAAACCACAGTTAAACCTTACCAAATTTAATTACAAAATTCTCATTTCCAGACCACTGAGGAGCAGCGAACAACAGCATAAAACCTGATCAGCCTGCGAGTTACTCGCAGGCTGATCTGGTTTTATGTTGTTCGCATAGGTCGTTTTATGGTGTCCTCTATGAGGGAAAGGTTTAACTACCATTTAATGCTGTAATTTGCATTTAATATACCCCCAGATATGAAGTATATGGGGGCTATATTGGAGTCAGGTCCATTGGTTTGTTGATCTCTCTGTACATGGGATTTGTCTGCCCTATTCTTGGCTACATTTGGTCTGAATTTGATGAAACTTTACAAGACTGATAAGTACCAAGCCAAATTGCGCTTATTGTTGGTACGTCATAATTTGCTTGATTTTGAATGAGGGGGTTTTTTTTTAACTTGCTAAACCTTTTTTTTAATGAATATGATTGCACATCAACTGTATGCAAGTATTTAAAAAATCACTCTTTTTGAAACTTGATATCAGATTTTTGAAAATGCAGTGTTTTAATCAAATATCACTATATCACTTGTGTCAGACGTCTTTGGTTCAGAGATACAGATTATCAAATTACATGCAGTGAATTTTCTGTTCTGCACGATCAGTGTATATTATTTTGAATAGTGTTGACAAAAATCCAAATCAATACTTAAAATATCATAATGGTCTGTATCAGTTTTTAAATGTAAGTTTTTGATAAATGAAAGCTAATATCTACGGTATATGTATGACTCATGAAAAAAACTAACAAAAAAAACAACATTTGTATTATATAAAACAATAAAGGCAGGCCAGGACATTGAAGTCATAATTGCCCCTGCCTTTCTGATAATTTTCTTCTCTAACTGATAATTAATTGCACTCAGGCTAAAGTTTTCATTCAGTTACTGCATGCTCAAACAGACCTATACTTATATAATAAAATAGGGCTATCCAGGGCCATTATCACAACAATGCCTGGCTAGCCATATTTCATTATATAAGTTTGTTTTAACATTTTCACTGATCATTTTGATATAAATGTGAGGAAGAATTTCTGCAGGTATTTACTTCATAATTGATGATCATTCCTCTTCCTTAATTGCAGAAGAGAAACATTTTATATTAGTTTAAACTAATTTATTTTGCGTTGATTGGGAAACAAGTTTTTTATGCCCCCGAGATCTGTGATCTAGGGCATTTTTTTCCAGATTACAGTTCAATCATGGTTACAAAAAACAAAAAGATATATAACATTAGTTAATCATAAAAAGCTTATATAATGTTCATAAGGTAACTTCAGTTTATTCTCTTCAATTTTCTTTTTTATTTAAGTAAAAAATCAGTTATTTCTGATAGAAAATATCGCTTTATCTTTCCTAAAGTAATATATGTATATGTGTTCCCTTCATCTGGTAAATTAGCTGTTTGGTTAAAGAGTTATATATTTCAGTGTATCTTAAGTATTTTGTGATTATGACCCCTATGTTATGACCATGATTACCTCTGTAACATAACTATAATTGGTTGTATCATTTGACCATGTTAATGACCATGTATTTTATTGTTTGACCATGATAACCATGTTACCTTTATGGTTTGGCCATGCTAACCTGTATAATGCGACCATGGTTACCTGTATAATGTGACCATGGTAACTTGTATAATGTGACCATGATAATCTGTATTATGTGACCATGGTAATCTTGGTATTTTGTATTAAAGACCATGGTGACTGTATTGTGTGACCACGGTAACCTGTATCATGCAGAATCAGAGTAGAAGGCTAATTCTAAATTGTTGGAGGCAGGAGCGTCTGAGCTCCTGTGTTTTCTTCATTCTTTTATTTTCTTTGAATTATTTTCATTTTCTTACAAATTTGCAAATTTGAGCCGGTTGGGAAAGGATTTGAGGCTATCAAATCTGCTGCCAGCCCCCTCATAAGAAAAACACTGATCATGTGACCATTGTTACTTGTATAATGTGACCATGGTACTATATCACCATGGTGACTGTATTGCAGATCGCACAAAAGGAGAAGCAAGAGATCCTGGAGTTCGAAGGTTACCTGGCAGCGTCCACTACCAAAGTCACCATTACAGAGGCCAACAGTCTTCTTATATCCCAACTGACCACCATGGACCCAAGGTATATGGTCCTTTATCTTCTTATCTAGAAAACAAAAGTTTGATACCTGAACAAATTTACGCCAAATATAAGCAACAGTTATAGTGTTGGGAGTTAGAATTGGGGTTCTCAAAGTTTTGAGGGAATTAGTGCCATCCATTACAACATCCTAATTTCCAGACCACTGAGGAGCAGCGAACAGCATAAAACCTGATCAGCCTGCGAGTTACTTGCAGGCTGATCTGGTTGTATGCTGTTCACATAGGTCTTTTCATGGTGTCCTCTATGAGGGAAAGGGTTAAGATATATTTCTGTGTTAGCATGGTATTTTGTACGTTACTTCGGCATACATGCTCATGCATGGATACACACCTGGTTTCAGGATGAAAAATAAAACAAAACTATATCATGATGAGTACTTTAAGCTTGTTTTCTTTTGCACATTCCAGTGGCCCAGCAAGGAAGCCTCCACAGCAGGTGATGGACCAGCTCCGCAATCTGAATGACACGCTAAAGATCGGACAGATGTTGTGTCGAAGTCGTAATCCGGACTTCTTACTGGACATCATTGAGAGACAGGTACAGTGTATATGGGTGTTTCTGGGTGGGTCATGTGACTTTGGGAGGATGTTGGTCCTATTTATCACAGGCCCTTTATCTGATGATGGGGAAGGGGGCTGAATAACATACTTTAGGGGAAAAAAGTTTAATTTCTTGAGGTTTTGGAAAGAAAATCTATAGGTTTAATAGCATTTTTTAAAAAAATATTCAGGAATTTTTAAAAGATGCCTATGACTGGCTCTTGATAAAGAAGAGGGAAAAAAAAGTTCTAAAGAAGCAGTCAGGGCTTATCAGTCATTGCCTTTAACTTCATCGACCCCCTGCTGTGCTGTGTAGTACACCTTGGACTTTGATATTCCTCTCAGATAGCATGAATTTAGTTTTATTTACTTATTTTTTTGTAATTCATTTCTTTCTATATTCTTTCTATACTATTTTTTTTATAATTTATTTCTTTCTGTCAGTTGGGAAATTATTGTTTTTACTTTTTGTGTCACCTGCTGTAAGCAGAGGAGAAACAGGGATCAGTGGTCTATCTGTCAGTCTGTCTTTCCCACTTTGTCACACTTTTTCCATCATGCTTCAGCAGGTAACACATGTTTTCCAAGGAACACTCTTGGGTAATAATCCCTGTACCAGACCCTGTATAACAGATCCTTGCTATAACTCATACTTTGGGCCAGGGATGAAGATGACAGTCCCATCTCTGAGAGGATCAAATCATTGACCTTCCAATTCAGAGAATCACTATCCTATCACTGAACTGTAGGGCTTATATCTCAATGTGATGCCAGTGTTTTTTTGTGCAGGGTACGTCACAGTCGATGCCGTGGCTGGCGGAGCTGGTGGAATCCTCGGAGGGTTCGCTGGACGTGCTTCCCGTGCAGTGTCTGTGTGAGTTCCTACTGCATGAGACACAGGACACCGGCAAAGAGGCTGCCGATGATGAAGCAGCCAAATTTGAGAGACACAAAAAGAAACAGGTATCTTTTGATTTCATTTTTTAAGGTATATGTTTGGACATCTGTCAATAAAACAACAGCCTAAGGGCACCGTGGTCCTGTGGTAATTTATCCGACTTCTGATCTAAAGGTTATGGGTTCAAATCTCGATTGGGGTAAGGATTTTTTATGGCTTTTCCAGGTGCAAAGTGCTGATTCAACCCAGGAATTGTTGAGGATTAGTATAAGTTGTAAGGATTTGTTTCCCAATCATTGTAAACTAAATAAGTTTATACTTAAACATACCCTTCATACATTTTATAATTTCTACAGGTGAGACTCTTTATGGTGATATCAACGAGATATATAGGATCTGACATGAATTGTTATTTCATATTAAATTTTACTGAACAAGTTCATGAAAATGTTATAAGTGAGCTTCTGGCGATTCATGTCAGATTCTTTTTATCATATGATCTATACTGACTGTAAACTGCAATTGTAACAAAAAACAAGCATAAAACATGAATGAAAGGACTGTGAATGAATAACTATTTGTAATCTAACACCAAGAAAATAGTTTCAAATAATATCGGAAAATAACGATTTAACGTATGTATTTCTCATACATTTTCAGCATCATATGAATAATGTATCTTTTTGGTGAAAGTTAGTTGCATCAAACACATTTAATCCAGCTGTTAAGTTCAACACACTATGCATATATATAAATACACACGCATGACGTGGAGTAATGAATTTGGAAAATTATATACGAAAATGGAAACAGCTGTAAGCATAATGTCTTATGATAAATAAATCTGTCGACATATAAACGTATGATCATATATACATGAAAAGTATATTCTCTATCAACACTACCAAACTGTTTGAAGTTGTAGATCAGCGTAATATCATAATTTTAGTTTCTTGATGTTATTTAGCTAGTCTTGTGTATGTTTGGGACATAGTGAATAAAATAGTTTTTTTGCATCTTTCTTGAATGTGTAAAATGAATCTATTTATTGGAACCAACTTGTTTTGATCACATAGATCTTTGTCAGGGTTCATAATCAGTTCACTGCTGGTTAGGGACAGGCAGATATGACTGGATTGATGCAGTTCCTCCATAGGTGGTTCACATAATAAGAACTAAATTAGGAAATTGCTAAAACTGAGTTTTTCCCTGTGTGTCTTTGCCAGTGACTCGCTGTTTTCAACAACCTATTAGAGGTTGAAATTAGTGAAAAAATATAGTCCTGTGTTCTTTTAAGTCCCCTACCGGTGTTTACACCAAACTAGACTATAGGTTTACCATCCATCTTCTAAGTAATTATTCAGGTTTAGGAATTATCTAATGGGACAGTGAACAAGAGAAAAGACATCTGTCTGTCTGTCTTGAAGTCCGGATCCGATGATAACACTAAAAACATACAAGTTAAGTTTCTCCCTCAAATCAAAATTATTGTTGCTATGGTGATTGAAATAGTTAAAATATGGCTGTAATACTAGATCCTTTGAGAGTCAAGAAGTATATAAGCTAGGTTAACCCTTTCCCTCATAGAGGATACCATGAAAAGACCTATGCGAACAGCATAAAACTAGATCAGGTTTTATGCTGTTCGCTGCTCCTCAGTGGTCTGGTAATGAAGATTTTACAATTTAATTTGGTAAGGTTTAACTGTGGTTTTCTGCAGATCAGGCTTTATGTGGTACCTATTGAGTGCGTCAAAATGAGTCTATATGAGGGAAAGGGTTAATGAAAATTTGTATGTGAATAGAAAACAATATGGAGATTATGCACATCATCAGCAGGGGACTTATGTATTGCAAGCAACACCAGTGACTTGTTGCGTTTAAATTTAAGTTGCATTCTCAAACTTGATATTGATTTAGAAGCTACATAATAGATGACTGAAAGAAACTATTATTTTTGTAAGCAGAAAATGAAGAAGCAGCAGCAGCTGTTGTCAAGGTTACAGACACTGGTGCATGACCCTGAGGCTGACAGCAGCACTACCCACGAAGTGATGGACTACTTCCTGAAGCGACTCTCCTCAACCCAGGCTTCCAACAGGACACTCGCTACCAAGGTAATGCACCCTGTGTCAATAGTCTTCAAGCTCTTTTTTTACAGCAGGTTACAATTAGGGATCATTTCTCCGTCTCTGTCTGTCACACTTTTTCCATCATGATTTTTTATTCTGCAACTCCTCCTGCTCTACTCATGCTATTGAAATGAAGTTTCATTGATAGACAGAACTTTACAGGAGGAATTGTCATGCTCAAGGACTGTAACTCTGGCATCAATATTTTTTTTTGGTTATTTTCCTTTTTTGCTGTCTGTCACAGATTTTCTGTCACTCTTTTTTCAGCAGGTGATACAGAAGAGTCTTTCTTGATATCAGGCACATTGTCCTGTCATGTTATGTTGCATCATATCATGTCCTGTCATGCCTTATTTAAAAAAAGAAAAAATTTTGAGATAGCTTTGAGGAACAGCAATGAAACTTTCCATGGATATACATATATGTATTAGAAATAGGTCATTCCCAGTGAAGGCAAATGTTTTTCTATGAAGTTTTTTTTCAAAAGTTTTTGCCTTTTGGTCTTTCTAATTTTAATTAAGGAAGTGTGTGCATTTTACAAAATATATACCTCCTCTTCACAGAAGTGGGGACTATATAGGAATCATGCTCATCCTGTCTTGTCCTGTTCCTGCGTGTGCTTCAAGCGTCCTCCCTGGAGTCTGGAGATTGCGGGTTTGATCCTGGGTGGCGACATACCAATATAGTAAAAAATGGTATTGGAATAGCTCCCTGCTTGGCTTTCAGCATATAAAGCTAATTCCAGGACTGGTTGGCTCGGTGTCAGGATAATGTGTCTGGTTATGGTATCATGCGTGATACTGCAATGTGGCAGCACTATATATTTCTCAAGTAGACATAATCTCCAAATGGCAGAAATACTGTAGGTGGGACTTTTAATCCAGTAAACAAAACCCTGTTTCACAAAGTGAAGTGGAGCTATAGAAGTCATAAATATTGTCCTGTCATGTCCAGCTTAACAAGAAGTTCCAATATTTTTTCAAGGCTGAAAGTACCTAGAGATACTCAGTTGTTTAGACAGATATTATGACATTGAGAGAGGAGTTGAAAAAAAAAAAAGAGAAGGAGAAAAGTATAAACAAACAGACAAGGACAGACATGTACGATATCCCTAACTTGTCAGTAATTCCTGTAATGGCTTTAACAATATTGATTGTGACACAGGGCCTCTCAATGATCGTTTCCCGATCCCAGCTGAGCCCAACAGAGGAGAAAAGCCCCATGGAGATGGATGAGGGGGTTGGGCAACACACCTGGCTCCTCACCCACCTGGCCACGCTACCCATGTTCCCACAGGTGAAAGGCAAAACCTGTGAGGCCCTAAGAAAGGTAAGTTGTTAATCAACCGCCAAAATCGAAAGTTTGGGAGGAGGATTTTTTTGGCATTGTTTGTCTGTCACACCTTTTTAGTCCCCTACCGGCTTCTGTAATTAGCTGGATGATGTTATATGACTGAAATAAACAGGTTGTGTTTGTGTGTGTGTTGGGGGGTCTTAGTTTTCCATTTGCCGGTAGGGGACTTAGTATTGCCTTAGCAATACTTTCATAATACTTGTTTAGTCTGGAGCTATACATGTATCTCAAAAATGATGCAAGTTAGATTCACAAAACTTTTAACTTCACTGCAATGTTCAATGCAATTATTCTTAGCAATTAACATAATGCCAAAACAGTATATCCCCACTTGGAATGTTTGTCAGAGGTTGTTGAACAAAGGTAACTATTGAAAGCAAGGTTCACTTGCATTTGTTTGTTGGAAGTTTGTACAGCTTTTTCACTTGTTTAACTGATATGCCTTTTCATTTCGAGGTTGTTTGGCATCATGTTAATTCAGTCTTATGTTGTATATGAAAGGATGTTATTGTCTGTTTTGAAACGTTGGTTTTCTCAAGGTACTCTGGTTTTCTGCCCACACCAAGGACTAGGTGAACACCACCAGCAGCGCCAACAAAAATATTTCCATAAGCGATGTTGCTTTTTTTTGTCTAATCATTGTAAAATACTGTAAAATCATTAATTTTCGTTGACATAAATATTTTTTGATTATGTACCAAAGGGAAATTTGTGGGTACATTTATTTGTGGATATATGTTCTAGAAAACATGAGGTTGTGTATATAAGAGACATTTTTTTGTGGGGATAAATATTCATGGTAAAAACCCACTACGAAATCAACGAAAATAAGTGTCCCATGAAAAATTAATGATTTCACAATAAATGAAAGTTTTTTTGTGAAAGGGATATTATGGGAGCACTCTTTTGAACACATTTCAATCTTTTCAGGCTATACAGATAGAGGCTGACCCTAGCCTGGTCAGTGCCTACATCATGTTTTTGTCCAGCAATACTGCTGACCACTCACTTCTGAAACTTAACGACCTTGCTCTGGACATTGCAAACCTGATAGTAGAGAGGACAACCATTCTTAACTACATCCTGGGTACAGAGGTGACAGGGGAGTCAGCGGACAGACCCTGGATGCCCTCGTCTTCCTGTTTGTCAACTACTTGCGGAAGGCCAAGGAGCCAAATACAGCAGAGTATTCATGGGTAGGTGTCCACTGATGCAAATGACATACTTGTCATTTGTCTTATATATTCTGTCTTCCTGTCTTGAGTGCATCTGAGTGGTAAGAGTTTCCACTCTATGATCTTGAGGTTATGGGTTTGATTTCCTGTCTCCATCAGACCAAAATCATTAACAATGGTACTGGTATATGTTAAATATAAATGTTAAGCTGATATTGAGTTGATGTGGAATAGCATTTATGTCCAGTAAACATTGATGTGTATTGTGTTTCAGTCTAACACCCAGGACCAAATCATTCTCCAGTGGGAGACGGGCGAGTCAGCCACCATGCACATCCTGGTGGTGCATGCCATGATCATCCTGTTGTCTTACGGACCTGCCGACAGTAATCTTGTTAATTAGACCCTTGTTGTGACCTGCATAATTTGATGATATTGCACTGGTATATCTCCCTTGTGTTTGGTGCTCACCATGTAAGGGATAGTTCCAGGACAGGTTGGCCTGGTGTCAGGAAAATGTGACTAGGCGTCGCATGGTCCTTAATCTGGGAGGAAGTTGTTGTCGAAATGGTTGACCAAATGCTCTTTCTCATACATTATCTGACACTTCTGTGACTAAATATGTTTTGCAATAGTTAAAAGCCAGTCCATTAACCACTGCACTGTTCATACTTACAGTTGTAAGTTTAAGAGATTGTCCCTTTTTGGGTGGGGTTTACAATGAAAAATTCTGTCTTTTAAATTGATGATGTTAGGTTGGGTGTCGTCAGTTATTGGGCATCTGCTTAGGTTGACTTAATTTATTTTATTTTTTAATTTTCCTTAAACTTCTATGTCCTTCATTTGATTGCTTCAATATTTAGACAATTGTGTAAGTGGATGGACCTTTACATTATGCAGTTGACCTTGACCTGTGACCTACTTTTGATGAAAAAGGCCTGAAAAAAAAACCCCGTCCATAATACCATCAGGTCTTATCATCTGTTGTTTTGAATTGGTTGGGTAACATGTTTTTCTTAATCTTTACCTTAGGTATTTAGATAGCTCTTCAAAGACTGTAGGTAGGATATGTAATTAAGTCAAAAACATCTTGATCTAATTTTATGGACTGTTGGGATCTTTATTATTCATCTGCTTCTCACAGTGATGTTGGGGCTTTTAGGAACCATACAGATTGTATGTCATGTCTCATCTTATGCCATCTTTAAAGAACGTTAGTTTAAACTTATTGTGTACATTGATTTTGAAACTTGTTTTTACAATTTATACAAATTCCTTTGGACAATTCCTTGATAGAACCAGTACTTTGCACCTGGGGAGGCCATGAAAAATCCTGGTCCCAAAGGGGCTTGAACACACACCCTTTGCAGCCGCCATCATATACATTACCACTTGACTGCAGTGCAGAACTTTAATATCTTTTCATACAGTTAAGTCAAGGCAGATGGATTGTTTGTTTGATTGTTGTCACGTTGAGGTATGTGTTCCAGACATGGAGATGTATGGGGAACTACTGGAGACATGGTTTCCAGAAAAGTACAAGCCACCATCAGCCTTCCTGCTGGACACCTCAGAGGAGGCCCTGCTGCTTCCTGATTGGCTGAAACTGAGAATGATTCGATCATCTGCAGAACCTCTTATTAAGGCTGGTGAGTAGGACTAGTGTGGGTGGGGTTGTGTTTGTATCTGTCCATCCTTGGGCTGTTGGTAAGTAGGCATAGTTCAAAGATTGGTTGCTGTGGCGTTGGGTGTGGTATCATGGCATGATATTGCAATTTAAGCTTGACTATTCGAAGAATATGAGAGCTATTGTAGTCGCCCTTGCGTTGGCGTCTGCGTTGGTGTTGCAGCTTTGGTTAAAGTTTTGCAAGCAAGTTAATATCAACCTTATATGTCAATAACCATTTATGGTATTGACTTGAAAGTTAATGAATATGTTCAGGGGCATCAGACAACCAAGGTAGATAACTCTTGACTGCATTAAATATAAATTATGGCCCCTTTTTAACTTAGAAATTTTGGTTAAAGTTTTGCATGCAATATAAAATTTGGTTAAAGTTTTGCATGCAAGCTACTATCCAGCTTGTATCTCAATAACCATTCATGGTATTGACGTGTAAGTTTATGAATATGTTAAGGGGCATCAGACAACCAAGGTAGATAACTCTTGGTGGAATATATTACAAATTATGCCCCTTTTTTAACTTACAGATTTTGGTTAAAGTTTTGTATGCAAGGTACTTTCATGCTTATATCTCAGTATCCAGGCATGGGATTGATTTTTAAACATCTTTAATACGTTAAGGGGTATCATACTATCAAGGTTGAGAACTCCTGATGGAATATATTTCAAGTTATGGCCCCTTTTTAACTTAGAAATTTTGGTTAAAGTTTTGCATGCAAAGAATTTCATGCTTATATTTCAGTAACCAGGCATGGGTTAGATTTGAATCTTCTTAAATATGTTCAATGGTATCATACTATAGTGACTATAGTGGCAGATAGTTTTTGACTGAATATAATGCAGTTAGGGCCACTTTTTGACTAGACTTTCTGGTTAAAGTTTTGCATGCAAGCTACTATCCAGGTTATATCTCAGAAATTGTTTATGGTATTGACTAGAAAGTTTAGGAGTGTCTTCAGGGGCATCAGAAAACCAAGGAGCATAACTCTTGGACTGAATTTTATACAAATTATGGCCCTTTTCTAACTTGGATACTTGGTTAAAGTTTTGCTTGGTTAAAGTGTTATTATGCTTATGTTTCAGTAACTAGCCATGGGATTGATTTTAGACTTAATAAACTTATTTAGGGCTATTAGACTCAAGATATATCATTTTTGACTATTATTACAGGGTATATGAAGGGCAATAATTGAAATTGATTTCATTTGATTTACCAGTAAGCATTTTGAATAGTCGAGCATGCTGTCCTTTGACAGCTCTTGTTATACTGTGACATTGCAAATTCATAAGAAAAAAAAAGGGGGGGATTGGTATTG
Source organism: Solen grandis (assembly GCA_021229015.1). Taxonomy (NCBI): domain Eukaryota; kingdom Metazoa; phylum Mollusca; class Bivalvia; order Adapedonta; family Solenidae; genus Solen; species Solen grandis. Next base: position 63,879,218 of record CM037778.1, on the reverse strand, counting down.
GTAAAATTATCAGCCTTGCATGGTGCTTAGCAACAAGTGTAGATCTAGGACTGGTCAGAAAGGATTATTTTTGGAATCATGCAACTTGTTTACATAAAAATACTGCTATTTTGTGTAGTTGTGTCCTCAAATGTCTTAAAAACAAGTAAACAAATAAACAAACTATCAAAACATTTAAATGGAATAATGCTTTTAGACCCAGTCTGTGGACATTGCCATTATTTTTGTAAATGACAAATGGCTGTATTTATACTGATATACAAATAAACTTTTGAGCTTGAATCAAAATAAATAACAAGTGACCATAATTAAACACTTGCTTGACAAAAGTGGGGGCTATTTAGGAATCAAGTTTGTAGCCTTTCGTCACACCCTGGGATGGATGGAGGGGTATTTTTATCACCTTTAGTGATAGCTCGAGTTGTGTATTGCCATATAGTGGATCATTGGTATAATGTTGCAGCCTTGCAGGACCTTGAGCCGGGCCAGTTGCTACTGTTTGTCCAGTCCTTTGGTATCCCAGTCTACAGTATGAGCAAGCTGTTGATGTGCCTGGACAATGCAGTGATGGTCAACCGTGCGAACCTGGAACAGTCTGTGGTGGACAAGGCCTATATGGCCCAGTTACTGGAGGTCCAGCATAAGCGGGGGGCCCAGGGGGGCGAGCTGTTCTACAGCATGCTCACAGATGGCGGGAAACTGGAGATCAAGAAAGGTACAGGGTAGTGGATGTAGTATTGCTGTATGTCCAAATATAGACGTGTGAGGTGTTGTATTGTTTATAAAATATCCGCTTCACAGTCGTGGGGCTATATATGAACCCTGCTACTTGTGTTCTGTTATCTCCCATTGCAGCCTTTCCTGTCCAGACATGTCACATCCTGCACTCACATTACATTTAACCCTTTCCCTCATAGAGGATACCATGAAAAGACCTATGCGAACAGCATAAAACCAGATCAGCCTGTGAGTAACTCGCAGGCTGATCAGGTTTTATGCTGTTCGCTGCTCCTCAGTGGTCTGGTAATGAGGATTTTACAATTAAATTTGGTATGGTTTAACTGTGGTTTTCTGTAGATAAGGCTTTATGTGGTACCTATTGAGTGCGTCAAAATGAGTCTATATGAGGGAAAGGGTTAAACAAAGTTGGATGCAGCAGTATTAATATTGTTATTAATAGCTCTCAAGTTGAAGTTAGGTTCAGTGTAAGCTTTTATGAAAATTATACAAGTGAACCAGTAGCTTTGAGATTCTAATAGACCTGACCTTATATGTTCTGATTTCTAAGTAAAATTGGCCTATAGGAGGGGGGAAAATTGCGCAAACAAGCTAATAGGGGAATTTTTCTGCTAAGTATAATGTAGGCATTTTATTGCATTGTACTCTTATTTAATTAATAAAGTGTTCTTGCATAAAAGAATAATGAGAACAATGATATAACATGTTTACACAGTATGGTATGTAATCTCATAATTATGGAGGGGGAAAAAATTGGGGGAAAAATATATATTCCAGGCAGAGGGGAATGCCACCTATATGCTCCGTATATTTTGATAAAAAAACCCCAATGGAATCTTAATATTTAGTATATCTCGACATACTTAGAAAGTGCTGACTTTTTTCTCTATTAAATATATATAGAATACATTCTTATCTTGACATTTTGTATTTCAATATTTTTATATCTCAATGTATTTCTTTGGTCCCCATGGGTATATTCTACCTGAAACTATGTGTTATCTTGACATGTGCCAACATGCTCACGGAAGTGTGAAAAATCATCGAGTAGTTTTCACACAAGTGTCAATTACTACATAAAAGTCTTGAAAACTGTAATATTTGGAATGTTACAGGCAATGATGCATGTTAATATAATGAAAAATATGTACTATTTTCACGACACTACTGGTCTAATGTCAACACCATTTGGTAGTATTAACAGAGAGTATTCAAAAGAAACACAGGTATTTGACATCAACTTAAACAAAACTCAGTTTAGGCTATATTTTATATAAGACTCATATTTTTATTTGGTAAATAGGGCCTATATAGACAGATTGTGTCAAATACCTGTGTATTTAGTGAACGATTGTCTATGTATGATAACATGTTTCCAGGTACATGTAAATTCATATGTCAACATATTTATATCTCGACATAAAAATGATAATTTTGTTGATGTAAGATAACGAGTCGCAACTGTACTTGATTACTTAAGGACGTAAAAAAATACCCAGATGTTTGGTTTCTCAACAAGTACCGGAAAATAGTTGGATAAATATTTATTTCAACGCAGTAATGTACTTGAATACATGTACTGGTACTTAATAAAACAAGAATGGTTGAATATGTTTCTACCTTATTTAAGAATTTAAGCCTGTATCTCATATAGACACTTTTCATGCTTTGACAAACAAAGCAGACCCTGATCAGACAGTTTTCTTTGAGCTGTCTGATCAGGGAGTCCAATGTTCGCTCATACAGTATTGTAGCACACAGATTCTATATGATCTGCATGGTAAAGAAAAAAATACTTTCATTTATTTTTTGTGCCCCCACATCGATAGATCAGGGGGCATATTATTTTTGGTCTGTTTGTCACAAGACTTTTACCATGACCATAACACATTAATCCTTCCACCTACAGCCTCCAAACTTCACAGGTGCATGCACCTTGATGAGCTCCACCCATCAGGTGACCTTGACCTTAAAATGATCTTGACCCCCAAGGTCTAAGGCCCCCACGGCGGCATGGCGTTCATTCGAACATACCTTGTTGTAGTCAATTTGTAAATTTGTGCATGAGCATTCATGAGGTAATGGGTAAAGCCATTCTTAGGAATAGATTTTCTCGGGGGAATTTGAGTCAAGATAATTCCTTAATAGCGAATCAAAATGTGAATAATTTGTTTCAGAGCAAGAAGGTATGGAAGATGAGCAGTCGGCAGACAGCATGTGGAACTCTCAGGGGCAGGGGGAGGTTGCCATGGAAACTGTGCCAGCTTCCCAAATTGTCAACACACTCCTACAGGTTATTGCTTACTTTCTGTATATGTTTAATCTTGTAGACTTTGCAGTTTGAATGTGCCTTGTTTTCATTGCATCATGTTATACCACTGAGAAACCAGTTCAGACATAAAGGTACATAAGAGGCTTATGTGTGTTTGTCATTGTTAGGTATTTATTTCTTTTTATACGCCGCCGAAGGCGGTTGTATATTGGCGTCATCTTCTCCGTCTGTCCGTCCTTCCGTACGTCCGTGCGTCCGTATGTCCGTATGTCCATATCTTGTGAATGCAACTCCTCCTATGTTTCTGAATGAATCTTTTCAAAACGTGGTCAATGTCATTACTATAATGGGTAGATGTGCGTGAAGTGGCGATTTTGTGTCCCTTGAAACTAAGTCTCTGTAGCTGATTGATATTGCAGCCTTGTGAAGGCAACTCCTCCTACATTTCTGAATGAATCTTTTCAAAACTTGTTCAGTGTCATTACTATAATGGGTAGATGTGCATGCAGTGGCGATTTTCCAGTTCATTGATTTTTAGCTCACCTGAGCAAAGCTCAGGGTGAGCTATTGTGATCCCGTGAGCGTCCGTCGTCCGTCGTGCGTTGTGCAGCGTCAACAATTTTTAGTGTTTACACTCTATCACCTTTATTTCTTAAGCAATCATCTTAAAACTTTAAAACAATGTTTATGACCATAATGTCTCGATTGAGTTCGATTATGGCTGAGATCCGTCAATTAGGTCAGGAGTTATGCCCCTTTTAATATTCAAAAAATGCCATATTTCATGTTGTTTACACTCTAGCTTCTTCATCTTTTGAGCAATCATCTTCAAACTTTATGGCAATGCTTATCGCATAAGGTCTCGATTGAGTTCGATTATGGCTGAGATCCGTCAATTAGGTCGGAAGTTATGCC
>CM037778.1:63825193-63875193 GCA_021229015.1 Solen grandis | reverse complement strand
AAATATATTTTTTGTATACGACTCGTATTCAGTCAATAAATATTCATAAAGACATAGATTTGTACATGAATATTTATGAAGTATAGGGTTATGTTTGTTTGGTTTAACGTTCCACCGACAGTATTTCAGTCATTTGTCTACATGAGACAGATATAGTTCTGCCACACTGCAGTATCACGCCGTAGACATGTGGCATGATACCACACCCAATCACATTATCCTGCACAGGGCCAACCAGTCTTACAACACACCTTATATGCTGAGCGCCAAGCAAGGGAGCTATACAAGTACCATATTTTACGACTTTGGTATGTCGCGGCCGGGGATCGAACCCACGACCTCCCGCTCCCGAAGCGGACGCTCTAACTACTCTGCCACCGGGGACTGTCAGTAAAGGGTTAAATAAATATCAGAACCATAAGGAAATAGTATACAGTTGAAACTGTATTAGCGGCCACCTGTATTAAGCGGTCAAACAACGTTTAGCGGTCAGTTTTAATATTACTAAACTAGCATTTTGTAATATGTTATCCTTCATTTATTAGCGACAACCTCTGTTATGCGGTCACATACTTTTAGTCCCCTGACTGACCGCTTAGGACAGGTTTGACTGTACATACCTTCAGCGACACCATACAGGGACTTTAGGCGCCTGAGGTGGGACCAGAAGGAGGCATCCTCCGGGGATCGAATCAAGTCTATGACACCACAGTTGTCCGGCAGGGCGAATGGTGGATGGGACGAAAGACTGACACCAGCTATTTCTACACGTGTACATAGGAAACGTTATGATTACTAATTACACCAGCTCAAGTGATCATTAATATGTAAAAGACAGCTTTAATCACCGGCAGTGTTGAGTCTATTTGAGATAGAATAAGAACTGATAGTGCTGACCAGTACCGAAACTATACTTTATCGATACCAGAATTCTTACCGCTAGAATAGCGGGGCCTGGTTTTGATGGCAAAATTTAAGGTAATTAATATACAATGTTAAATCAATGAAAAACTGTTAATTGGATAATTTTGTAATGTCAGAATTCATGCAAGTTACTTCCTATGTCTTTACTCTCCTTTGTTTTGTTTTTTTTACTTTAGTAGCAATTTGCATAAAGCGTGTTCAACACGTGAGTTACGTGCATTTTGATCTGTACATTGAATAGTTATGATTAAATATATTTCCTTCGTAATTTCATCAAGGGAAAACGTATATTTTCTGTATTTCAATTAGATATAAGAATCATCGTCACTGACCTTCATCTTGGATGACATCGAGATCCTCCTGGGGTGGTGACCAGATTGCGGGCAGGGTTCGAACCCCTAAGCTGGTAGTTGGTGAGGAGGTGGTTCAGCTGCCCGGGGGTCAGGGGCTGATAATGGGTCTTCATCATGGGCCACTGGTACTGAAACAAAAATATGGGTGTTCATAATGTACGGGGACAGGGGAGAAATACTGTGAATGTAGGTGAATAGTGAATGGTGTATACGAATACAGGAAGAGGCCATTTCACTCCTGAAATAACACGTAAATCTACGTAAATCAACGAGCACTCCCCTAACACCTAATCTACATATGGGAAATAAACATACACATGAGACCCCCTCCCCCCTACCCCAGTCACTGATTGGTCAATTTAAATCAGCGAATTATACCGGATATTGCCGATCCTCTGGTGAAATGGTATATAGAGTAGATTTAGTAATTGGAATAGTGTAAAATTATGTAGGAGAACCCAAAAATATTGATACAATACGTGATGAAGAGATACAGGAATAGGAGTAAGCAAAGGGAACGGATAGAAAAAGCGTTCAGAAACAATAGAAGGATGGGTAAGAAAAAAGTAGAAATAATATACATCAGTGGGATAAAAATACTGTTCGATTGTTGAATAGAAATTAGTTTAACAATATACATAGGAATGTTATTGAAGTATTGTGCAGAATTAAGTTAGAATTTTGAAAAAAAAAAAAAAAAAAAAAATAAATAAATAAGAAAAAAAACCATATTCAGAATCTCTACGCAAAATCGCAAAATAGTATTATGCCATTATTGAAAAATGACAATTTATGAAAAATATCATTTATGAGATAATGGATAAATACAAAAAATCGCGGAAGATATACAATTCATGACCTTCTCAATTCTGAAAAAAAAATCCTCATCTCTCGATCACAAAAATATCATATACGGGTGTATCGTTTAAAGGTCTCAAACTTGTAATCAAATAATTTCAAATATTTACTCAACCTAAAAACCGATTTACCATTCACTTTTACTCAATGTTTACAAAATAATCGTCTTCTGGTACGTTCAGCGTTAAGTCCGTCTCTGTAACAAAATGTCTTCAGAGTCTACCCGAATCAACAAGAAACTTTTCTCTAGTGTTATAAAAATGACAGTTCTCAAGTACAAGTTCAATTTATTTTAATTTGTTCAAGATTTTTTTGCTGCACAATTACCCAATATAACCTAAGGCGTATAGCTTAACAGACATTTTCTCCAATTATATAGTTTATCCACTTGAGCAGATTTCTGTCAACACCTGCTTGAACCTAGTAAACCCCCAAGTTCAAGAGTTTTACAGGTAATTTACTTTGTCTCTATCTTAACTCAGTTTTTGACATTAGGCAAGTTTGACTTTCTGTGATACTGATAGATTTATCTAATAAAAAAAACGACATGTTTGACTTGGGTTTAACGTCCTATTGAGAGTATCTGAGACAGTCGAAGCTGTTGTCTATTTAAAGCGGCAATGTACCACACTTAGTCATATTGTCCTGAAACTGAGTCGACTTTTTCTGGAGTTTATATACATATTTATACTTATACTGCCTCAACTATAATTTTAAAAGTGCTGAATCCTATTTTTTCGTGGGGATTTATTTTTCGTTGACCTTGTAGATTGTGTTTTTCACGAAAGAACTAATTATTCGTTCATTCATTAAGAAAGACGTTTAGTTGCCTGAATTTGAAAATTCATCGAATATATGTACCAACGAAATTACCTAATCAATATACAAAATCAACGAATTCTAAAGTCAATTATAAAATCAAGAATTTGACAGTATTGTTTAGGATCAGTTTTTTAGTAAGCCCCATTGTTAAACTAATTAATATGCAAAGGATATTATCTCTTTGATGTATATTATTTCGAGGTATTTGTCTTCATTTATTTACTTTCATTATTGAGTTGTCAGTAAAATAAAGGACAGCCTCGTTGTAAATTCCCTTTTTTAGGGTATGGGAGGGGGTCCTTTGTCTAATATGTAGGAACTTGTGTTGAGACACTTTTGTCAGTTGTATATTTTCAGTATATTGATGTATATTGTAAAAAGTTTGTCAAAAAGAATGCATAAACTATATATCTCCGATATTCAAATGCTTGTATCATAATATTCAGGGATAATTAAAGGGTTAGAGCTGGGATTTGTTGATAGCAAGAATAACTTTAACAATAACTGATGAAAATGAACATCTTCATATATATGTAATATAATGAGAGAGAGAGAGAGAGAGAGAGAGAGAGAGAGAGGGGGGGGGAGGGGGGGGGGAGAAAGAGAGGTCATGGAGAACAGTAAACAAGCTTTGAATTTATCAATAGACGCTGATTCAGCCCTTAAAATCTGGATGAGTCTGGCAATATATGACGTAAACAGACATTACTTTCCTATCTATGTCCACAATATAAGTTTCAATTAATGTATCAAGATACCTTGACTAGAGTATTTTTGGACGTCGCAAGAAGTTCAGAGGCAGCCAGCAGACGTTCAAACATCTGACCGAACTCGTCCTCCAGACCGTTCTGTGTGGCCCAATCCTCCAGTTGACCCAGATTGGCGCGCATGCGCACTCCGGCCTGCCAGTTATAGTATTGGACACCAGACCCTGCATCATATATGTAAAGAAAATACTATCTATCTTAAAATCAACACTTTGACAAAATAATTCACGAATTATATCTAACTTATTTGTTTTAACTTCAGTTAGAATACAAGTTTTTACAGCTTATACTGATCGATCCCTGATACTGGGTTGGACCAGAACGTTGTTCCTGTATTGGAAGGTAATAAAAAACAACCATGATCCGAATGGGATTCTTCGTTACGCACGTAACCACTAGACTACGGTGCAATCAATCAATGATTTAGATCTAGATTTTTTTCTTCATAAATATCTAATGAAAATGTAACGTTACAAAAAAATTAAATCACCGAGTGGTGACTTACCATCAACCAACAGTTTGTTAAAAACATTCGTGTTGGTGAAGAAAAAGAGGTAGGTAAACAGTTGTCTTGTGATGCCCTCGTGCAGCATAACTGAATGCGTCACTTCCGCTAGCGTCTCGAACAGCCGGATGACGTCCTCCATGGAGCTGTGCTCTGAGTTATCTTCACTAAACGGATTGCTGTCCAAGAGGGCCGGTAGAGCCGGGTGCAAAGCCTGTATTAAACGGACAAATATATTACATTATCACTAATGGAGTCAAGATTTTCGATAACGACTGAAACATTGCTCTAGATTATTTGTTTGTTAGTTTATTAGGTTTAACTTCCCACTTACAGCATTTCAGTCATTTGGAGACTATGTCTACCGTAGACATGTGGCATGATACCATTCCCAGTCACATTATCCTGACACTGGGCAAACCAGCCCTGGAGCTATCCTGTTTATATACTAAGCGCCAAGCAGGGAGGCACCAGTATCGATCACTGTTAACGACTAGATTATTTCTATAATATAAATTGCTATAATTTAAATATCCCTTTTGCAGGAAAAACATCATTTATGATTATATGAAAACTAATTCTTTTGAAAGAAAATTATTTATCTGTTAGTTTAAATGTAAACAATTGCTAATGTATTCCTTTATACGGCATAGTTTGTGTATCATTAGCAAACAGTTTTGGGGTGTTAAGATTTAATAACATTTTGATGCGTATCCCCGGGTAAGTTTAAAGAGACAGTGTACATACCTTTGTTAGAGTGTAGACACATTGCTGGAAGCAGAACATGATGATTTCCTCCAAACCTGTCACGAGCTGACCCAGTGCGTGCTTCGCGCTGTCCTCTTTTCGCGGAGATTTCTCACAGCGCCCCCTACCGGTGCTGCGATCTGTGAGCGGAAGTTCAGGAAGTTGGAAGGTGTGTTTCAGAAACAGTAGAAGTTGGACGCAGTTGGAAATCCACAGGAGCAGACGTTCCAGTTTCTGGTCTCTTTCTGACTGTGGGGTCGCGGTGTCCAACAGGGTGCTGTAAAACAAAGATATATACGATTGACATTGAATATAAGTTTAGAATCAATATATATATTTATCATGCAATTTATCTACAGAGATCTATAAAACATGTTACTTCGTGAATTTTTAAGGAAATGAAATGCATACTTTCATGTGAAAGGAAATAATTTACTAAAACAATTGATGACTTTTCATTTAGATTGAAAAACAACAACAACAACAACACACTGAAGATAAATAGTATTATATATCTCATCGCCAGCATTCTCATTAATATATAAATAAATTTACTTTCTCCGCACTTTTTTATGTTTAGTACATGAAATCTTTCGTTCTCTACATATAAATTTCTCACAAATATCACAAACACAAAATGAGAAAATATCAGATTTTGTATTATTAAATAAATATGACGCTTTTTTTTCATTTTGAAGGTTTTATTTTAAACGAAGGCAATTATTTCTGGACTTCCAATTTTTTTTTGCGCGATGCTAAAATTCCTCACGGGAAGTTGTTATCAGAATGTTTTGAAAATTATCGGAGCGGGTTATCGATTTGATAATGTACATCTATAAAACTGATATAAGATACCGCCTGATAAGAAAACAATTAGTTTTCGCGGCGTGAGCAGACGACAATTAAGATACAATTTTAGACACGCCAGTCACTGAAGCTCATCAACCCGCATCACCGTGTTTGACTAGAACCGCGGCCATCTTGGAAAACCACTCCCATTGTTGGACAGATACAGGAAACAATATCCCATACAAAATCGCTCAGGTGGGCATTTATTTGTTTACTATTGTGAACCATTTGGTATAAAATTCCCACAGATGTTTGAACGTACGACAAAACAACATGATACAAAGCCATTAGTTGAGACTTAAATATCGCCCCGTTCACCCGACGACCTCCGTGTATTCAGTATCGAATCAGATGTTTTGTTTGCTATTGATTTTTGTGACATTTACTGCACTGTCTTAATCATTGTGCATGGTCTTATATTGTTTTGATTTTGGGGAACACGAATAAAAATGGTGCTTAGATTACCCTGTATAAACTACTTATAACGCAATAATTGTGTGTATATCCCATCCACAGGGAGGTTATTCAAACTCATAAATCATCTCTTATTTTAAAGAAAGCAATAGCTCAATGCAATTAAAAATACGGTGTTCATCCAAACCAGTATCACTTAGGTATTTTCAAAGCAAAATAATAAAAATCACCATCATTCTGAAAGCCCTACAAGTTAGTCTTAATAAATATGTAAATACTTAATTATGACTATCAGCCAACCATATAAACTTTAAAGAAATTACATAAAAAACTATGCATCGATTCACCCTAAGTCAAAATTATTTACTTTGATATTTTGTTCAATTCATGTATATTTTTACAGAATCAGTGTGGCCAGACCACGTGGTATATGACGTCATTTTAAGCATCAATTCAGCTTAAGTATTTTATTTCTTTATCACCGATATTAATGGTAAATAGCGCGTGCGGAGCGGAAAATTGTACCCTACATCTATATCCCAATGATTCTTTTGTCAGATGTACAGTTTTTTTTTTTAAACATTAGGGAAACCTTCCGAGTTCGTGAACACGTAAAGCACATAACTAATAATCTTTTCCCGAATGTCAGGGAATTCTGTGCATCGTAGTGCACAATTTTCCGCTTCGCATGAGGTTTATTCCATTAAATTTGTGAAATATGCAGTTTATTTTAAAGTCTACCGTCAAACCTCCTCAAGTGAGGATCGAACTCGCAACAATGACAATGTTTACGCAGTCAATGAATACTACTACTAGATGCCTCACATAAGATTCGCAAATATCAAAAGTTACTGAGCACAACGACATGCATGTTTGTTTGTTTATTGGGTTTAACGTCCTAAAGACAGTATTTAAGTCGTCTAGAGACGAGGCCGTATACATGTGGCATGATACCTCACCAAGTTACAATATCCTGACAACGGGTCAATCAGTCCTGGAACTACCCTTTTATGTTGATCGCCAATCAAGGGAGCTATACCAGTACCATTTATTACGACTTTGGTATCTTGCGGCCACGACATGTTTGTGTTAACAATGCAATGTAACAAAGTTTAAATCAATTCCGGCTTCCAACCCCATCCCAAATGTATATATTGTTATGCTTTAATTTGCTATGCATTTGATTTAATAAATATGTTGAAACAGTATCAAAGCCAGAATTGGTTATTTTAACTGGAATTCAGCGAAACCCATGCAGATACAGAAACTAAATATTAAAAAGAAATGAAATAAATAAATGAAAATTATCACGAAACGGTCGATGGCCAAGTCATAGATTCATACGGCTATTATTGCAATATGTTTTGAAATAAGAAGTAAAGATATGAATTGTGGTTTACATTTTTTTTGTTTTTATTTAAACCAAATTTAAACCAATCCTAACTATTTCAATAGCGTATATAATCGACAATATGCCAATATTTGCTTGTATTGTACCAATATTCTTCCTGTTTATTGTATTCCAACGTTTCAGGAAATGTTTGTTGATCATGTTCTAGCTGTCAAAAGTCGATCCACGCCAGGTTTGTAAACAAACTTATCACAAAAGGTTGCAAAAAGATTTTTTTTTTACATTTTCGTTTATGAATTTTTGAAATGTCAAGACGTTCTTTTTATATTTTGATTCAAATCATGTATGCCTGTGTGTAATACTTAGGTTTATTATTTTTTATTATTTTATTTTTGTGTGTGTTTTTATATGGTTGAGTTTAACGTCCCATCGGTAGATCGGTAGATTTTTTCTTTTTCTGTCTGTCTGATTGGAAAGACCCTTATCTCATAGTTTGATCAAAGAAATGATATATCCCTTTTCACTTTTATAGCAAATATTACACAAGCCAAACTAGCAATGAACAAAAACAACATAAATATATATTTTTAAATTTCTATCAGATTTTTGAATGGTGATGTATGTATGCAAGTATCACTGCATTTACCTCTTTCAGTGGTAGCACTAACGTACTCCGAAGGCGCCAGGCGATGGTAAGTTTTGTGTAGAACTTATTTTCAAAACGACGTAAAGGAAACAAATTAAATTAAACTAATATGAAATTTGAGAATGGTAGATAAACAGGTGTAGACGACAGTGTCTATTTGGAAAACGGATTGATTTTGAAATCATCTATACATACGGGCATATATGCTTTGAAGGGTCGGGAAAAGAACGGGGAAAAAAGGATTTACTTACCATGAGAATTTACTAGCGGACAGCGACTTTGCGGTCTCCTGTGAAAAGAAAGAAAATATATGAAGATGTTGTATTACAATGTGATCTAAATATCGACGGTACTATACAGGATAACAATAATGTCAGCTATGTCAAAGAAAGAATATGTATATATGGTGTCAAAATTGATTAGATTTTTAAACATTTGAAAAGGGTTTTATTGCCGTGTCTGGATTCATTCTTAATTCAAGACATACTATGTCAATGTTTTCTATAAATAATTTTAAATATAACGTTTGAAAGAGATCGGCCAAAACTAGTTCAACAGATGATTGAATTCTTGACATAATGATAATTGATGTGTCTGGAAAGAACAAGGCAGCGAACTTTTACAAAATTTCTTAAGTCGCTGTCCTTTCCAAATTAAAATACATATAGTAAGAAGAAGAAAAAAATGATAAGAAAATGAATAATGATAAAACCCGAAGTCACAATGCTAAAATACCTTTCTATACATATATTACTTACATTTGTACATGTAGTATGATGATACTACTACTACAACTACTACTACTACTACTACTACTTTTTATCAAATAAACACATATTACAAAACACATAATGAAATAATCCAAAGAAGTTAAAAATAAACAAACAAACGAGTATTTAAGAACCCCGGTTTATCCATATTTGGGATAATTTGTAGAAAAGAAAGTCATTTCATGCACGTTTGGTGTTTTAAGTCTTAATGTCGCAGCGGTAAAACATTGAGGTACTAGTACCCGCATAGCCATATTTAATATCTTGTTACTGGGTGGTTATATTTCTACGAAACCTCGTCACGTCACTTTGAAGGCATGAAAAAGCACCGCCGAGAGTGTTATCTAATTTGGGGGAGATAATCTGTATTTAAGTTAACATTGAAGCCTATGGGAAATACTAGTATACAATTTCTGTGAATATGAAAAACCGAATTTGATTTTCAAGAAAAACTTACGGAAGAAAAATGCATTATATGACTCTGTTTCAAATTTCACAAGAATGTGTTAACTTTACCGTTGAAAAATAGGGAAAGTCACATTTTTAGTTTCCAGGGGAGATAACTCATGAAACAAATTATCAAGGGGATGTAATCAGAAAATTATGTCACTATATATATAAAAAAAGAACAAAATAGGGTCGGTAGGTCGGGACTTTTCCTTTTTTTCATGAAACGAAATATATAAAAAAAGGAACTATTTTTAAAGGCCGAAAGGTAAAAAAACTTAAGGGTCGGTCGTTAAAAAAGAGAGGGTCGGTTGGGAGACCAGAAATGGAACTTTTTTTTGACCCAATAAGATTTCTATTGTTTGACATTTTAAAAGCTTATATTGTGCAATCATATACATGACTTTGATGGATTGATGGCTATTAGGGTACTTATACCGTAACAACGTTCTCAAAATTATCAGATCTGTTTCCAAACCACCTTTAAAGCATTGAAATGCACCCCCCCCCTTTTTTTTTCTTCGCCTACATGAAAATTGATATTCAGTACTGGATCAGTTATTGAACTTTCTGTCGACAAATGGTTTATTAAAGATCAAACGATAACATTAGTCCAGTACAAAGAACTTACAAAATGAAGTAGACAGCAATTTGTCACAGTTGATTGGTTCCAAATTGTGTCTATTTCGAGTATAGTAACACTGATCTTCATTAGAAAGTCTATGATCTCTTTAAAACAAATCCAGGTGTCAACCAACTGTTAGTTGTCTCACTCCGAAGGGGATATGTTGTTTAAGGGGAAAAAAAAACGATGTGCGAGGTTGGGGCCTCCTTATACCTAATTCAAGCTCCCCGTTTGGTCCCTTTGCCGACTGACCATTCCCCGGCAGTATCTGTAGTTTTTTTTTCCTCTATTTTACATTATGTCCTGTCTCCGTGATTCTTTATATTTTTTTTGCTTGCACCTCCTTCTGAATTTAGTTGATTTTAAGTGTATATTGAAATTCTTATAAGTTTTTTAGTATGTGTATACCTCATTTGGCATGTCGCGGCCGGGTTTTGAACCTATGACCTACCATACAAGGAACCGATGACTATACCACTCGGCTACCGAGACGTGTCGGGTGTTCAAGCTCGAATTCCACCAACAATACACAGCGATAACTGCTAAGTAATACTTAAATTCTTGAATTATTTAGAAATTCATTATACCATTCCTATTCTACAATACATTCAAGTACACGACGAAGCTGACATGTATAATGTCCTTGTAACTAATAGTATTTGTAAAGAAGTGAAACAGTTAGATAGATCTACTTTTTTATGAAAATGAGAATGAAACAAATCGTCCCTAAGTATTGAAGTATTACTTAGCGCTAAATATGGTCGATGGGATTGGAACTAGTGCAGAAGGAAAATAAATAGTGCCAGTAATAAATCTGAAACAATATTGTATATACTGCGTCTGTCAAATGAATGAGTGCATTAATATTTCTGTTTATAGGAGAGAGACACATACGGTATACAAACTACTGTTTTGAAATTGTCAAACACTTCTGTTTGTATTAAGGTATTGTTGGTGGAACAAAGGGCAAATTAGACTGTTATTCAAGGAACCATCTACACTCTATGGCGGCGTGATTTATGAAACCAAGCCTATTTGGGAGCATTGTCCACGTTCATGTTTGATTAAATTCATATTGACAGCCTGACAGTTTTTGTTTGGCATCATAGAATATCTCTTAAAACATGAAAGTGAAAACATTACAAATTATCTTTTTTTTTTTTTTTTTGTTCATGATTTTAAACGGATAGGAACTTTTTTCTGCACTGCGTTTATACAGGAGATGTATATAACAAGACGTTCCTGGGACTAGTTTCGAGTCATTATTAAGGCGCGACATTTTTTTCCCAGTCAAATTGAACCATAAGCCTCATGCCTTAAATACTCATCCAGCAGGATTTGGAACTAGAATAATGCATTTCTTATTTGGACGTACTTCAAAGCACCATGTGACGGACGCAGACTGTACAGTGCATTAACCACATCATGTATGTCTTAATTTTAATAACAGTAAGACAAAACTAGGTAATTAAAGAAAGTCGAACCTATCGTCTGCAACCAGTAGAAAAGAAGAAGAGAATTTTCAGGAATAATTTGAGCAAAGAACATGACAATGAATTTTAGTACCGTTACATTGCAAACAGTCTGTATCTCCGATTTTGCCCTTAGTTTCTATGTCCAGTTACATTTGTGAAAAGGAAAATAATTAGCCTAAGAGCACTGCCTTTAAGCAGGTGCGCCAAGAAATAAATTTCTGATCATCTCTGATTGGTCGAAATCCGGTGATAAATCTGTGTCAATAGCAAAAGCATACAGCTACTGCCGAAAAAAGTCACATTTATAGCAGGACGCACCTATGGGGATCTCAGAGTTGCATATACTCGTCATTTCGTTCTCATATATAATGTATATCATTATATGACTTACTGCTGTTATATTTTCTTATTATCTATGCTATATCTATTTTTCCTTTTTGTTCTGTGATCAAACTTTTGTGAATGTATTGTGCTCTGTGTAGTGCACAGTTCATTCTCACATTGTTTTCTATTAATATTCTCTGAAATTTATTTTTGGTTGTTTAACACCGCTCTCTCTCTCTCTCTCTCTCTCTCTCTCTCTCTCTTGTAAATATCTATTGCAAATCATGTCAAGCTTGTTTGTTAAAATATATTACATTAGATCATGTAACAAGAAACATGTATATGTTTACGTTACTGAATAAAATATTTGAATCTTGAATCTTAATAGTTCGATACAACTGCGATAAAAGAAAGCAGCTAATTAATTTTAATCAGATATGATTCCTTAGAATCGCATCGGTCGATACGCGTTTTATCGAGCTTTGGCCTGCATTTACTTTCTTTGGTTCATTTTAATTACTTTAAATTATGAAAGTAGTGTCAATGCAATCAATAAAATAAATCTGTCAATTCTACTATAGATATCTAACAAAATGGAACGCTAATCATGCCTTGCTATGGACTAAAAAATATGGGCCCTCCATCGATAGGAAAGCCGCTTACAACGTCTATAATGTCGGGATAATTTAGACCAAGTAAATTGCTAATTGTTGTAATAGATGACCTGGCTTTAAAGATCACTTAACTTTTTTTTTAAATACTATAATTGACATTGATTTTAAACTCGTGCCAATAATCGTTGAGGCGGACGCCGCAGAATAAACATCAATTGGATTAGGCGCAGCCGACAAAGGGCACGAGACGAAATGTCAAATAAACTTTATTGTTTAATTGTAATATAAACAGATTTAGGCATATCAAATAATGAAATCGGTCGTTTTGAAGTATCTATTGAAAGATGTTTGACCTATGCCGCCTGCTTGTAGATATTATGCTGTTTGTGAAATATTTTACATGTGGAATCTTTCGATATACCTACCGTGGTGTGCCTATGAATGAAACGTCAATTACGCAATTACGTTTCGGCATATTTGATCATTTTCAAATTATAATTGAATTTGAAGTGAAAATGAATGTAAAACGAATTCATAGACTGTCTCACTGATTTATCACCGGCGTTAAACGGCAACTTTAAAAATACCCTCATATGTGCAATGCAAAATAACAGGAAATATTATAAAAGTAAATAGCTTTTTTTCTAGATCAATCTCATTGATATTGCACTGATAAGGAATGGGTCAAAATTGATCTATATCATACAAGTTCAAATACTTTTCTGTATAAGATGAAATGTACAATCGAACGGTGCTTTGGTCCTGTGGTAAAGTGCTTGATCTCACTTGGTCGAACAGTTTCAGGGCCTCTTTAAGCGTATAGTTCTAGCACATCTTACTCAGGATCCCTGTCAGAAGGGTTGGTGTAAGTTGGGTTTAACGTTCCACCGACAGTATTAGTCATTTGACGACTTTCGTCTACGTGAGACAGAACTGCAGTAAAATATTGACTGAAAATATTAATGGACCCCTACACTTTTGGGGACTCCTGCATTCTACAGACTCCTGAAATTTAAACATGATGTGAAACCTTGCCTGAGAGAATTTCTTAATTTTGCTTGAGTTATATTATCTACGAACAATATCTAAGGCGACTAGGGACTTTGCCAAAATGAACAGATACAGTGCTGAAGTGCTACCACACTGTAGACCGTACATGTGGCATGATACCACAACCAGTCACATGATACCACAACCAGTCACATGATACCACAACCAGTCACATTATCCTGACACCAGGCCAACTAGTCCTGCAACTACTCTTATATGCTGAGCACCAAGCAAGGGAGCTATACCAGTACCATTTTTAACGACTTTGGTAAGTCGCAGCCGGGGATTTGAACCCACGAATAACACAAACATGATACTTCTTGTTACCGTTTACAAAATGAGCATAAATACAACATTTCTGTATACAGTTTTGAAAGCTGCATTATATATATATGTATTGTAATTTCAGCAAATTTTGAATTGAATTTATCAAAATTATCTGATTCAAGAACATACAAATTCACTTACGAGATGGTCAAAAGAGACTTAAAATACTTAAATATTCACGAGGTGGTGTTCTAAAAACATGACAGTGTGAGTTTCGAATAAAGAATGTTATATTTCATGTCTATTATACTGATTTTGTTGTACAGACATTTCTCATATTTATTAACACCTCACTTTAAGAGATAATCTGATTAAAACAGGCATAATGTTTGTAACGAGATACTAAATGTATAAAGTTCATCAAACTATCTATCAAATCTATTAAATATATCAATCTTTCTATAAAAAAATGATAAACTGGTATACAAAATATACATAATGCTATATTCGGACAGATGTTCGTTGTATATATACGCCATCTAACTCGAGTCTATATTCAATTTTATTCTAACATAAAGCATCAATCGGTGTCGATCATAGCCATAACATTTTAATCAATATCTCGATTTGACAGATAAAGCCAGTTATAGGGCATGATATTTACAACACCGCTTTAACCCTTTCCCTCATAAAGGACACCATGAAAAGACCTATGCGAACAGCATAAAACCAGATCAGCCTGCGAGTAACTCGCAGGCTGATCAGGTTTTATGCTGTTCGCTGTTCCTCAGTGGTCTGGAAATGAGGACTTTATAATTAAATTTGGTAAGGTTAAACTGTGGTTTTCTGCAGATCAGACTTTATGTGGTACCTATTGAGTGTGTCAAAATGAGTCTATATGAGGGAAAGGGTTAACTAAGTATATTGTATCTCAGTCATTATTTATTGTAATACAATATACTTAATATTAATTTCAATGTCGTGATATCTGCATGTCGATATTCCACCCTGTATATCCACTGTTAAATTCCGACCTGTACACCAATTTTCATATCAATTTAAACGAATCAAGGACGACATATCGCATATGCTCCAATGTTTCAATGTTTAGCGTAATACATTGTTTTGTCTGAACAATAATTCAGCTATCAAAACGATCAATCACTCGAGCATGACAGTTGATAGTAATCCGCAATGATAGAGTTACAACCGTTTTAAGGATTGAAATTTGCCATCGTATATGGAGAACATTTTATGGCTTGCTAAATGTACACTGGTATTTGAGGCGCAAAGGAGAACGTCGTTGATATTATACTGCTTGTAACTTGCTTTCAGTGGCAAATTATTTTTGTCATCGGGTCTAATATCGTTTTTAATTATAGATTATTATTATTATATTTTTTTAATTTTTTGGTGATATTAACGACTATACTTTGCAGTAGTAGTAGTAGTAGGAAGATCATCAACAGCAGCAGTAGTAGCAAAATAGTAGCAATAGCATGAGTAGTAATGGTAGTTGTTGTTGTTGTATTGGGGTTTACCATCGCTGCGATAGTATTTCAATCATATAGCGACGTCCAGCTAATTACAGGTGGAGGAAGACCCCGAGTACACAGAAGTACCCGGGTAGAACAACCGACCTACCGCAAGCCTGCTGGAAGGCTTCCTCAGATGAAAGATCCGAAGTCCCTACCGGGATTCGAACCCACAGCGGTGAGGCTGAATTATCCACGACTGTAACCTCGGCACGCGGCCAGTACCTTTTCATTATTTCAAAGTAGTATCAGTGATAGTAATATAAGTTGTAGCAACAGTATAGCAGCATCAGTAGTAGAAACAAACTGTAGCAGATGAAGGAAGTGAACTGGACTTTTTAATATCCTTTTCATTATTTCAATATATTAATACCTGTCGTAAGTGGCCAGACATTGAAACAGAGAAGTACGACAGCTGAAATATGGCGACATCAAAGATGGTCCGCTTATGACAGGTTGGCTGTTTAATACAAGTGGTCGCTAAATACAGGTTCAGCTGTGCATTTTAAGAAGTAATACAAACAGTGGCTGTGTTTTTTTTCTCTTTTATTTCTTCCTATTAATATGCAGGGTTCACACTGGGGCATTGTCGCTTATGTTTCCTGGGATGGACCAGTACTTTGCGTCTGGAAGGTTGTGATAGAGACTTATTATTATCAGAATTCAAACCCATAACTCATGTTCACGGCGACCTCGGTAATTCGAAAGTATCCTGACACACAGGAGAGGTGATCGTGCCAGATACGTGCGTTACGTGATACAGATAATTCTCAGGTGATATCTGCCATCTCCCTCCTTAACCCGAGATAAAGTACATGAATAATCCAAACACATTGTATTTCAACCTTTTATCCAGCGCCTCTTCTAAATGAAGGTTAAATACTCTATCAATAGATAACGAAAGTAATTTTAAAAAAAGTTCGTCCTTTCAAAACATCATGCAATTTTAATTGCTGTTTATCCCGCCTGTTTCTAATAGCAATGCTTATATTTATATCCCATGATTTTTTTTTGTATACAGACAATACTTAACCTACTGAAAGGTCAAGCAAGAATGTACAATTATCAAAGATGGAATCCAGAATCTTAGGATCCGAAGACAGTGCCTGGTATTGAGTGCCACCCCAAAACAGATAAACCGTTTCGAAATATCGGGATAGAAATTATCAAATATATTATTCGAAATAAATTATTCGAATAAAGGGGGTTTCATGACACCCAGGATGCTATAATCAGTTATTATATGCAAAATTCAATAATGAATAGAAGTTGATAGAATTGTGATATCAATTACAACATTTATCTGCGACAAAATATTTGAAGTAGTTATCCAGATAAATTCATAACGATGTCATATAGAAATATTTCTTGGTTTTGGGCACGTAACTGGACACGTGCTTATAATCATTTCAAAGACTGTTACATAATAAAATCTTAATTATTAGATATAAAGTGATGAATTATGTCGATATCATGTATTATGCAAGATTCATAAATATGGAAAATGAATAAATTACATATGGTTTTCAATAGATGCAATATAATTATTTAACATGGTTATTGTGTAAAGCCAAGCCAAATGTTCGAAATATAAATATGGCAAGCATCCGCTCAGACATGTAAGAAGTGTATCGATCTCTCTACAACTTTTATACTATTCCTTCTACTTCTACGACTACTTCTACGTCTACTTTTTCTACTATTACTACTACTGCTACTACTAGTTCTACTATTACTACTACTTCTACTACTAATTCTACGACTTCTATTTCTATTTCTACTACTAACTCTAAGACTACAATTTCTACCATTACTACTTCTACTTCTGGTACTATTGCTAGCAATAAAATTGATCAAACAGTACCTCTTGGGTGCTAACTGATCAGGACCCTCTCTGTTTGCTCATATACATATGTTTCTAAATCAAGAGTGCTTACTGTATGTATAGTATTTAATAGCTATTGGTCAATTCCTGTTTATTGTATATGTAAAATGATTTCAATGAGATAGAGGGTCAAGAATATTTTTTTCATAACCATTGTATAAAATGTTGAGATTTATTTCAGGAAGGCTCGTGTAAAGAAGTTTTACTAACAACTAACATTGTACGTAAATATTATTGAAATACCTTCTATTATTATTATTATTATTATTATTATTACTAGTAGTAGTGGGACCTCCGTGGCCGAGAGGGTAAAGTCGCTGACTTTAACACTCACTCAGCTCCTCACCGCGTGGGTTCGAATCCCGGCAGGATAATTCAGATTTTCATGTGAGGAAGCCTTCCAGCTGACTTGCGGTGTCGGTGGTTCTACCCGGATTCCTCCGTGCATTCGGGGTCTTCCTCCACCTGTAATTAGCTGGACGAAGCGACGGTTAACTCAAATAGTCAAGTCAAGTCAAGAAAAGTGACTATTAGTAGTAGTAGAAGTAGTAGTAGCAGCAGTATGTGTAGTGATAATAAGTAGCATTACAATAAACGGAGGATGGTGTAGAAGTTGATATAGTTGCTGTTGTGGAAGCAGTATTAGCCTTAGTTTTTGCATTAGCAGTGACTGTTGATGATCAGTGGTGCACTTATCTTAAGTCTTAAAACTGCAGTATCAGAAATCATAACAAACAACACACTATTATTATTCAAGTTTTTGTAGTCTCTACCAAAGTCTAATTTCAAAAGCGAATGGTAGATGATGTAAAAATGAAATCAGTGAAACTGAGTTATATAAACGTTTGAAATTAGCCTATGAAACATCTTGCCAAACTCAGGTATAAGCTGTTACATTTATCTCTTAACATTAGGTAGTATATTACCTAAACCCACAAAACGAGCGCCCTCGTAATTATGAAATTGCTTTTTACTGCTCTAATGCAAACTGATTGAAATCTCTTTTCAGTCGAAATCAAGAATAACAGAATATAAATGTCTTCATTTTAAGCAAACCGATTTGTTTATTCAAATAGCTGAACATTTTCTTCAAAGTGAAACCCTTTTATTTGCGACACTTGTATGCCCACTTAACCCGGTCTTCATATCAATAGGAACTGTTTGACATTGTACATTTATTGCGTTTTAGTGTATAACGTAACATTTCACTGCCATTACTTACACAATAATATACACGATTTTATCCTTTGATATTTGATAGTTGTATTAACTTGCGAAACACAGGCTGACCTAAATTATTAACATATTAAAAACGAGATATTTTAGACACATGCCGGTAACGTGAGTGGGTGTTAGGAGAAATGAATACGCGAAGTGACACATGTGTAGAAAACACTTAGAAATGTTCATTTTATCATTTTTATATCGTATAAGCATGAAAAACTATATGTAAGGTGAAGTGTACTTGATTAGATTTTGTCTCAAACAGACCACCTGCGGCATATTTATTTCATTTATGGCTTAAAAACGAACGAAAGCGTTTTGAGAATTGCATTCTTTTGATGTACTAAGTCATTAATCTAGGGTTTCCACAAGTATTGATAGAGCAATAATTTTCCTTGCGGGGGTTTCTTGCATAAAATACTTACATATGTATAAAAGGGAAATTCTAAACTCCTGTTTATATACATACATGTACACGCAGATATATCAACTTCTTATAAAACCACTTTCTTCGTCATTCAACATTCTCTAAATCCCATACCAAATATAAAAAAGACACCAAGTAAAATACAAGGATGACTAAATGATTCAGGCTATGGTTGAGCACTTCAAATGATCGTATTACATTTATGTGTTGAAATGTGAGGTTTTATTTCGCGTGTGTCTTTAATTTTTTAAATCATATACAAGTGTTGTGACGCCTGGGAAAACGAAATATAGACAACACAGCTCCTTGAAGAAGCTGCCTGACCAGGGTCTTCTCTGTTCATATAATATTCTAAACAGTCTGCATGGCAAAGAAATATCCATTGTTTCAATTGTTTCATAAACCATTTAAAGTTTAGAATATTAGCATGAAATGAAATAAAATGAATAATCTGTTATCATAGTAATTACCAAATCGAACAAATGCTGAATTATTTTTTTAAACTAGTATTATGCTGAATGAAAGCAGTGCTAGAAACCACATGACATGTTTGCATGATGAAACGAGAACTTGGTAATATGCTAAGATTACATAATTATGATCATAATCATAAAAATAAGGAAAATAATATCCACCCTGAAGTAAATTGAGCATGGCTGACTAAGCACTACGTGAACTTACCGCGACGTTTTCACGGACTGTGAACAATATCCGAAGGAACAGGTGCTTCAGCTGCCGGCGCTCAAACTTGCGACTTGCATACTCAATGCACATACTGAATACATGAGACACGGTCAAGGAGTATGTTTTGCACGTGTTCTGCTGCTGGATAATTGCACATATATACTTCACAAGCTCCTCTTCTTTGTCCTTTGTGTAGGCGAATGACATTCTCTCTGCTATAGACACATCAACAGACTCATCAGTAGATGATTTAGTCTCGTCGTCAGCGGGTACAAGATTCAGATGGAGATCGTGTTTGTCATTGTTGCTTGTTTCACCATTAAGGTACTCGTCGCCTGTTGGTAGCCATGGCAACGTTAAGGGAATATCAAATCCTTTACTGCAATCCTTAAACACAAACATGTAGTGAATCCCTAAGCTAAGAATATCACCGCTTTTAACTACAGACTTTCCACTAATATTGTGACCATTGACGCGTATATTGTTAGCAAGAGGTTCAAGTTCCAAGAAATAGTTGTTTCGTTCACTGGTTGATTTACTGGTCCCGTTTGTCTTTTTAAACTTGTACACTTTGAAGTTACAATGGACGCTTTCAATATCCGGAGCAAACAGTTCAAACTTAGGCACGTCATCGGCGTCAGTTTGGTCTCTCGCATCAGGATTTGTAAATTGGAATCGCTTTGACTTTATTATATATATCGTTCTATCTCTCGACACATTAAATCCACGAATATTTACGAAAAAGGGATGTTTCGGTGGAATGGATGTACTTTTGTCCTCGGTAACTTGTCTCTTGAATTCTTTGGACAATTCTACTGCAGACGAGTATTCATTCTCGGAAGTTTCAACAGAACAAAATGTCGAATTACTGAGAATAGGGTTTTTGAAATTCATACTTAATCCATTGGAATAACAGTCGGCTGTCGTCGGATCAAAAAGTGGTATCGCGCCGGGTCTCAACTTTGACATCAGTATCTTGCGCGCGTTGGTGTTCAAACCCGATGTATCGTCGTCTTCTGCTAGATCCGTCACGTGATCTCGGTCATGGAGCTCATATCGTCTGCTATATCCTTTTATTGGCTTCCAAAACTTCTGTAACAAAAGGGGTCTATCCCTATCAGCTAATATCCGCACATATTTGCGCTCCCATTTTTCAGAACTTCTAGTGTCTTCTTCGATTTCGCCTTCATCCAGCGCACCACTTTCACTTTTTCCAACAACATCACACAGCACGAAACTCTGATAATCCAGGCAAGGAAGTCCGTATCTTTCCAACGCTTGTTTCACTAGTTCATGCGCCGTAGAGCGGCAAGACGCGAGGACACTTTTATACTGAACACCCGGTAGGATTGTCTCGCCGAAGATCTTCAATACACCGGGTGTATATTGATTGGTCGAGAGCTCATTCAGGTCCGCGCTGTATAGGCTCAGCTTCGACCCGCCGCTCTTTTTTCTCTCACGGCCCATAGTGGCTGTCCGCCTCTGTCCAACTTCCTCTGTAAATGCCTCCATGGCCTGGTCAAACATTTCACTGACCGAGGTTTTGTACTGTGAATAATCGAATGAGAAATCATACGGGGCCGAGTGCCGTTTCCAATCATTGCGGGCAATTTTATTCATTATTGCCATTCAATGGGAATCAATTCCACGATACGAAAACTTTATTTACCTCCTGTTCGTATCAATTACAAGTATGTTGTTCTATTTATGCAGAAAATTAACATTTTTATAGACGTTTGAGTGCTTTAATTTTCTATTAATAAAGCCGCAGTTTAGGATTTTTAATTATAGTTCTTTTCATGCGCTGTTGTAAGAGTACACCTTCTTTTTTCTAAGGTCACAGTCGCTCTCCCTGAAATGATAAAGGAGAATATGAACGACAACGGTAAATAATTATAACAACATTATTCTTGTGCCATTGTCATAAACACGACAGACAATACGTTGAAAAAAAATAGAGGATACGAGTATATATATATATAGATATCATATTATACTAATATCAACATGAACAATAGAAATGTCGTCTGATTGAAGAATGACATTTTTTAAGATTGGAGGGAAAAGGGGTAGACAAATACAATGCGTGTGCCACTATAACTTACGCCTCTGAAGAAATACCTCTACAAGTATGAGTCAATTAAATGTGTTAATTTATTTCGTGGGTCAATTATCATCGAACTCAAAGCATTACATTGATTAAGACGCTATTGTAGATTTATGTATAAATAGCTTGAATGAGTGTATATACCTCACACAAATACTCAGGAATCAGATTCCAAATTGCCCAAATGGACTAAGTTGAACATCTCATCTGATAAAGGTTTTATTGTATCAATAACCCACCGGAGCGTATTGTTCACTCAATTTACATAGCTGTATAAATGGTTTAATGAACCGTTACATATCCGACTGGTTTCCGTCATTTCCGTCAATTGCGCATGACAACTAATTCGGAATCATTCAGATAATTTCGTAGAGGCCTCTTTATGTTTGATTATCAAATAATTAGAAATTAAAGCTTGCGATGTTGTTTACATTTATTATATGTGAAAGAAAGAAAGAAAGAAAGAAAGAAGAAGAAGAACAACAACTTAATTGCATTAAACATTACAACATGTTCATAGCAATCAAACATATGAGTACAAGAGTACAAGAACTAAAGTGAACAAAACTTATTGAAGTTAGATTTTCTAAAAACAGCAATGATGATTATATATAATGAAAGCATTAAATGTTTTCCTCAAAAATTTAAAAAGGTATCAGTTAAAAACCACTGTGAAGTGCCAACTTTTCGATGCTTTTGTTGGTACCGTTCTTAATTTCAGTAGCGAAATATGGGGTTTTGGTAAATCTAAATTAATTGAACGTGTGCATCTAAAATTTTGTAAAACAATTTTAAATGTGAAGATGTCAACAGTAACATGGGAGTTTATGGGGAATCAGGCAGATATCCTCTATTCATAAATAGATATACTGGTATAAAATTTTGGTGCAAAAAAAATGTCTTCAATTAATATACTCATTACTACTTTGTATAGGAGTCTTACTGAAACTGCTAGTTAACAGTTAAAAGAATTGGGCACTAAATGTGAAATCATTGCTAGACAGTTATGGATTTTCTCATTTAAATCCAGGGTGACAGATGTATTTAAGCAAAATTGGTTAGACTTTGGTGCAGAACAATACTTAGATATTTTGTCAAGTAAATTTAGATCAGCTTTAGCTAGATTACGATTGTCTTCGCATAAATTAAGAATTGAGACAGGACGTTACAATCAAAATAGAATAGAAAGAGCTTATAGATATTGTACAATCTGTAATGCTAGGGATGTTGAGGATGAATATCATTTTTCTTTAGTTTGTCCTGCATATGAACATATCAGGAAAAGGTATATTAATAACTATTACATAAGACATCCTAGTATGTTTAAGTTCATTCAGTTAATGGTTTCTACCAATAGAAATGTAATTTTTAAATTTAGTAAATATATCTATGGGGCTATGCAACACCGGAGTTCAATCATGTAATATTCTTATTTCCATGATTATGTGCATTTTTAGGTATATATATTTACTTTCAGATATTCATTTCATATTTATGGTCCATCCTCCATGTTATTATTTCAGAGATATGAATCAATGCATACTTTATTTTGTTTTACTTACACTTAATCATGTGATTAACCCTTTCCCTCATAGAGGGAACATGAAAAGACCTATGCGAACAACATAAAACCAGATCAGCCTGCGAGTAACTCGCAGGCTGATCAGGTTTTATGCTGTTCGCTGCTCCTCAGTGGTCTGGAAATGAGGATTTTGTAATTAAATTTGGTAAGGTTTAACTGTGGTTTTCTGCAGATCAGGCTTTATGTGGTATCTATTGAGTGCGTCAAAATGAGTCTATATGACGGAAAGAGTTAATTATTGAAATGTTTATATTTGATATGACAAGAAACTTTACGTCAATAAAAATATACTGTCTACTGTCTGTAAAAAAAAAAAAAAAAAAAAAAAAAAAAAAAAAAAAGGATTAATGATGATGCTAATGATGGAACACGCTTCTGCTGGCTATCTTATAATTTAATTCTCTCACGAACAAAGGACTGTTATCTGTCCCGATGACTTAATAATTAGCGGAAGTATTGGGGGGGGGGGGGGGGGGGGGGCTGATTTTAATAGAAATGACATTACTTTAAAAAAAGGTTCCCGTTTATCGCATAGCATTACTGTGACCATGCGTATTATTGATATAGTAAAGAGTTATTGGAATAGTGTCGTTTGGGCGTGGTATTTTGCTACTTCAATGGGCCATAATAAAAACAAGAGATGTTCGAAGACAGCGTGCTCCACTTTTTGCCGGCGAGAGGGTTATGACAAGAGCTCCATCGAAATGCTGGTAGGCAGTTGCGCTACCGACTCACCCAAAATGACCCCATTCTTATTTTATGGGTGAAGCTTTTTTGCTTTCATTCTAGTAGTTTTATTTGTCATGTTTAAAAGAGATAAACAACAACAACAACAAGTCTAACTACCAACTGATAAATATTTTTGGAAGCTCGCTTGTAAACCAACATTTTTTAACAATGACCGTGACAATGCCTTCAATGTTATCAACCTTTATAATATACTGGGGAGCTAAACTCGACTAAACAAAAAGACAAATGTACATGTACACTGCTGAGAAATAGTAGAAGGAAAATAAATTAATCAATGTCAGATGTCATAATTATATTTCCATAACGACCAGCGTCCATGATGAACGAGGACTCGCCATTATTCAGCATAAAATTGAAAGGGAAAATACCACAACAGATACACATGAAGATATGATCAAACTTACATAGAAAGATGATGAGACAGAAGAAGATCATACCGTATAAGAATATATACCCGTCCATTTTTATCCCACACCAAAACTCAGTATAAAAATCCAACACGTTCGATATTTCAATATATTTCACAAGTAATAGACTGAGAAAAAGAACATCTTAGACTTGCCTATTATGCTATTCCACATGAAGTGCCCATGCAACGGACTTTATATGTCAGACTAAAAACTCCATTGTGAATGGTATGGATGACACTTCAATACAAGTAGTGAGAGTAGAAACAACTATGTTAACAATTGAAAAGACCCTTCGAACATGTTTCTAAGCTTTTCGAATTTCTTTTCAAAGTTTCATTTGAAATATGACACGAATGATAGTTGTTTTAAACTTTTTCAGCAAAGTCTTCCTATGGGCCTAGTAGGATATGCCCCCAAAAGGAAATAACTCGGACGAAATATTTGCGTTGAAATATCGACAGGAACATATTGGGTTTCAGCCGTGGGTTCGCTGGACCGAAATCACAATAAATAACCTAATTTGGTTGTCTTTATCCCTTCTTAACCTTTATCAACCTTTTATCAAGTCCATCTTGTTCGGGAAAGGAATGTATATTATGTAAAGACAAGTAAAACTGAGCTTTAAACCTAGACGAACCTTTACAAAGCGTTCTCCTCACTCGAATAGTTTTAAAAAGTTCAGAAAAATCCAGACTTGGTATTTTGGTTTAAGAACATGTGGCGTAGAGTTCAAACCATTTTCGACATACTATTTTAGTACGGAAGTTAAAGGTTCAAACCGATGTTTATTAAAATCTTAAATGTGACCCACGTCTGAAAATTTTAATTTCCAGTTGCAGAAAATTCGTAATCAGTTCTTTTAGTTTAAACATATTTTATTTCAAAATTATGAAATGGGGTTGGACCACAATTTCGAACAACTTAATCCTTCCCCTAAATTTTACACAATTCATTTTCATCAAAGGAAAAGAATTAACATATGTACATATGAACAGAAACAACAACAACAAACAACGCAAAGTTAGTATGCAGAAAAATAGACATAATGTAGAGATATCAATATGTATACAAAAATGTCCATGTCGGCATGTTTAACGTTTAGTATCTTAGGTATCATTTATTTTATAGGCCATACAAACCAGTCATGTCAGAGACTTTGTCTTTATTCGACAGATATAGTGCTACCTCAGCGAGGCATCACTCTGTACACAGACATGAGGCATGATACCACACCGAGTCACATTAACCTGATAGCGGACCAGTTAGTACTTGAAGGCATCACTCTGTACACAGACATGAGCATGATACCACACCGAGTCACATTAACCTGATACCGGACCAGTTAGTACTTGAAGGTATCACTCTGTATGAGAAAGGGTGACATAATACCGCACCGAGTCACAATATCATGACATTGTTTCTGTTTAAAAGATTTTTGTGTGTAACGGATGGAAAGCGAACTTACGTCGACCATTTTCAAAAGCGGACGCTCAGCAACAGGAGCCGAAGAAACAAACAAAATTTTGTACAATATTAACTGCTTGTTTTTAGGGGAACACTTCTTACTGATATCATTAGAGATCTGACAGGCACTGACTAATTTCAATAAGTTACGGCTCAATTTCTATTAAGTTCAAATTATGATCGCGGCATTCAGTACTTTTCAATTAGCTGTCTTGTATTGAAGCAATATCTCTGACAAAATCCGATTTTTTTGTCGTTCTTGTTATTGAAACAATTCAGTTGGTTTAATATTACGTGCCAATTTGATTTAACACTGTACTGTTTCAAATGTCACTTTAGGCATTTTGAACTTTTTTTATTCCTTTGAACATGCATTATATGAGAACTAAGCATAATCAAATAACTGAGAGTCCTAATGTTGTGTTAAGCAAAAGATGGAACAGAAATAACTGGCTTGTAATTTGGAACTATTATACTGATTTTCCACACTAAATGGACCTTGTAGCTAATATATCATTTTCCTGTCAGGGCCGAATATATTTCAATGCACGACATTTTTTTTTTGGCATATACCTATTAAATTAATCAAGGTCATATTACATGCCAATGGTGCGTGAACTGCTGCACTTCACGTATAGCGCGCCACTGGTTCGCGTCACATAATTTCATTCATAGTATTTTAATTGATTTTTTCCGCTTACACATCGTTGAAGAATTATCGTTCGTTGTGTGCCGTGACAACTTCTAACTTACAATGATAGATAATTGTGCATTGTATTCATGCAAGAAGATATGCAATAAAAGGATGTGTTTTAAAAACACCATGAGCAGGTCAGAAGCCAAATAACTGAAGTCAATTGAAAGCCATTCATGAGAGGAGTAAGTATGTCAAATATATAGACATTATTCCATATAGTAATGGCGAAATGCTCAAGACAAAAAATCATTAAAAATAAAGGGGCATGATTAAAAAAGAACCAGACAATCAGTACACTTCTGCTACTCACCAACTATTCATATTTTAAGTTTCAAATCAATACCTTGAATAGTTGAGGAGTTATGTTCTGGACAAAAGTTGATATAAAATAAATAAAAGGAGATAATACAAAAATTGGATCAGACAGAGTTATGGTTCTTGTTTACTACACTGCTAATACTTGCTATCATATTATGTTTCAAGTTTCAAGACTTAACCTAGCGACGGTAAACTCAAATAGTCAACTCAAGTCAAGTCAAGTCAAGTCAAGACTTTACCTTGTTTTGTTTTATGAGTTTTGCCCCCATCAAAAATTTATATAAAGACATAAAGGGAAATACTAGAAAAACGGACTTGGTAAAGTTATGGTTCTTGGTCACTGCACTTTTCCTCGTAGTCATCTACTCATATATGACGTTTAAAGTCAATACCTTATATAGATTTCAAGTTTATAGTAAATAAGTTATATCTGGACAGATTTTCGTTGTAAAATTAAAAAATGGGAGATAATTAAAAAATTGATCAAGGTATAGTTACGGGTCTTGGTAATTGCATTTTCAAATCTCATTATCTATTTATATTTTAAGTTTCAAGTCAATACTTTGAATAGTTTATGAGTTATGCTCCCGACAAAAATTGAAAATTAAATTGGGCAATCATTTAAAATCTGGGCCAGGTAGAGTTAAAGTTCTTAGTCACTGCACATTCCCTAGTCACATTCTATTCATATATGAAGTTTCCAATTAATACCTTTTATAGATTTTAAGCTATGGCCAATGTTAAAGTTGCTGATTAACCAACAAACAAACAGACACGGCAAAAACAATATCAATATGCCCTCGGAGCATCAAAATAAAGGGAGATAATGAAAAGGACTTAATAGAGTTGTGGTTCTTGGTCACCGCATTTTCCTTAGTTGTCATATGACTTATGTATAAAGTTCCAAGTCAATACCTACCATAGTTTTCAGGTATATAGTAAATAAGTTCTTGTTTTGTCAGAAATTCATTGTAAAATTAGATGAAGGGATATTAAAATCGTTTCAGGTAGTGTTATGATTCTTGGTTAATGCACTTCTCAATTTCAGTTTCAAGTTAATACTTTGTATAGTTAACAAGTTATGGTCAATGTTAAAGTTGCTGACAAACAAACCAACAAAACCAACAAACAGATAGCTTATCATCACAGATCTCGGGGGCAAATAAAAAAATGTCACACGCATTAAGAGGAGCTCGTCATGCAAGCATTTTTTATGTAATGAATAACGATTGTACGAGCAGAAGGGTGCACGTAAAGCTTGCCCGCCAGAGACACTGAATTTCCACGATCAGTTGTAATATGTTGCAACATGAAAAAAGTAAATGAAGACCAAATTTTTCTTGGTACACATATAATAAAAAAAATAACGTAAAGTGTCCCTTGGTTGGATACTAAAATACGTAAAAAATAGAAGCGCCTATCAATAACACAATAATTCGGGTGTGGGGCCAGTTGCACTCTCAACAAAGAATGGAAAACAAGATCAGGGAAATTCAGTCTTAATAATCAGGTCAATGTACATACACCCACCGATACAGACGATTGGATAGGAGCTAGTAATAGACCAGTACAAGTTCGCTTAGATAGTGGTCTTCAACCAAGGTAGAACCAAGGTAGGTAGTAGCACACATGGAGTCTGGTTCACGACCTATCAAACAATATCAAGGAACTGCCGAAATGGAATGTAGAGACTTTCTGTTGAAGCAACAGAAATATTCTTATAATAAATTGTGCCCCTTTACTTCATATAGACTTATTTCCTTTAGGTGCTGTCTGATTAGGGTCTCCTCTGTTTGCTCACACAATATGGTAGCTCGGTTTCTACAGTCCGTGTGGCAAAGAAAAAAATATGATTTCATAAACCGTTTTTAGTTCAGTTGATTAATATTCATCAAGTCATAAATTTGTACTATATTCCTGAAGTAAAGGGGGTATACAGAGCATGCATATTTACATTAAAAAGTGCAGATCATATTCACGAACCTATCATTCGTAGAAACATGATTTCGACCCCTTCCCAGTCCCCAATTTAAGCTCATATGTATCTTACTCAGTACAGAATCTGCTGAGTTCCCTTCGTCACGAGATGCGCTCAGTGAAACACTAGACCAGAATGTGAGTAGCGTGATTGCACATCGTGTTTTATACATTCACTACTCGTCAGTATCAATGAGAAAGATATAATATAAATTTATTCCTTGATTTAACTCTCTAGTATTTTGATCATGGTTTAATTTCGTACCTAATAATATTTCCCTTAAATGATGATCTTCTCATGATCTGGTTTTAGGTTGTGGTTTATGGTGTTTATATTGTAGCATTGGGGAGGTATAGTAACCTGGCTTAAGCAGAGAACCAGAAAGGTGAGCGCTTTAAGCAGGTGGCTGCTAAAAAGAGGATTGGCCGGTCAGTGCAGATGGCCGTTAAGACAATATTAACTGTTGTATAAGAAGGAATATATACATCTATTGATAATACACATGTGAATGAATATACACGTGAACATTTAAACAAGATTATAACCAGTTGAGCTCAGTAGGCTTATTTTTTAATTACTTTTTAAGGGACAGTTCTTTAAGATCTACTTAATCATTTCCTGCCCATTTACCTACATTAGTCCTTCAATGACAATTGTTAAATAATTAACAATATTAGGTTAAAAAAAAGGAAATAGCGACTTTATCAGTTCAAATATTGTAAAACATTAACTTGGTACGTGTATGATAAAGCACGTATGATACAGCGTGCCTAGAGCACATCTTTGATAACATATAATAAAATTGAGGTTTACAGTACATTTAGTTCGTTTATATCGTCCATGAATATAAAAGAGATAGGTATATTTCTGGCACATGTGAATAAATCAGGGAATGCAATGCCTGACATAATTAGCCTTTTGATTAGAGACCACCTGTACTGAGCAGCCAAACTGTTTTAAGGGGTCAGCATCTAGATTCCAAAAAAAAAAAATCAGATTTTTATATATATATATATTTGACATCAATTTAAGGTTAAGTCCCTGTAAAGATTCCGCTACATTTCGGACCTCATGGTCTTTCACGGGATAACCAATGTTTCCTAATGTTTCATTAGGATACCTTGGTTATGTTGGTAGAGGTTACGTGGTACAAGACATTATAGGGACTATACCTTAACATTGTTAGACATTTTACCTCGATTTAACACCCACCTGTGTTAAGCAATCACTTTCCTTAGTTCTCCTGTTAAGGCAGGTTTGACTGTGTACATTTGATTTTTTTATTTTACATTTTAATCATTGATTATGCAGAAATGGAGCAAATATTTACATAGGTATTTTAAAAATATGCAAAAATAATATATACAAGTGAAAGATAAACTAATATATTCTGTACCTTTTTTTTCTGATAATCATCACGTTTATTGTAATCGCAACAATATAAAATAATAAATAAATGATAAAGCAAAACGTTCATCAGATATCAACATCGAGCGGTCACGACTTTATTACTTTTCGCATTAATAACTTATACAAATTTGCGGATATAAAACTCAATAAGAAAAGATTTCAGCTATCAGTTTCTCCGTCGTCTCATCTATAAATCATTCGCCTTTATAAAACCGAATGTCTCTGACAGGGGATTTGATAACATCTAGGGGAAGGCAAATATCTCACCTCGTTGTAAATCACTGAAACAGGGATGTGTATAGCAAGGGGCACCTGCTATACTGTCCGACTAATTTATGTCAATTTCACTGTTCGCTGATTTTCAATAACGCAAACGAATAAAATAGAAAATTTTAAGTAAATAACATAACCGGAATATTGCTGTTGTTTGGCAATCTGGTTTTATGATAAAAGATGGGAAACTAAATGGGGAGCTAATGGGACTAGTGATGGACAAAAGAAACACTGAGTACATGAGACAAGTGCCGTCACTTTACAATAGGTACTTAATGATAAAAGTTGAGACTATTCAAGAATAATTGTGATTGAAAATGATGTTAATATTGTAGATGATGCTTAAAGGGGAGATGACTAGCTTCAGAGAATGACCCCCCCCCCCACTTCCCCATTCCTTATCTCCACCAAGAATTATTGACGGATATTAATAGCTTAAGTGTGTGCATGATTGATGACAACACATATCAGTACATCAATATTTGTTAATATGCCGTAAATAAGTATAGCACCACGGTTAAGGGGGATATGATTGCGTATTCGAATTTGTGGGGTTGAGCCCTCAGTGTGTGCGTGTGTGTGTGTGTGTGTGTGTGTGTGTGGTAAATTTTCCCAGGCGCAAAGTACTAGTCCAACCAAGAAACGGCCGAGAGGGGTTAGAGCAAGATGTGAGAACGTGTTTCCCAATCGACATAAACAGAAATAAGTTAATCTGACTTAAAAAAAAAAAAAAAAAATTTCAAATTATAAATGATAAAACAATTATGCTTCATTTGAATTGAGCCTTTCAACCTTCGAAAACTGCTAGGCAAGCACCGAGCAAAGTACTGTAGATAATAATGAATAAATAAAATAAAACAAATAATATTATACAAACTCAAAGATAATCATTCCGTATAATCACTGGTTGTGTGCGCAGCATTCGCACGTTTTGCACGTGTTCAATATGAAACTGACGCTTTAATCCAAAATTCGATGGAGTGAAAGAGCAAGTAACCACAAAGTAGTAAAACGGACATTATTGAAATTCCAAAAAGATCGCTAATTAATGACGATAAAACCCATTTGACTTGCCTTTGTCAAACCGACCTCAAGATATGCCATAAAAGCAAAGTGTTCAAATTTAAAATTAGCTGTTAAAAAAAAAGTCGAAACTGCCCAGCAAACTGATTGTTAAAGATTGCAATTAAACCGCCTACCTCCATTAAACGGCACTATAAAATCCAGATAAAAGATCACAAATTAATTTTATAAGTTTTGTTGAAGCTCTTGATACATCGAAATTACGAGTGGTTCTTGTGTGTTTACACTCGAGAGCGGTAACAATACTGTGGTCAAATAATCATTTCGTCGTCAGTGAGCGGCCCCAGTCAGCCCGGCCTGACCAATGGTCAGTGGACAATAGCGGTTGTTTCCGTCATCGGCTTCCCACGAGGCGAAATAATCCTGTGAAACCACTGCCATTTGTATGTAATTGGCTGATACAAATGACTGTGTAAATATTATTACTCAAAATGCCATAATCGCCAAATCGCTTTCTCACTTACAGATCTAATCGGATACCGTAAGAAACTTTTATACATATGTACACAGGCACGTATTTTTAATTATTTCGTGTATGTGAAACACCCAGATGCTAATATTTTGCTACTGACATCATGAAAATACTGCCTAGTTTCAATTTCACCATCTGAGTTGTTGATCAAAAGAGGTCAGCGTTCAATGGTCAGGACGATAGAGAGGTTATCGTAATAACAAAGTTGCCGGTGTGAACCGAGATCCGCTGACTTGATACGGCATCCTAGGCAGTGTTTACCTTAGTGACTTGGCATCTTTTTTTTTATCTCCCCCGCAATCCAGGTGCTAATACGTTCAATAATAACTTCTTAACTACAATTCCATTATTCAGTACTAACATACACATATCACCGGTGGCCGAGGTGTTGGAGAGTCCGCCTCGGGAGGGGGACGTCATGTGTTCGATAACATGGCAATGGTTCCCTGCTTGGCGCTTAGCGTACATACAGGGTAAATCAAGGACTGGTGTGGTATCATGCCACATGTGATGTCGATGGATTTTTACTTCAGCAAAGCAGCACTATACCAGTCTGAAATAATAAATGAGGTTGATTTGTTTGTTGGGTTTAACGTCCCACCGACAGTATTTCAATCATTTGGACTATGTCTACTTGAGACAGATCTAGTGGTGCCACACAGCAGTATAACGCTGTTGACATGTGGCATGATACCACACCCAGTCACATTATCCTGACACAGGGCTAACCAGTCCTGGAACTACCCTTATATGCTGAACGTATTACTATTAAGTGCATCATAAAAACGGATATTGAGACTTGGCAAGCGCCATTCGTTTTCAAAATATTGTATCAGTACCGCTTTTTACGACTTTGGTATGTCGCCGCTGGGGATGGAACCCACGACCTCTCGCTCCCGAGGTGGACGCTCCAACTATTCGGCCACCGGGGTCATCGTACCAAATGAGGTAAACATACATACATAGATTTATACATACATGCGTACATAAACATATACATATATTGTTCGTAAGCATACACATATACATACAGTATTGAGAAATGTGAATCACCTTAATAAAAATCTCTCTTTTGTGAAATGAAGTAATCATATGAATTAATGGCATAAAATGTACCAGATATACGCCTATCTATGAGCAAATCGTTTATCAAATTATTTTCATAGAAAAAAGCAGAAAATTCCTTATGACAGTTTCTTACAATGAAAATAAAAATCAACTTCAAAAAGCAGCACAATATTTTGAAAACGAATGGCGCTTGACAAGTCTTAATTACTTTTCCGTTTTTATGATGCACTTAATAGTAATAAGTCGCTATAGATTAAAAGCCATTTGCAATCTGCTGACACGAAATGAATACCGAATATCACTCCCCCACCCCCCATTATTATTAGAACTACATAAATGATAGATACTAATGGAGCT
The DNA here is from genome assembly GCA_021229015.1 of Solen grandis. Taxonomy (NCBI): domain Eukaryota; kingdom Metazoa; phylum Mollusca; class Bivalvia; order Adapedonta; family Solenidae; genus Solen; species Solen grandis. Next base: position 63,841,661 of record CM037778.1, on the reverse strand, counting down.
CTGTGTCACTGATAACGGTTTACGACATCTACAAGTACGAATTACGGCAAATCCGATCTATGACCATTGAATGGAGATTTTTAAAGCCTAGTGCGTATATTGTGTACATATTTTCACTAAGTAATGACATTCTTTGAAAAGATACGACAATATTTTAGGGTCTTTACCTAGGTTCTGTGTATAATTTATCGTCGATTTAGCGAAAATATGCACTTCGGCGGCTATTGTTAGACATACCCGGCCGTTGGTTAATAGCTAACTGTTCTTATGAAATGATGAAAATTAATAGATTTCCACACATGTAGGTGCATACCGTTTTGAAGAAAATAATGCACACCTACGCGAAAAGATAACAACAGGGTAAATGATATTTGATAAGCTTGAATATCATGATTTTGAAAAAAATGAACGCACTTTTTACTAAACAAAAAAAAAAGTAAATCATTTTACGCTATCATGCAAATCATGTATAATGAGAAACGCACTATTATGGCTTAACGCTTCTATTCTTCCCGTAGTTTAATGCCATTGATTAAATGACCCAATCCATCAATAAATCAACTTATCTATTTGTCTGACTGTACTGATGGGATAAAATAGTCTCCGTGTACTGTCTACGTGTTGATTTATTTAAGATGAGTGACCCTTTAAGAAACCACAAAACCCTAGATGAAATCAATAATTATTATATGTATAATCAGTCTTTGAATGTAATATCAATATGCAATTATAAGCCGGGATTTCTTGAATTCATTTTTCAATAATCCGCGGGTCCCCAACCGATCCTTATCCGAGTTACGGAAGTAATTGTAACTGTCGTCTGCTTGTCAGTGGCACGGATTTCGCGTGCATGAGTTACAAGTAAATACACCTATTCTAAGATTGACTAAGAAAGATACATGAACGTAATGAATCCTTTTTTTGTGAAAATGCATATTAATACACAACAATTGCATTTGACGTGTTTATAAGTCAATATAATCTCAGTCTGATAGTTTAAACAATCCTCATTTTGCATGAATTGGGAAACAATTCTTACAACTTATGCTATCTCTGGGTTGGACAAGTACTTTGAGCCTGAGAAGGTCATGTAAATTCTTTTCTCTAACTTTAATCGAACCCACAGCATTCAGTTCCGCAGTCGTGTTTGTTACCGTTTGTTGATTTTTCACATTCACGTGAGATATTCCAGCGTATATAGACGCAGTTACTAACGTCGTCACCTCTAAATGCTTACGTGGTCCAGTGGTAACGTGTTCGACTGCGGATCCGAATGTTGTGGGTCCGAATCCTCTTTTCATGGCCTCCTCATGCGCAAAGTACTGGCCCAACCAAGGAAGCGTCGAGAGGGATTAGAATAAGTTGTAAGAGTACGTAAAAAAATCAGTGTAAACTGAACTAAATGCTAGAGTTGTAAAAGTTTACAATATCTTTAGAAAACGACACTCGTGTTATTATTTAAACATCTCCCTTTTGATTATCTGATATATATACTTTTGCCCTTTTGGGCCCTAAATGAATTAACAGTATAGTCTAAACAATGAATACATCAATAGTCTATACGAGTTGATATGTATTGCATACCTGACCTGACCGCCATTTATACTTGCAAACATTATCACGAATGACACTCGACCTATCCTCTTCCCAAGTTGAAATTGAATACAAATCAAAGTGTTTTTCCTCGTCATGTTTACTTTGTATATTTGTATTTAACAAGCACCCACCGATAAATGTCCCAGAAGTGTTTAAAAGCCGGATCAATGAAGAAATCAAGCTTTCTCGTTGTATTTGAAGTGTCAAAAGTTAATGTATAATTAAATATATTTGCTAATGCAACTGTTCGTTGATATTGTAGAGTATTTGGCCGACAGGGGGTTTCATAAACACTTTGTTGATGTCTGGTCCTTTTTTGCAATATCTAAGCAGACTGTTTGAGTATGTAAATTGATTGATGAGGGTAAAAAACATATTTTAGTGTTCAGGGAATTTAAACAGGTTTCAGAATTTCAATTTTCATTCCGCGTCGTTCGTGTTTGCAGACGATAGTTTTTCAAAAGCAGACGATATGATTGACAATTACAAATGTAGCCAACAATGGAGACAATATATACCAGTATTCAACATCTCCTTAATCGATGGGACTATGCAGTGTGTTAATTTGAAATAGTCGCTAGAAACTATATACCCCTTAAATTCCATACTTGTTTCAAAATATACAATTTACAGTAAATTTGTTGTATATAACTAAATATCATGTTGATTTTAAAATTAACACCTACAGCAAGTTTTCTCTTTTGCTCGTCAATATCTTTCGCTGCAATTTGAATTGTAAGAATATTTAACTACGTGTTTAGGGTACCAGTAAAGCATTATATAAACAAAATATGTTTAAATTTGATTTTCTTGTAATATATAAGGTCTTTGAGTTTTGTTATCTTTGTCGTTGTTTACAGTCGTTTCAACGTTTTTCAGTCATAAAGCGACACCCAGCTAGACACAGGTGGAATACAAACCTAGTAACTCCTGTAAAAGCCAATGGAAACTATTGTTAAAGCACACAGAAGATCACACTTTCAAAAAAATATGGAAAAAGTCACAGAGAAAAATGTAACAATATTATAAAATAATCATTCCTTTTATGCAAGGAATTATTTTCAGGTTGATTTGTTGTAAATATTCCTTTAAATTATGATTTAAATTCATCTATTGCAGCAGAAAAATAACAGCAAAAAAACAAAAAAACAAAAAAAAACATACATATTTCTTTTTTTTTTTACTTCTTAACTTATTTATTAAATAAGGTATCAATTTAATGGTAATGTAATTTTCTATTGTAAGATATAAGTTATTTTCAGATATCTTCAACAGAGAAGGAGATATTTGAAATCGTGACTTTGGGATTATTATACAATATGCTGCGTGCTTTTGTGAGATTTAGACTGGTTACCTGGCTACGTTGTTTAACGCGAAAACACGAAATCGCGACGGTAAGATGACGAAAACGCGAAACTGCGATGATAAAAAACGCGCGAAAGTACGATGACGAAAATGCGAAAACACGATGATGAAAATGCGATATAATTAAGCGTTTTCATCATCGTAACTTTGGCGTTTTCATCATCGTTTTTCCAGTTTTCGTCATCGCACTTACGCTTTTTCGTGTTTTCGCGTTTTCGTCATCGCGTCTTCGCGTTTTCGTCATCGTACTTTCGCGTTTCGTCATCATGTTTTCGCGTTTCGTTATCGTATGCGCATGCGCAGTGCCAAAACTAAGCAGTTTTGAGAGAGACTATGCCTACAACGATATATCCATCTCATCTTTTTAGTCTTAAAAATCCTTACACCTACAGACTTACTGCAAAAGCAGATAATTGTGCTTTACGGCTTATTGTGAATGATTAAAGGTAATCAGCTTAGCGAGACAGCTATAGTCTACGCAAATGATATATTCCATCGTTTAATATCTCCTGAACTACACATCAATTGATGTAAGAATATAAGTAAGAGGGTGTTCGATAAAAAATCCGGAAAAACTGCCATATCTTGTTCATTATTATAATTATTAAATCGATATCTTGTAAAGTGATACTTTGATATATTTTGAACTTAATCCTAGAGCAAAAAATATACAGATTGCAAATTCCACAGTCACCTTGGCAATGGCGGGTAACGTTGAGCGGGACAACTTATTCGTTAAATGAATATGACATCTGTAAAAACTATCTGACATCTAAAATTATATCTTTTTGAAGTAGTTTCCTTTGCACGATACACCCATCTCCCACCTACAGATCCTCTTGTAAAAGTATGACCTGAGACGCTCCAGTGGAATTTTACGGATTGTTTCCCAGACAACTCCATAATTGTGTCTCCTTTTCCTGAAGTCGTGCACGGACGTCTAAATCTAGGGCGGTCGGCAACATTGTGCGCAGGGTGGTCTTGAAAGCGGTGAACCACCCATATATGTTTTGCTCTCCTAGTTAAACCTTTGCCGTTAGTGCCCGTGATCATGTATTGCGTCTCTGATTTCGTTTTATAAATTAATATACAAAACCGAAAGGGATAGCGCTTTTTCTAGTGCCATATTTACGTATTTTTGCTGAACAAATGTACTCGTCTTCCGATGTCAACGAAAATGATGTCAGATTTCAGTCCACGACATTATGTATAGGCCTTGAGTAAATGTGTTGGAAACGGTCCGTATATTTGGGCAGTTTTTGGCGTTGGGAATTTTTCTATATGTGATCTTTAAAGACAGGTAAACACGTGAAGGTTTGCAAATTTTGCCCCGCTCAACATTACATGACGTTGCCATAGTGACTGGAATTTGCATGAGTGCAATTTGTTTCCTTTTCTCTTTTTGATTTAGTTAAAAAAATATCAAAGTATCACTTTGAAAATTTTATTCTGATAACCATCTTGATAAATAAGGTATAACACTAATCCGGATACTTTTCTAACACCCCTCGTAGTTGCTGGATTTACGCCCCCCCCCCCCCTCCCCCAACCCCAAATCCTGGATCTGAGCCTGGAATAGCTACACACGCGAAAAATACGATGACGAAAAACGCGATACCACGATGCAATAACGCGACAATATATCGCACTTTCAGCAACGTTATTTCGCATTTTCGCGTGTGTTTTTTTTATCGTACTTTCGAGTTTTCAACTTTCGAGTTTTTGTCATCGTGTTTTCGCATTTTCGGCATTGTACTTTCGCGATTTCGTGTTTTCGCGCCAATTATTTACTTAATAGGCGATGGCCATGACGGAATTTCGTACCTTTCTGCACGTTTTCTTGTTTGCGTTATTTGATCATTTAACCCTTTACATTATAAATACCCAGTTTGAGGCATTGACTAACAGAGCAGACATGGATCGGACAGCTAGGGTCTCTACTGTTTGATCAACAAAGAAAAAATCGTTTCATATACTTTCCAGTAAATTAATATTTAATTAATTTGTTCATGATCATCCATGATGTAAGGGATTAATATCGGTTAATTATCCTAAGACTGGACCAGAGAGAGAGAGAGAGAGAGAGAGAGGAGAGAGAGAGGGAAAAACACGCACAAATATCTCGATCAAAGTTACTGCAGAGGTCATGTCCGGTCTCGAATCATATTAATAATCTTGCGCCATAACAGAATGCGCATTGGCTTATACAAAGTACCACCTTAAATGTGTTCTTTATTTCCAACTGTTTTAACTGTTTCAGTTTTAAACATATTCAGAACAGACTTTCAGACCTATATGATAGGAAATATACTCACTTAGGTTATCTGTATAATCACTTTTATCCATCCACCCTTAAATCGTGTGGTCGACTTGTAAGCCAAGTTTTTAACAATAATCCACACCCTTTTTAAACCGTTCTAGAAATACAGTGTATCTGCAGTTTTTCACAAAAAGTTGAAATATCCACAAATCACTGTGAGAGCAAACATCCTAAAACATACTTTGTTTCTATATGACTTTGAACCGTGGGACAGAAGTCAATTACGGTGTCTATTCTTTGAGAAAATTACAAATGATTAACATTAAACTGTTTAAGTTAAATCACAAGAAATGTTAATAATGAACTCATTTTCCGGACGATTGGACACCGCTTAAAGAACAATGGGTCGAGTCAGAACGTGTGCACACATGCGAAGCACGTGGATCCCGAGCGCGGTGTTCCCCGTGCCCCGGCGCTAAATTAATACATGTTTGGGGCTGCAGACGTGTACCCATGATTGTTGTCTATATGGTAAATAAACAAACAATACTGCATTATCTTCGTAATCAGTTGGGACAAAAACAAAGGTAAGGCGATAGCAGTGGAAGTCAGTGATGCGTTTTCGCGATTCAATGCATCTGAAGACGCCCTTTTTTGTTCCTCTCACAGACGTCTTGTTGAACGGATATATCTTTTTAAACTCTTTATTGCTATGGCCTATTTTTTTTCTTAAGATACACACTTTAAGTTGAAAGTAAAAATGGGTATACATTGTAAAACGGGAAAATACTATAATCCAAATCGAGGGGTGAGAGCGAAACTATGCTAAGTGCATAAAAAATATAAGCACTTAGTCTAGTTTCGCTCTCACCCCTCGAAATAAGCCCGGAATCTATGCAACATATATAGAGGTGTACGATGGTTGATCCAGATATTCGTAGACTTTTCCGCTCATTCATCTGATCTGGAAAATGGTATTATTTGACATCGTGTTGAGAAAACAAAATAATTTGAATACAGATGGTCGTCACGTTCATTTAGTCACCAGCACTAGACACACATAATTAGGCCATGTAAAGCCCCTTTTTATGCCTAAGCCATGAAGTAAATAAAATATCTAACTTTAAAGGAATTGTGTCGTTTTTTTTTGCACCTGACCTCTATATTGAAAATATAGGTGAATAGATAGCGGGTGAAAAAAATAAACGACACATTTCAACAGATATGTTTAATCAGTTATTTTAATAAATATCGGTCATACATTTTCTAATTATGACACATTGTATAACATTTATAATCACGACAGTACAAAATGGTTTATTTACAGTAGCTATTCTTTGGATAGGATATGGAAGAGAAACTTTTATTGAAAGACAACATAGTTTTAGAATGCATTGATCCTCTATATACGCAGAAACGTCCCTCATGTTTAAGTATACAGTTCCTCCATTTATCACAGGGCTGTAATGGATTCACAACCACAAACTGCTGTTCGCAATAAAAGTAAAAACAATTGCAACGAGCATACACCCGTCAATACACATGAGAGAGAGAGAGAGAGAGAGAGAGAGAGAGAGAGAGGTGGGTCGGATTGAGGCCAGTAAGAGACGTTTTGAAAAGAAAATAATGTTTTAGCTTATCATACATGTACATGAAATATATTTATCCCCGTATCAGTCTTTTCAGTAATATGCTCAAATGCTCGAGATAGTCGTGCATGTTGGTAATACGTACCACGATAGGCGACAGTAGTCATTCGAAGTCACTTCATTGCAGACAGAAATATGAAACGGTCCGAAATAACGTATTTGCTCGTGACGAAAAAAGCAGATGGACGGGATTTGAACGAGATCTCGCTGAGACGCTTAACACCTTGCAGACGTCTGCAGGCGCTTTACAGAGAGTATCACTCATAAACGATCTGCGGCCTAATGAGAGACATACATACGATTTGTATTTGGTCTTATCAGCAATAAATTGAAGAAAAACTCAGTATATTTATAATTGATATGAGCAAAGAAAAATAACTTAAACAAAAATAAAGTACCTAAACCATAATAGTTTGCATGTGTTATTTAAGTTGTTGCCTTGTTCGGACAGTTTATTAATGGCTTTTTTAATACCATTTATCATTGTTTTTAGACAGATACGAGCGATTTATTATTTATCGATCTCAATTAACTTGAATTACGAGGATAATGTATAATGATATAAAAATGAAAACATATAGGAATGGTATATAACCATAATTATGAAACTAGATTTCTGTTGGCAATTTATGACTTAGAGTACACCGACAGTATTTCAGTTATTTGCAGACGATGTCTGCTTGAGATATATATAGTGCTGCCACACTGCAGCATCACGCTGTAGACGCCCAGTCACATTATTCTAACACCGGGGGAGCGGGGGGGGGGGGGGGGGGGCCCCGTGGCCGAGAGGGTGAAGTCGCTGACTTTAACACTCATTCAGCCCCTCACCGCGTGGGTTCAAATCCCAGCAGGGTCATTCGGATTTTCATGTGAGGAAGCCTTCCAGCTGGCTTGCGGTAGGTCGGTGGTTCTACCTGGATGCGTCCGTGCATTCGGGGTCATCCTCCACCTGTAATTAGCTGGACGTCGCTATATGACTGAAATACTGTCGAAGCGACGGTAAACTCAAATAGTCAAGTCAAGTCAAATCAAGTCAAGTCAAGTCCAACCCACGACCTCTTTATTCCAGGGCGGACGCTCTAACCATTCGGCAACCGAGAGTGGAATATATGCTTATACTTAAACACTCCTAGATAAACAAAGTCACTCCTTACAAAAAATTACCATTATAAAGTGGAAAATACATTAAAAAAAAAAGATAATGCGAAAGTACAAACAAACATAAATTTCACTATTTCGTCATATAGGCACTGTTTGCCAAAATATTGGCTATGATAATCTTTTTTCATTGATTGAATTATTTCCTTCCTGAAAAATTTCCTTCCCAGTCCTTAATCAATCGTAAGTATCATTTATTGACTACTCTCGGATTTAAACGTATGCATCCAGTAGCTTACAGTCAGCTATAGAGTTGTCTTAGGACCATATACCATGCTCTCCACGTGCACCTCATGCTGCAGATGTTTATCGTTCATCAATGGTTATTGACACTAAGACAGAATAAGACGGAATAATAATAAATTACTTAACAATCTATAACACTGTTTTCTATTATTGCAAATGGCGGCTAATTTCAATTTTATAAATCCCATGTTATCTAGCGGTCACATGATCGAACACGTGCTTTAACAAGAGGTTCACGTGATTTGCTCTAACTTACACCGGAGTTACTTTAACTATATTCCTACCCACTTATCCACTTTTTATATATTTACATGTTTTTCTTTTTGACTTTTTGACAATTAATGTAGACCGTCCCCAGTGGTCGAGTGGTTAGAGCGTCCGCCTTGGGAGCGGGAGGTCGTGGGTTTGATCCCCGGCCGCGACATACCAAAGTCGTAAAAAATGGTACTGTTATAGCCTCCTTGTTTGACACTCAGCATATAAGGGTAGTTGCAGGACTGGTTGGCCCGGTGTCAGGATAATGTGACCGGGTGTGGTATCATGCCACATGTCTACGGCGCGATACTGCAATATGGCAGCACTATATCTGTCTCAAGTCTCCAAATGACTGAAATACTGTCGCTGGGACGTGTGTGTGTGTTTTCAAATCGGTTTAATTTGTGCATGTAGATTAAATAAAAATCTACAGTAGATCCAAATGACATTTGTAATTTCTTCTTCCATTTCTTAAAATGATTAATAATCAAGAGAACAAACTCTTCAAGAACATGTTACAAGTAACATACACGCTTATTTTATTCATTTAAAAGATAACAAGTATGGACTATTTTTCAATAATTACTCAAATATATTTCATGTATGTTAATACATGTACCATTAAAACATAATTTGTAAGTGCATGGTCATTATACTTCGAACCTTTCTTGAAAACTTTAAACGAAGACCTTCCAGTGTAAGTATAGAAAGAGTTATTGCAACAGAGAGAGAGAGAGAGAGAGAGAGAGAGAGAGATTAGGCAAGTGGAGAAAGAGAGGTTGCGATAGAGGGAGAGACTGTGTAAAAGAGGCAAATTGACAAAGAACAGGAGGCGGGTTGTAGGACAAGTCTTGTAGAGAAAGCGTATATGAGAGATTCAAGAGTTAGACACTCCATAAATAACTATATGTTTGTATTGGATAAATCTTAATGGGAATACAACAAAATATGTTTTGGAGAATTAGTTTAAACGTATTTATCGATCATATACTACAATAATGCAATTCACATACATATAATACAAAATGGGATGAAATCGAAAAAGCTCAAAGCTTATTCTGAGATTTTCTCTTGTTTTTGAATATCCTTTTTTTAAATTTTAGTTTCTGTTGTTGTAATACCATAAACTACTAAACGACACTTTATATCAAAATTTTAAATAATACATGTATGTGCGACGACTCTGCTCTTAATCGGCCAATTTTGCTTACGAATTCAATACCATGTACTTCATAAACGAGTGTACAGTCCTCCCATTAGCACTAGATTCGCAGGACTTTATTTGGTCCCTCTGAACTGTATATATAGAGGGACAAAAATCGAAATACGGTTTTGGTGTGAGTGCATGGTGCGAATGTGACGTTATGACGTCGTAACGTCAACGTTGTTTAAGTTCTCAACGCATGAATACAAGAAAAATAGTTCTGCTTTATATATACATGAACCTACTGACATAAGAACCCATACTTTAAACATCCTGGACATTTAACCGACAGAAAATCAAAATGTACTAATAATCAATCCAACATGAAGACGAATTATTATGCCTAAGAGGTGAATAAGAATTCGGGATTATTTTTAAAGTCGGATGACGCAACCTTGACGACGTTTATTGAAATGCTGAGTAATTTGTCATTACGTGTTTACAGCCTTACAGCATAGACACGCAATTCTACAGCTGAAAGTTCGCTGAGTTAAAGTATCAAAATTACCCAGAGGTCTATAGGCATAATATATGCTTGAAGCCAAAGGAGAAGGTAGCACACATCTATGATATAATTATGTATATTTATTCTTATTTTGACAATTTATATTTATTATACATTTTTTTTCTGCACGAGACAGATATAATGCTACATCTCTCAGGCCCGGATCCAGAAATTTTCTGCTGGGGGGGCCAAAATCCGAATGTGGTAGGGGGGTTCGGGGGCATGCTCCCCCGGAAAAAAAAGTTTTTAGCGTGATGGAGATGCATCCTGAAGGGTATCTGGGGATAATCGTGAAGGTTTTTGTTGTTGTTGTTGTTTTTGGTTTTAAATCCGATATATTTGAAACTTGAAGGCCTAGGTCCCACTGGGAAAAAAATAATCGGTGATGTGGAAATAAATATTTTTTTTTCTACCGATGGCTCCCGATGATTGAGCCAAATAAAGACTGAGCAGTCCGTTGAAAAATGACAATTATTAGGCTTCGGGATTGGTCCGTTGAACATTCACTGTTGTTTCGGCTATGACACAATAGCATTGAGTCCTGAAGTTCGGAAAAGCACCGGGGGACCTCCTCCGATGATCGGCGAAGGTGTCCCGGAGTTTCACTGAGTTTGTAACATCATCGGGGGAATATCTCCGTAGATAAGGGGATCTTGCGAACCATCCTACGTGTCTCAGGGAAGATTATTGAGAGTATGAAAATTTTATGGTGGAATTAAGCGACAAAGTCAAGAAAAGACTTGGGGCGGGGGGGGGGGGGGGGGGGGGGGGTTAAGGGGATGCCCTAAGCAATGTCCAATGGCCTTTTTGACCGTCTCAGTCTAAGACTGGCCAAAACAGAAACTAATTTCTGGGTGCGTTTTTCAACCCTTGCCATTTTTTTTTTTTTTTTTTTTTTTTTTTTTTTAAGATCGGGAATGTATCACAGAAAGGCTGCCTAATATCCCCGAATGCCCCCCCCCCCCGATACTTCGGCGAGACATCACAGACGCATCGGGGATTCATCGGAGGAAAAAAATCGCGGAAGCTCCGTGAATGCTGACCGGAGCTTCTCTGCGGATATTTCCCCGGCTTGTTTTCCCGATAAAACATCGAGAACACATCGGGAAAATTTCAATGAATTCTTTTTGCAGTACACCCGAGGCCTCCCGATGATTCCACATGGCTCGCGACACTATTTCCATCGGGAGTGCGTATGCATCCCATCCCCGAGGCAAAAAAAAAATAATGCCAAATGGGACCGAGCCTTAAGCATTGAGCGATACAATGTTATCTTTTACAAAGTCATGTTATTCAATAACTGCTGTGCAATCGTATAAATCTGGTTACATTTGCATTTACAGGCCCCGATCAAAAATAAATTAAATAAAAATAACGGTGGGGGAGATGGAAGCGCTGCTGGTGGTGGTGGTGGGGGGACACTGATATTACTGAAAGGGCATTACTTCTTCCGGGTAAGAAATACGGGCTTATCTTGTATTTTCATTCACAAACTGGCATAAAATATTTAATAAGGGTTTCTAGAAACCCCACAAAAAGTGACTTGTGATCATTAGTTTTTGACTCAATAGTGTAAAAGACAGTTTTGTCAAAGACTGAGAAAAAAGAAAAAAAAACACAAAAAAACAAACAATTTTCACGTTAAACATAATCATTTTGTCAAAATTGTGGAAGGGAATAGGTTCGACCTTAATGATATTGGCTGTCAAATTGTCAACCTGGGAGCAGTCTTCACACAGAAATTCTCAGAAAAAAAATCAGGCGCACGTTATAGGGTAGTAGTGGGCCCCTTTTGTTATTATTGTTTTGTACATTTTTAGTTTTAGTTGAAACATTTTGGTTTTTCTAAGTGTTTAATCAGTGACAAAACAAACAGTAGATGTTGATATTTAATATAAAATCTTTAATATCCGTTTTATTTTGCACTTAATTTTATTCTGTTAGTATTCTTTTAAAAAACTATTACCTGGATTTTTTTAATTTTTTCTTCATTTCTTAATTATATTCATAAATCTAAAATACACATATTTTATAATAATTATTATTATTTTATTCGTAAATAATAAGAAAAGTGAATATGATGATGTATAGATCTACTTTTTGTATTTATATATTGAGAGAGTTAGTTAAGAAGAATTTAACTGCTTCGTTTAAATAATACTTACAAGTTATGTAAAAATAGTATAGCTGATGACATTTAGAAACAAAACCCATTTCTGATAAAGTTTAATTTACATGGCTAGCGATAGGTATGCATCTTCCCCGCAGAATAGCTTTTTAATTTTTTTTCCAAAACATTTTTTCATACTTGAAAGTTCATCAACCTGGCAGTTATATTGTCCGCTTTTAATTCAAGATTTAAAATTTTATAGATGTAGAGGAAAGTGAATTTAAAATTTCGTTGATTAGATTTAGTCGAAGTTATTTGTTAAATCAATAACATCTTTGGGTTCTAGTGAAAATATTTCGATAGCAATTACATTTTAATGTCCAACTTAGTTTTTGTTTTTAGTGGCTAATTTTATACTAATCGATTTTTATGTTATTTCCTAAACATCACCTGTCTAGAATAGTTTTACTGATATAAAGTTTTTGCAATTGCCTATTTTTCTTCAATCATTAGATCGCTCGGCAGACGAGATGTCCTTAAGTATCACTCGACAATAGTCTGTGAATCAGTGAACGTGTCAATCAATTTGCATACACAGTACCTTAAACACATGCTTATCACTAAGTCATGGATGACTGCCGATTCGGATTACCTACACATTAACAGCAGGGGGCCATAAGACAATAGGAGTCTGGCTGGTCAGGTGGTTATGCGGTTGGTTCAGTATGGGGGCCAACGATGGGGATTTCCTCTAGACAGATCAGACATTATGTAATCAATGGATTTTATAGCCTAGAAAAAAAATGTATACCCAGGGCAGCTGGGGGGGCCAAGGCCCCCGCGGCCCCCCCGGTGAATCCGGGCCTGTCTCTGCTAAATCACACCTGACACGAGACCGACCATGGGCGCGTTTCACTAAACGTCTTACAAAAGAAATCCATGTTATCGTAAATTCGCAGAATCAAATATTATCATTTATGTGACTTTTTCTTTACGAAAAGCGACGAATTTATATAACGTTCTGAAATGGTAGTGTCACCTTTCTTAATGTTTTTACTGTGCAAAAAGTTTGAAGACACAGTTTTAGATAACAACCATATAACTTACATCAAATTTGTTCCTTGCAATGTTTAGTGAAATAGGCGCCAGTATCGGAACTACCCTTAGATGTTGTGTGGCAAGCAAGGGGAGTATGCGAGAACCATTTTTTATAAACAGTTTTGGTTTACAGCTGTCGGGGATCGAATCTACGACCACTCGCTTAAGGAACCAGAACTGGCTGTAATTTAGGTCTAGATGGAACCAGTTTTATAGTTTACTGTGTGACATGTACCTCAATATAGAAAAAGGCTAATTTCACCGTATCTTATTGTGTACATGTATAGTATTACATCTCAAAATAATAGTATGTTAACAGAAGAGAGCTAAAATGTTTAGTACATTTTATAACGTAATTTAAAATGAATCTACGTATTTAATAAACTTTAGATAAATCTACATAATGTTCCGTATTTATCTTTATTTCAATTCATTATTTACAGTAATCGGTGGAAACAGCAGACGATACCGGAAGTCTGAATTTCCACTTATGTTGTCGGCTGATGGAGCTGAAGAACCCAAGGGTATCTCGCTGCCGTCGCTAGGCAACAAGTCTCTTGTTAATAGTGTCCAAGGACAAGGTAAAATATCGTAACCTTCATCATCATAATCATCATCAATGATTAATTATAGTTAGGAAATTATATCATGAAACCAAATGCAACTGATATTTAGAATAATCACAATTATGGATAGCCCAAATAAAGGGGGTATACTTTATGGAAATCATACTCCTATGTCTTATCTGACATTTACAGGTTGGTCAACCGATGACTTCAATTTAAATGATGTCTTCAATTTTAATGATAGGCCTATATTTTCATTATGTTTCTGAATTATTTTTTTTTATAGGTCATGGCAGATTGTTTCTTCGGTTTTTGTAGTTGTGCATATAGTTTACGGTATATTTAACATGGTGCTTAGTTTAACATACTTTATTTATATTTTTTTCATAACACCATACTCATTTTTTCGTTACATAAATGTATGGGCTGCAAAAGAAGCAAATAATATATGCTTATATAATTTTTCTTCATGTTTGAGTTATCTTATACCATGTTTACATTATAATAACATAAATAAGTTCCTCCAATGCTGAAGATTGCATATAAAGAAAAATTTAAGCGAACATGAAAAGAACATACATATGCATAACATAACGTAACGTAACATAACAATAACGTAACATAACATAACATAACGTAACATAACATAACATAACATAACATAACATAACATAACATAACATAACTTTACGTAACATAACATACTTTTGTTAAGCATATACAGCTTATTACATTTAAATAAATGATTTTCATTTCAATTACATGCAGTGACATTTTTTTACAACAAAAAGTATATAAGCTGTGAGTGTGTTTATCATTATGACAAATGTTTTAAGTTTTCATGCATATAAACAGTAGGTATAGACATTGGTAGTTATAAAGTTTGAATGACATGTCATTAGCTACCTTAATACACTGTATTAATTAAAATATCACAGGATATGGAGTGTCATTTTCTGTAATTCACAAACTGAAGTAAATATTTGTGTCCAGACATAAAAAATTGATTTTTTTATCACTACTTCCTTTGATTGATTTAACATAGTACCAAATTGTTAATGAACAGTTTGAACTGTAAAGTAGTAACAAAGAAGACTCTCTAGCCGTCGTTTGAATAATAATTTGGTTTATTTACAGACAAGAGGCAGACACAGTCTGTAACAAACACCGGCGGTGCCGATGTTCGCCGTCGGTACGATTCCTCCCAGCAGCCAACCCGTCGGCGTCGGGAGAAGGTCAATACCCATACGACGATTAATCAACATTTCGTAAAAGGTATGGCAAATTGTCTTTTTTCTCTTTTTTTTTTTAATGTAAATACAGTATTTTCATATAAGTGTACATTGAGCATAAAAATCTCATCTATTTTAACGTCGATCATAAACTTAATCTCGCAACTTGTATTTATCCTCCCGACGGTTGGACTAGTACTTTGCGATTTGACGGTTATCGGAGATTCCTGTCTCAAATGATATTTGAATATACAACCCAGGATCCGCAGTCAGACTCGCTACCACTAGACTACTGCGCCCTTAGTTTGAATTTGAAATGATTTTCAATGGTGTACGAGTATACAGGTATATTCCTTTCCACCCAGGTGAGCACGTGCCACGAGCGAGAGCCAAGAATAACGCAGGGGGCGACGGAAATGACGTCAGAAAAAATGGACATATGGAATCTGGGGTCGGGCAGAGGTACTGTAGCCTTTGTTACGATGTTTTCTATTGTTATAGTCTGCTTTCTTTGTCTAATTTCTTCATGTTTCTTCACGAATGTAATTCTTTCAATCAAAATAATCCCTTCAATGAGGACGGTGATGACAGTGATAAGCAAGAGAATAATATTATACTTCTTAAACCTATCTATTATTAAAATATACAGATCAGAGCGCGTGCAACACAACAAATTCTATTTTTGTCTGTTTATTCATTTTTTTTTATTGGATAATCCATTTCAATTAAAAAAGCCATGCTTTTTGTAATCGTTTGAAATATATGTTGTAAATAATTCTGTTTATTCGATAATACTTGCCGTGTGCATGGTCCTTATTGATATAAACTTCAAATTGTAAAATCATAAAACTCGATAAATTCATCTTAATATTTAGAAAATAGTTGTATCCCGTCGTTCCCCGGTATTACCAGTACCTCTGTTCTGCAGCGGTATGAAGAGACCCTGGTCGGCCAAAACTGAAAATAACATTAAGCAAAATCCGACTACTTCCACTATTGCTACCACAATCAGCAGCAACGATGAGCAAAACTACACAATTCAAAATTTCTAATACACAATAATAAACTAGTATGATTGTTATATTCAGGAAAAAACACTTGAAGAAATCCCACCCGACCGTTGATCCCAAATGTGTTGATGTTTTCAGCAGGTCACAGGCTGAGGGGCTTGCCAAGGATCGAATCAGCCACCATGGATCCTCGAGAAATCAAGAAACTGTT
>CM037778.1:63775093-63825093 GCA_021229015.1 Solen grandis | reverse complement strand
TCAATTAAGGTGATGCAATCCGTTGAGAATCATCTGTTGACAGGTGTCACTTGATTATCAAGTGTGTTAACAAACAATCAGAGTGAATTTTTGTTTAACTATAAATATCAGTGTGAGTGTCCGAAAACTTCACTTTACTTTTGTCGTTTGCTTTGCAAGAGTAATATCACGCTATCAATAACAACGATTCGTAGATTTACAGATGCATTTATAATTACCATTTATTATTCCAAGTAATTCAGTGAAGGGCCCAGGTTACAAATAAGGGTTGAAAATCATTATTCATTGTTGATAATGTTGTGTTTTTATATGTGATTTATGATTTTTATGTAGAATAATATAAAACATAAGACCTAACCGTGTTCTATATTTTATATACATGTTTATAAGACGCCAACGGATTGTCATGACGTGTATTTTTTACAAATACACAAATTGTCCACCGGTTGGTAAAGACGGTAATTCGGATGACACGATTTTCGAACATTTCAGTCAGTCCGCAGACCGTTCGAATTATCGTAAATGGACTGTAGTCTGCTGTCCTGCTGCCTCAATAACTGCCATGACATGTGTCTGCCACACAACTTCAAACAACTAAATCATAGATGCTCATATTTGGCACCAAGGCTGTTTACTATGTTGCTATGGTTACAGATGCGTGTGTGCCTGGGTACCGGTATGACATCAGATTGCGACGCTGCCTCAAATGTGGGTATGGTTTCTACAGCAGTGGTAACGGGACCAGCTGTGAGCGCTGCTCTCCACCTCTTACAACACGCACAGATATTGCAGCTGCTGTTAATGAGTGTATACCGATTCGTAAGTCTTGACCAGATTACCTTGACCTTTGTGACTGCAGTTTAGGAATTGTAGCTACTGGTTACCTCATGTACCTTGATGAATGTCAATGAAGTGTAGCATATGTGACTTCTGTCCTGTTATTAAAAAAAAATCCTTTTATACAGTCCTATGGATTTGTTAAGCATAGTTAACAAACTTTTTCAGTTTTGTACTTTTTAAATTTTGGTTGTGACTGAACTATGTTTTATGCTCACTAAATGCAGATATTTTTGTGATTTTTTTAGATATATTTTATGCAAAATATAAGGACAGAAAAAAATACATGTCAGATGGTTTTGACATTGTATATTTGCAGCATGTTATTCTTGACCCTAGATAAATGTCTATAAAGTAAATTATTTTGACCTTGGATCTAGGTCACTTATTCTAGACGCTTGATAAGGTCACATTTGGCACTTTCTGTGTTGCAGTTGACCGATGCCTCAGTGGTCGAGCCCTCAACAGAAGGACAGGACGGTGTGAACCCTGTAAGATAGGTTACTATAGAGACTGTAGAATCCACGTCTGCTGCGTCAGGTGCCCTCTAGGTTACACCACACGACGGAGGGGAAGCACCAATGCTAGATGCTGTGCTCGTATGTATATATGCACCTATCAATGTTTTGTCCCAGGGAGGGAGCAGCAGATTGATTTGAGGAATTTACCTTTGCTCCTGCAGCGATAGACTGGGAGGGGGGATATTGTTTTTGGTCTGTCAGTCAAAAAACTTAAATCTTGACCATAACACGGTAGTCCTTCCATCTACAGCCTCCAAACTTCACAAGTCTCTGATGAGCTCTACCCACCAGGTGAACTTGACATTCAAATGACCCCCCCCCCCCCATGGGTGCATGGCGTTCATTCAAACATAGTGTTTGTTGGAGTCTAATCTCCACTATAGGACATTGATGATCAATCTAAAATCCCAACATTATGTTTGCCAAAGTCTTAATTTCCTAGGACCTGATGTAACAGTCAAGGTTTTCCCCAGTCAGCTTTTTCCCAGGTCAAGTTCCTATTGGGAACGGTCTTCTGTCAAAAGCCCAGTGGATGCCCATCTCCCCCTCTTTGGAGCAAAACATTGAGGTGCAATTTAGAGAAATCTCTATACTTCATTTAATTGGATTTAACCCTCTACCTCATAAATATTTTATGACGTAATGATTATTAATTAACCAAACTTAAAATTGTTTATGAAATCATTAATTTTTCTTTGCCACACAGACTGTGTAGAATCTGAGCTACAATATTGTATGAGCAAACAGAGGAGTCCTACAGGAGCTGTCTGATCTGGGTCTGCACTGTTTGCCAATGTGTCAAAATGAGTCTGTATGAAGTAAAGGACCTGGCCCAGTTTACTAGAAAATTCCTCTGTATGATCTCAGACTCAAATTTGAGTATCATGCTCAAATCCCTATTGAAATTAATGGGCATAGTCTGAAAATCCTATTTATTTTTGAGACCGGGCAGGACTTATAATGAGATATATTACATGTAGTTAGTTTATTTATAGATTTCTGTATAGATTTCCAATGTGATTTCATTAAAACATGTAGAAATTGTAAGACATGGGCTCGGTGCAAACCTAGGGTAACTTCATATAAATTAAAAAGAAGTTACAATAGAAACTCAAAGTGTAATCACTCAAAGTGCATTTTTATACTTTCATAAGTTGTCATTTTCATTAAACATTGATCACAAATTGTTTAAAGAAAAAAGAAGATATATGAGAGTATAATGTAATGGAAAATATATGAGAGTATAATGTAATGGAAAATATATGAGAGTATAATGTAATGGAAAATATATGAGAGTATAATGTAAAGGAAAATACATGAGAGTATAATGTAATGGAAAACATATGAGAGTATAATGTAATGGAAAACATGAGAGTATAATGTAATGGAAAATATATGAGAGTATAATGTAAAGGAAAACATATGAGAGTGTAATGTAATGGAAAACATATGAGAGTATAATGTAATGGAAAATATATGAGAGTATAATGTAATGGAAAATATATGAGAGTATAATGTAAAGGAAAATATATGAGAGTATAATGTAATGGAAAATATATGAGAGTATAATGTAAAGGAAAACATATGAGAGTATAATGTAATGGAAAACATATGAGAGTATAATGTAATGGAAAATATATGAGAGTATAATGTAAAGGAAAATATATGAGAGTATAATGTAATGGAAAATATATGAGAGTATAATGTAAAGGAAAATATATGTAAAGGAAAATATATGAGAGTATAATGTAAAGGAAAACATATGAGAGTATAATGTAAAGGAAAGTATATGATAGTATAATGTAAAGGAAAATATATGTAAAGGAAAATATATGAGAGTATAATGTAAAGGAAAATATATAAAAGTATAATGTAAAGGAAAATATATGAGAGTATAATGTAAAGGAAAATGTATGATAGTATAATGTAAATGAAGATAAGAGACTATTTGACTTGACTATTTGAGTTTACCGTCGCTTCGACAGTATTTCAGTCATATTGCGACGTCCAGCTAATTACAGGTGGAGGAAGACCTCGAATGCACGGAGGCATCCGGGTAGAACCACCGACCTACCACAAGCCAGCTGGAAGGCTTCCTCACAGGAAAATCCGAATGACCCTGTTGGGATTCGAACCCATGCGGTGAGGGGCTGAGTGAGTGTTAAAGTCAACGACTTTACCCTCTTGGCTGTGGAGGCCCCCAATTTTTTAACAGGAAGTCAGCCTGCTATGGTTTATTCAAAAGAAAATGTACATTGATTTATAACTGAAGATAAGAGAGTATTATGTAAATGAAAATATATGACAGCAAGTTGAGGGCTTACTTCAAAACTATTCTAAGAGCATATAGAAATAAAAGGTTGGAACAGTTTTGCAGCCAGCCCTACAAAATTATGAATATGAAATATCATAATAAATCTGTATTTCCTTCAGGATAATTGTTGCTTTCTTTTCCCATACAGCCATACCATGTGACAGCTGTTTTGACCTGAATGTTGTGGTGGACATGTCCAACAATGTGGGTATTGGAGGATGTGAGCATCTTATCCACTACATTAAGGGCTTACTGAGAAGGTATTGATCAACATTAATAGTATCTGACTGACTGATTAAGACACGACTTTAAAGGTTGGCCTACAGATTTGATTCTAACCACTGTAAACATTTCTACAAGAGCAGTTTTTTTGCTCATCTGTTTTTGATCAAAGAAAAATTGTCAAGTTATTGTCATCATTCTGGTGTTGTTGTTTTTGTTGTTGGCAGTGGCATAGATATCATGAAAAACTTAAACCTTGGCCATAACTTCTAAATTGTTGAAACTACTGTCATCTTAACCCTTTCCCTCATAGAGGATACCATGAAAAGACCTATGCAAACAGCATAAAACCAGATCAGCCTGTGAGTAACTCGCAGGCTGATCAGGTTTTATGCTGTTCGCTGCTCCTCAGTGGTCTGGAAATGAGGATTTTGTAATTAAATTTGGTAAGGTTTAACTGTGGTTTTCTGCAGATCAGGCTTTATGTGGTACCTATTGAGTGTGTCAAAATGAGTCTATATGAGGGAAAGGGTTAATATACTGGTTCATTATCACATGGGCTACATTCTCATCAAGGGCTGTAGCTCATCCATTTTTGACCAAATTTATCTCCCTTTATTTTTTTTTTTTATTTTTTTTTTTTTTTATAAACATACAGTGAAAAACAGACAAGCATTGGCATCTGCATACTGTGCTCTTGTTCATGAAATGTAAGAACAGTTTTTAGTACCAGTACATTATTGTAAAATTCCTCCAGACTGATTAAGTTAATTTGTTTTGAAGGTTACGAATAAGCAGTGACCGTATCCGAGTGGGTCTGACAATATATGGTGGGACGGTGCAAGATCTTGCGTGTCTCCAAGATACGAGGTCATACCAACAACTTTCACTTTTACTGAACACTCGGCTCAGAACTCTACCCACAGATGTTGTGGATACAGGGCAAGCCCTGCGTCATGTTGGGGAGCAGATAAATCGAAGTGGGCGAGCAGGCAGACGGCACTATGTCATTCTAATGTCTAACGATGCTCCATCAAATTTGTCAACTGCCAGTGATTCAGCAGCATTTCTTAGACTGTCTGGAATAGATCTAATAACAATTGGTAAGTCTGGGGTGTTTTTTTTTAGCATTTTTGTGTCACTTGTTGAAAGCAGAGGTGACACAAAGGGATCACTTTTCCATCATATGTCTGTCCATCTGTTCATCACACTTTTCCCGTAATGCTTCTGCAGGTGACACGTGTTTCAAAAAACACTCTTATTTTTCTTGCAAATGCAAAATAGTGTTTGATTTCTTGAGTTCAGTGTCCACCTGACTATTTCAGTCCATTTGAGACTTTGTCTGCAGGAGATACACATAATGCTGCCTCGCTGCAATTAAACACCATAGGTAAATAGTGCATGATAACACACCCAGTTACATCCTGACATCAGTTAACCATAACACTCACAACTGTTAGGTAGTTGGTTCCCTGCTTACACTCTATATGCTACGATACAACAGGGAAGCAAATGCTACTAATGTTATGGACTATTAACGGTAACTGAATGCAGGGCAGGCCAACCAGTGGATACGAAGGTGGTGGGTTCAAACACAGTTGAGGACAAAAAACTTCCATGGTCTTCGTAGCTCTAAAAACAAGTCCAACTCGTGAACTTTCTAAACGGATTTGTACATTTGTAATGACTAGGTGAAAAGAAGTAGGTTTAAGATAAGACTGAAAAACTTAAACCAAGGCCAATGCAGACAATAGGGAAAGTTGAATATTGTTACCTCCCCTTATTCTCCTAAAATTGAAACTGATTTGATAATATTCCTATTTTTTCTTTAATTGCCACAGGTAAAACTGCAACCATCCAGGCGACTCAGACAGAAACATCCACCAACAGTTTTCTGATCAGAGACTATTTCCACCTCCCACTGAAAGATGACCTCATACGAATCATGTGTCCCCGGCTGTTTGTGTAACAGGTACGCTGCTGTTATGTGCAATGCAAATACTTGAAGGGAAAAGAAACACAGGATAAACTTTGAATTGTGTGGCGTATATTAAGACCATTTATATTGTTATAATACTGTTCAGAGAATAGTTGTTGCTTTTATTTCAAACTGATGAAAAGAAATTGTGTAAGAACTGAAAAATACTGTATACATGTAGTTTCACTTGTATCATTACCCAGTATGTGGAGGTCAATGGTTATAAATTTTCCACATCACCACTGACATTCTTCGGATCCGATCTAAATCAGAAAATTCTAATTTGCATATGTTAACAGTATTTAAGTTACCATAACAATACAGAAAAATATGTCTAGCATGTCCGTAGGTGTAATTGCTCACTATTGTTGTTTTCATGGTGTATAGTGCATGTCACATGACCTTGTTACAAAAAGTTACGGAAATTCCCAACTGTCTTTGATGAAAATAAAGTCCTAGTCAAAAAATGTAATTTAAAGTGTGAAAATAATGTGGGGAAAAAAAGCATAATAATTGACTCATATATATATAAATAATGTCTTGTCATTTTAGGTGTATAATTAAAAAAAAAGTTTTGCTGACATCTGAAAAAATGTTATTGATTTGAACAGTATTATAATTTTAAATTACAGTTGGTACTCGTTATCTCCAATTCTTGTTTATCGAAATTTCGGCTATGTCAAATTAATTGACTTGGTCCAGATTTTTCCCTTCTTTGTCTATATACATTAACTTCAAGTGTCTCAAAATTTATTTATTTAATTATGCTTTTAAAGTAAAATTTGGGCCCAATTTTATCTCAAATTCCAAGAGCTAATTAGCCCACCGATATTTTTCACACCTATCAGTCAACTGGTGACACTAGCTTGACACGGGGCTATCTGTACAACAATTCGTGATTTTAGGCTTTCATTAATTCCAGATTATGTTTTGACGAAATATTTGCATGGTAATTATCTGGCCAAACACAAGGCGTTGTGCCTGGCAATCTTTGCTCAAAATGTACCAGATTTTTTTTAAATACTATCGAAGAATAAACCCAGGTCATAGCTCACAAATTTCTCTAGAACCTACTTGTCCATCTATGAGTGCTGAGCAATCTGGCGTTGTGCAAAGTGTTTTGAATATTGCGCATGTTTATAAGTGCTATTTATTTATAGAATGCAATTTGCATGTTTTCCATCCATATTATTGTTGTAACCCTATTTATTTCGTCTACCTTTCTTAATTTATTGAAAGGAGCGGTTGAATAAATAAGATAAAATATGCTACTTATGAATTATTAATTATATATTCTACAAAAAAGTGTCATCTTCATTAAGATATCAACACAATATTAATAGAATGATACAGGTAAGATTTCTTGTTCACAAGCCGAAAATACCTCATTTCGGATTGGTCAAATTATGGACATCTCGAAGTCTTATTTTTGGTCCCATGAAATTGGAGATAACGAGTGTCGACTGTATGTTGACAAAAAAAAGTTCAAAGAATAATGATCACTTAAGGTAATCCATCCATCATCAAGTTATAATCATTGTCTTTCAAAGAAGACTTAAAAAGACTTCAGTGTAGAAGCAAGCATCTCATTTACAGGCTCATTTCCTCAAAGTCTATAAAGGCTTGAATTTGCTATAAAATTCCCATGATCACTTGATGGTATATGATCACAATCTAATGATGGATGAATTACTTTAAGGAATGTAGTTAGCTTGTCATAACAACTTTATCAAATGGTCATACCTTTTATTATGCAAATGAGGTAAATATTTCTTCTTTATTTCTTCTATTTCCTGCTATAATAAATACAAAAAGCACATACACAGTTGTTTATCGGTTCCGTCTGCTTTGTAAACTGTGATGCATTTCAAGTGAATGTCCTTTCAGTTGAACACCAGTGTTAACCCATTACCTTGAATATCCATGCACAAATATACGACTTAATGAATATTAATTCTTTGAACATTAATTGGTATAGAACTTATTCCATACATCATGTGTAGAGGATTATTGACATAAAAAAATTCATAAGACTCTGTCGGGACTTGAACCCTCAGTGATGAGGAGGTAGTCTCGAATCATGTCAGCAACTATAACCTCCGATTCATAATTTGTCTATTGATTTATTTTACTACAGGTCACTTGAGGGAAACAAGGTCAGCAGAAAAAAACCTAATTCCATACGGGTTGTTTTACAATGGAGATACATGTAACAGCACAACTTATAACAACGGAAAACTGTTTGATATATTTATTGATAAGTTGCAATGATTTTTATGTATGTTGAAATAGAAATAACAAGATTGTAAAATGACTTCTCTAGATTCTTACTCCTACCTACCGACCGGTATGTCCCTTGAAATTTGATACAGAAGCTGTAGATAAAAACAAGCATGGGATTATGGTAAATCAGGACTGAGTTCCATTACTATTTACACTCACTTACATGAGCGGTTGAGCCCCTGTTTAATTTGTAGGGTATAGAATGCAAGCAGGGAACCAACTTGCAACTATAAGTGCTTACTGAACATGCTGCTGCTGAGAAAGAAACTGATATTTCAGAATGTAGAATGAAGGTAGGAAATGCAAAGAAATAACAACAAAAGGACTCTCTGTGCTGTAGTAATCATCTCCAATAATAATATTCTGAAAAAGTTTTCTATGCAGCAAATCAATGTATTGTCAAAATACAAAATGTTGAGGTAAGAATTAATTTTTGGACAGGTTTTTCAACAAAAATTCATCCTATTCACACACACACACACACACACACAACACACACAACAGATATATATTTCAAAAGAGAAAGTAGTTGAGGACTTATACTAAATATTGAGACAGGCTATGAAGACATAAGGAGTCTCACTTGCATTTTGGTCAGATTTGAGTAATAGTGAAATACAACAGACTAAATCTTGGCTAAATGGAGAGCAACTAACCTCCTCTCTCCTCTTTGAGCAAAATATAAAGGTATCGAGTCTTCATACATTATATGGTAAAATGTAAAGAACTGGGATAAACAATATAGGTTAAAATTCAGATCAAAGTTTTGAAATAAACAAGATATTTGGTCAATTTTGTGGTTTTAGCATCCACCATGTACATGTAACCAGGTTGTGGGTTTGATCCCTTGCTGTAGCGTACCAAAGTTGTTTAATAAAAAGATATTGCTACAATCATGTGTATCCTCTTGTGATTAGTGCTCTGCATGTGACTGGTTGCCCAATGTCAGGATAAAGTGACTTGGTGTTGTTTCATGCTTCACGTCTTTGGCGTGATACTGCATTCATTCTTATGCAGAAGTCCCAAAATGACTGAAATACTGTTGGTGGGATGTTGAACCCTGGCAGGCAAATGAGCAAACACAAGATGTCTCATATTTAACAAATAGTTTATTTTACTTCTGATGTATATAATCATAAGTCCATTGCCATTGAATGAAACATTTCAGAGATATCTGAACATCATGGATGTAGTAAAATATATATGGCTGACAAACAGGATGTGTATAATATATAATGACCATCATTCCCATGGCAACGATGGTATCAACAAGTTACAATACATATCACTAATACACCATTTGATTTCATATTGTCCTTATGAACAAATTTCAATATTCAAATCTGAATAAAAAGATGGTTTTATATTATTAAACAGAAATGTAGCAAACATTCCTTTAACATGAAAGGTTATCAGTATTGATGAAGCATATTCACTTAATAAAAAACATCCATTTTCAGTGTTAACAACTGTTACTCAATACCAATTATACTTTATGGATAAAACCAAACTTGTCATATTTATCTTAATGTTTTTTTTTATGTACATTTACGCTAAGAAAGTTATACAACTTTGACAAAGTTTGCTTACAAATGTGTGAAAAACCAGGAAGAACACCCAATCATTTTTAAAGACTTTTATTAAAATAGTGGTCCCAAGATATAAGATAAACACAACTTTGACCATCTATTCCTGAAACATATTTCTATTTGGGGAAAAAATAAGGGGATCAGAATTCTGAACAAAACTTGATTCTGATTTTAATGGTGTGCAAATGAACCGTGTAAGTAATATTACATAAGGTGCTGGATGAACTTAATCAAATTTGATTATTAAATAGAACATGACCTGATAATAAATACTTCTATTCATGAATGAATAATAGTGTCAGTATTCTAGTTTAATCAGATTTTTTTATTTATGAGGTTGAAGAAAGTAAACACTGACATCCCTCAGAGAATATCAAGTTTTGCAAGTAATGAACTTGAATAATGGTACATAATGTCATGAACAAACTACAAACAGCTGCTCCATTTATCAGTCTTTCACAAAAACAAGACATTCATAGCTAAATGTTTATGAAGATCATAACCACATACAACAAGCACCCTGTTTTGAAGTACCAGTAAATATAAATGACATCACAACCCCCACCAATTTCAAAAGGGGTTTAACCCTTTCCTCATATAGACTCATTTTGTTTGATGCACTCATAGGTACCACATAAAGCCTGATCTGCAGAAAACCACAGTTAAACCTTACTAAATTTAATTATAAAGTCCTCATTTCCAGACCACTGAGGAGCAGCGAACAGCATAAAACCTGATCAGCCTGTGAGTTACTCACAGGCTGATCTGGTTTTATGTTGTTCGCATAGGTCTTTTCATGGTTTCCTCTATGAGGGAAAGGATTAAATTTATTGCCCGAAAATGCACAAACAATTTTCAACAGCACTTTAATTTAAATCTCTTCGTTGTTACATCCTTTATGGCTAAATACTCATTTTGATTTACTTTTGAATGTATTAAATATAGATGCAACAAAAGATTTATTTTCTTAAGAACCCTCTACCACAAGGAAAATGGGGAAAATATCTGCGACCAACATGAAACCATATCAGTATATGGTACACTTACAGGCTGATCAAGCTTTTAAAATTGTCTGATGCCCATTAAATACTTTGAATGATCAGACTGGATAGATACCTGTCTCAAAACTTCTTTGGAGCAAAGTATAACCCAAGAATCAGGAAATTAATGTATGTTGTAAAACCCTGCTAACCAATCAATGTGAAGAGATTTGTTTTAAAGGATCCATTAGAGTTTGATAATGGGTCCAGACCTAGAAAAAACATTGATGAGTAACAATGTGTTGAGACTTTTGAACAAATTTAGAATTTAGGATCATTTACTGTTTACTGAATTATGTTATACTAATACTGCCTGCAGGATAAGCATCATGTAATAAATGTACCACAAAAAAAACCAACAGTTGTAACACCTTCCTAGGCTGTTCACTGTGTTATCCTAGCATGTGTTTACCATAAATAAATACATAACTAGAGAATCAATTGGCAGTTGATCATCTAAACCACGAAATTGTCAACATCCAATAAAAGCATGGAAGACTAATACTGAACACGACTTGCAGTTTATTGTTAGTGAAGAGGAAAAGGAAAACTGAATAGGAAAATGAAAACTGAACATTTTTTGTATGTTACTTGGCAGACTCTATCAAAAAGAAGAAAAGTTACACAAGTTATTTTATCTGGAATAAGCGCTAATCTATGCTATAAAAAGGCTGCTTATTTCAGATTTGAACAATTGTAACATTTAATTTACAAATGACATCTAATATAGAGCAGCACTATATCTGATCAAAGCAACCACTTTCTCAACTTCTCTTCTCATACCATTTTAGCTTATGAAACAAATCCACAGAGGTTCTGATAACACAGGGTGAAGACTGAAAATAATATTTCTACATATTTCACATACATTAACACATAACTAGCTCTTTGTAAAGACACCAGTTTGAGACAAGACCAGTAAAACCCAGGACGCTGTGGTACCTTACTACAAATATCTGGACCTCTATATATTGCACATTACATGGACTGTTCAGCCACTAAATCTGGCAAAACACATCTTAACCCAACCACTTTCCTAAAATAGCCTTCCCCTATACTAACTAGTCCAAAAATCGTCTGCATTTCAGGCCATTTTCTTGCCTTTACCATTTAACCAGATTCTTCTCACTGTCACCTTTTCAGACCAGAGTAATTATTCATTCACTAACATTTTACAATCTAATGAACTTTTGGCCACAAAATCATCACCATCATCAACAGAAGCAAAAAAAAAAAAAAAAAAAAGGGGGGGGGGGGATTATGGTTTCAAGGTGCCATTTAAGTTGAGGGAGGGCGTAATGCCAGATGGCCATATGAATACAATATACGAGTAACTAATAGAAAAACCACAACTGTTGATAAAAAAAAAATCTGGCTTAAACCTAACTTGTGTTATCAATTTAAAAACTGCACAAAATCCGATCAGAATGAAATAATGCAACTTTCGTTACATCCTCAATTATATACCTATGCAGTCATAACAAAATTAATGCTATTAATACCTACATTACATATTTATGATTCTCATTAGAGTCACGCCAAACAGCTGAAAAAGCCATTTTACTTAAGAATAAATTTGCATTTTTACTGTCATTTTTTCAGTAAATAATTACATATGACCTTGAAGATCATCACAAATTTCTTACTAGTACCTCTTTTACCAGCAATTTCTCGTATACTTACGACGACACATTCAGCTAGTCTTTCACAATAAACAAGATCTTTGAAGTACTTTAGAAGCATTCACACAATGGTTATTTGTACAAGGTTTTATCTTTAGTTCCCAACTGAGTAATGTGTATGTACAACATATCACAAGTTTCAATCCGACACACCTATTTACAAGGATATCCACTCTTGCTTGAAATATAACCATCTAACTTGCAATCTCTCACTTGAAACTTTAGCAACGATCGCCTCAAGAATCAATTTCGCATTTTAATTATGAAATGTAGACCGATAACAAAAAAATATTTTGGTATACAAAAAACTTCTGAACAGAATCTCATTGAAACAGTACTTGTAAAGCTAAAGACGTACATAGATGTGATGAATGGAGAACATCCTAACAAACTTCCAATTGTCAAATACTGTCTTATCCAGTTTCCAACATACACAGACATTACAAGATGATATCCACAACATCTGAACGAATCTTATCACATTTCATCAAAAACTAATTTCCAGGCAACTGTCTCGTTAACAGTCTAACCACTTTAGATGTCCTAGCTGAGCAGGTTGCGTATTTCTTTGTGGATGTGGCAGAGAAAGTCGACGTACGAAGCACTGTTGTTGTTTCCCTTGTCCTCCACCAGGAAATGATTGAACCAAGGCTCCAGCTTGTCTCGCTGCCGGATGATCGTCAACTGTAACAGGAGCCAACATGTCAGGACACAGTGACAAATTCTAAGCATGTATATTAAGAGACTCCGAGTGAGTGTGTTGCTGTGTGTGTCAAGAACACGCACAAGATTGAAAATATACCTTTCTAAAGTTTAGGAACATTTACCCATATGTCTCTTAGCATCAAGTTCATTTTAAGAACCATCTTGCAGAAAAATTGCAAAAGTTGCAAGGTGGTTTTTCATGATGAACTAAAGCTATCAATGAAGGGGAGGAATATCCTCGCAACACTGCCTGAACTCAAATCTACTAAAACATTAAACTTTCTGTAAAATGGGATGCGACTAGACAAGGCAATTCCTTTATATTCCCCACTTTGTTTTGTGGAGCAAATGTGTTTAGGCCTTTTCCTTAAATCTGAACAAATTTCATATAATACACATATATAATAAAATATCCATTTTATACGATAGCTGAACTACGGTATCTCCGTATGCAAAAACCCCATGAACAGTCAAAGATGCATATCAAGGGTCGACTACAAAACGTTTCCAAGTGCATACAGAAACAGATGAAGAGGGATAAGTCCTGCAGTCAGCCCTTGAAATCGCATGTCCCAAAGCAGTCAAATTCAAAACGTGTGTACATTCTAACTGCACAAATTCTCTAGAGTATACATCTATCCTATATGACTATTTGTCTACCAAGAAACAAAGTAAAGCTCCAGATAAAATAAATCGTCTTATAAAGAGAAGGAAATAAATGGAGAGAGAAATTCAGTCTCCAGGACCTACCTTCATGTATCTGTTCCTATTGGCTCTAATCTTTCGTATCACATCCCGCACACTGTGAGACGTCTCATTCTCCAACTCAAGTAACCGACACTGCAATGATTACACAAAACGTCTCTTTTAATACATTCAAAATTTCAAACAAATATGGAAAAGAAACAAAACAGAATCTGATATTTTTTTTAAAAATGTATTTTGTAAAGTTTTTTCCCCCAATATTTTTTTTTAGAAATATCAGTGGACAAAAGTTTTAATGTTTCAAATTTCTTCCCTTTTATTTCATTCAGATTCAAATGAGAGGAAAATATGAAATCGAGCGGACCATCAATTTCATTCTCCAATCAAACAAAGCCGGAAATACCAACTATATTAACTATTATATTTTTTAAAGATATCTTGAGAGTGGTAGGGCTTTTTTTTTTAGTTATTGGGAAGGGGCGCCCTTCCTCCATACCATTATTTGTGGAGTAAAAACACCATTTTATTATGTAGGAAGTAAAATCTTTGAGGTATATATCAGTTTTCGGAAATACTGCAATAATAATTTTACAAATGTTTTAGGTGAAGACACCTTTGAACCCCTGATAAAGGAAACAGTAAACTCTGAGTGATGCAGGGTTTATAAGCCTTACAATGGTCCCCACCTTGTCGATATCGATCTGGGCAGCACTCTGTACACTGAAGACCTTCTGAATCCAGTCAGGGTTCACATTGTGTCCGATCCACAGGAACATGGATATGCCATTCTCTGTAAACATTTAAAGGAAACACTGAGAGAAAAACGAACATCAATGCTGGGATAAGTGCTATTAGCAAGTGCTTGAAAAGAAGAGTTTTAGGTAAACGTTTATAACACGGCGTTTCTATATTATGTATTCATATTTAAATATACAATAAGTTACTATTTTGCAATAGAAAACAATTAACACCATTTGTTAACATAATCAGGAGACAATGAGCTCAGAAGCTCCATAATATAGGTCTAGTTTTTACACATATACCACTTAAAACCTTTGTAAGATCCTTGTTGTGTGACTGAATTTATTACACAAGAGTGTTCTTTGGAAAAAATGTGTCACCTTCTGAAGCGTTAGACAACAAGTGTGACAGACAAAGTAAAAGTGATCCCTATGTGTCATCTCTGCTTACAGCAGGTGACACAAAAAGATATTAAAACTATGCAAAAAATATCACTGCTTCATATTCTAAGATTAACTTGTTTGTGAACATTTGTATTCTTAATTCTATATAATATGTCCTTTTGCCATTGTAATATTTTACCTATTACTGAATAATATCTTTAAAACAGTATATGCATTCACAATATCTTGGTCACATGATTTCCTACTTACAGAAACAGAAAGACTGGACCATTTCTGTACCCCCCCCCCCCCCCACTGTATCCTTTTTTTTTTGGCTCAGAAAAAAATAACTCAAAGACTCCTACCTAGCAAATAGACCCCATTGTCCATCAGTCTTTCAGCTGAACATCTCATGGCAGGTGAATTCCCTTGTTGATAAATCATCTGAAAAATCCAATTGTTAAAAAACCCTTACTGTTTACTGAAGTTATAACACCTACTCAGAATCATATGTAGACTGGAATCAAAACTGTCAGTGACAAACATGACAAATGCAATTCCTATATCTCTCTCCCCCCCACCCCCCCATCTGTAAAGGGGGATCATAACATGCCATTTAGTGATATTTACTTGAAACAAGAGGGCCAAGATGGCCCTTGGTCGCTCACCTGAGAAAGATGATTGCTTAAGAAATAAAGATGCTTGAGTGTAAAAGTGAAATCTGGCTTTTTTTATGGTGAAATGGGCATAACTCCTAAATTTACAAGTCAATATCAGTTATAATTGAACCCGAATGTGAGATTATGGGCATAAACATTGCCTTAAAGTTTAAAAATGATTGTTAAAAAAAATGAAGTTGGTAGAGAATAAACAAAGTGAAATCTGCATTTTTTGTATTAAAAGGGGCATAACTCCTGACCTAAATGACCCATCTCAGCCACAATTGAACTCAATCGAGACATTATGGTCATTAACAATGTCATAAAGTTTGAAGATGATTGCTAAAAAAAGGAAGATGCTAGAGTGTAAACAACGTGAAATATGGCTTTTTTTTATATTAAAAGGGGCATAACTCCTGACCAAATTGACGGATCTCAGCCATAATCGAACTCAATCGAGACCTTATGGTCATAAGCATTGTCATAAAGTTTGAAGATGATTGCTCAAAAGATGAAGATGCTAGAGTGTAAACAAAGTGATTTTGGCATTTTTTTATATTAAAAGGGGCTACTCCTGACCTAATTGATGAATGTCAGCCATAATCGAACTCAATCGAAACCTTATGGTCATAAGCATTGCCATAAAGTTTGAAGACGATTGCTCAAAAGATGAAGATGCTAGAGTGTAAACAACGTGAAATATGGCATTTTTTTAATATTAAAAGGGGCATTACTCCTGACCTAATTGATGAATGTCAGCCATAATCGAACTCAATCGAAACCTTATGGTCATAAGCATTGCCATAAAGTTTGAAGACGATTGCTCAAAAGATGAAGATGCTAGAGTGTAAACAACTTGAAATTGGCTTTTTTAATATTAAAAGGGGCTTAACTCCTGACCTAATGGTCGATATCAGCCAAATCGAACTTGGCGGATTTTATGGTTATAAACATTGATATAAAGTTTGAAGATAATTGCTCATGAAATGAAGATGCTAGAGTGCAAACAATGTGAAATCTGGCTTTTTTTTAATATTAAAAGGGGCATAACTCCTGACCTAATGTTCCGATATCAGCCATAATCGAACTTGGCCGAGATTTTATGGTCATAAACATTGATATAAAGTTTGAAGATAATTGCTCATGAAATGAAGATGCTAGAGTGCAAACAATGTGAAATCTGGCTTTTTTTAATTTTAAAAGGGGCATAACTCCTGACCTAATGTTCCGATATCAGCCATAATTGAACTTGGCTGAGATTTTATGGTCATAAACATTGATATAAAGTTTGAAGATAATTGCTCATGAAATGAAGATGCTAGAGTGCAAACGAACAAATTGTGGACGACGGACGACGGACGGACGGACGGACGGACGGACGACGGACATTCATCGATCCTAAAAGCTCATCCTGAGCACACGTGCTCAGGTGAGCTAAAAAAGGTGCAATTAAATATTTCTATGATATCCTGAATACCCCTAAGAAGTGCCCTTATAATCACAAATGCCAGTTTAACATTGGACAAACAACATCCTCCAAATCAATAAAAATAAATTTTCTAAGTGCTACACCATATAATTATCCCAGTAGAACCATTTTCCTCATTTTATGTTTTAAAAATATAAGGCCAAATTTTCATAGATAACCAAACACTGATCATTGTTCCAATGCAGCATTACTTACAAGAGGTATAAGACGTGGATAGAAGAATGCACAAGATGTTTTGACATCCATGGAGTTGATTAGATGCATTAGATAACTTCTGTCATCAGTAGATATATCCTGACCTGTAAATCAATAAAACGTATGTCAATATACAGACAGCAGGCAATGTCCTACCATGCAAATCACCTTAACAGCCTCTGCTTTTATTTCTGAGTCTCTGTAAGTATGTTTAATGTACTTATCAGAGCAAACAAATCTTGATTATCAAAAGAGACATTTCTTCAAACTGGAGCTTGATGCAAAACTGTGGTAACTACATATAACTTAAGAAGCAGTTACAAGCTTTGCACCATTTATTCAATATTAATTCATCAAATTTGCTCTTAACCCTTTGCCTCATATAGACTCATTTTGACGCACTCAGTAGGTACCACATAAAGCCTGATCTGCAGAAAACCACAATTAAACCTTACCAAATTTAATTACAAAATCCTCATTTCCAGACCACTGAGGAGCAGTGAACAGCATAAAACCTGATCAGCCTCCGAGTTACTCGCAGGCTGATCTGGTTTTATGCTGTTAGCATAGGTCTTTTCATGGTGTCATCTATGAGGGAAAGGGTTAACATAATCATATAAGTATTTATTTGTTACATTAGCTGTTTATACTACATGTAGATAAGAATTGTGTGAAATTCCTCCTGTATTCACATTAGACTTCTATTTAGAACAACCATCAGAACATATAACCACAAGTCCAGTATAGACAACATGACCCAATACAATCCCAACCAAGCTGACCACTGCTGTGAAATTGATAAAGCACATGTTAGTAACATAATGACCAGCATTTTTTTTTATTTATTATTATTATGCAACAAATACTTTTCCTTCTTGGCAGTACCTGGGTTGGACCAGTACTTTGTGCGCTTGATGATAATGAAAGAGCCCTGCCTCTATTTGGGTGAGAACCTATAAACTTCTGATCCACTGTCATGGATGTAAACATTAGAACAGAACCTTAATGAATCCTCTCATCTGATCTATCACTTATTTTATATGAGAAAGCCATCCATTGCCTGCAGATGCTTCATCCTTAGGATTTTTTTAACTAAAACTGTTAACTCTTACCATGCTACATTTCTTACTTTGACTTGTCCTTTCCTCATTTTTCGACTTGCCATTTCCTCATTTTTTAACAGTACCATTTTTTTATTTATAGGGGTGATTACTTAAAAATTATTGGCTGAAAAGCGAACAGTGCATGACTAGACTGCATGGATGTGCAAACTGATCTTGGTCTGCACCCGTCGCAAAGGCAAGTCTCAAGTGTAATGGTAAAGTAACAGAGGTCACTTCAATACAACTCCCACCCACAACTAGGTGCCTTTGACTGATGACCACTCACCTCCCTGTATGCCGTCACACTTGAGGACACAGTTCCCGTACAGCGGCAAGAGCTTCATACCCTCGGGCAGGATGAGCTGGCCAGCTGATGAGGGACTGGCGCAGTTCTTCCTGTAGCAGGCCAGGATGTTGGCCACCTGGTTCATGATGTGCTCCCGTACCTCTCGTGGCGTCTTGTTGAGCACATTACGTAAGGCTGTTGGTACAGAGTGACAGCATATAAGTTGATGTGTGATTATGTATGGTTGACATACTGTTAGAGATTTTTGTTTAAATTTTAATCTCAACAAGAGCTGTCCGAAAGACAGCATGCTCGACTATTCGGGTATTTGATAGTGACGCAATACCATTGTATTAAAGCAGTATTAAAATAATTTATGTGACTCAATTTAGCAGCATGTTCTCTTTAATTCTCAGTAAAACTCAGGTCATAATTCGAAAAAAAAATCAAGGAAAAGTTCATCTTTCGGACAGCTCTTGTTAAATTAAATATTATTTAAATTAATATATAATAGTTATTGTATTAAATAAAAAAAGTTAATGCAATTTTTTAATTTTCTATAAATATTTAATAATTATTATTAATTTAATTAATTAAATTTAATTAATTAAATTTATTAAAATTTTAGTTCTGCAGGTTTGGTTCATGTCTGGGATGACTTGTGTGAAGTTTAAATCCAATACACCAAGGGGTTACTGAGTAATGACATTAATTTAGTTGTAAAAAACTTTAACCAAAAATGTTAACGCAAATTTCTAAGTCGAAAAAGGCCCATGATTTAAGTAAAATTCAAGCAAGAGTTGTTCATCTTGGTTCTGCAGGTCCATTTTATGTTTAGGAAGACTTGTATGAAGTTTAAATCCAATACACCAAGTGCTTACTGAGTAATAATATTAACTTAGTTGCAGAAAAACTTTAACCAAAAATGTTAACGCAAATTTCTAAGTTGAAAAAGGCCCATAATTTGAGTAAAATTCTAGCAAGAGTTGTTCATCTTGGTTCTGCAGGTCCATTTCATGTTTAGGAAGACTTGTGTGAAGTTTAAATCCAATACACCAAGTGCTTACTGAGTAATAATATTAACTTAGTTGCAGAAAAACTTTAACCAAAAATGTTAATGCAAATTTCTAAATCGAAAAAGGCCCATAATTTGAGTAAAATTCTAGCAAGTGTTGTTCATCTTGGTTCTGCAGGTTGGTTTCATGCTTAGGAAGACTTGTGTAAAGTTTAAATCCAATACACCAAGTGGTTACAGAGTTATGATCTTAACTTAGTTGCAGAAAAACTTTAACCAAAAATGTTAACGCAAATTTCTAAGTTGAAAAAGGCCCATAATTTGAGTAAAATTCAATCAAGAGTTATCCCTCTGGTTCTCTAGGTTTGTTTTGTGCCTAGAAAGACTTGTGTGAAGATTGATTGCAAAACACCTACTGGTTTCTTAGATATGACTGCCAACGCCGATGCTGACGCCGGGGCGAGTAGAATAGCTCTCATATTCTCCGAATAGTCGAGCTAAAAATTAGCTTATCATATAACTACATTAGTTCCAAGTTGACTTGTTGGCTTATCCAGTTTCACAATGTTTACCTTTGCGTCTGAAAACTACTAGCGATTTCATTCTTTTTCACCTAAAAATATTAGTTTTACAAGCTTTATTGACCAATCAACTGAAAATCTAATAATATATCCCTCAATAAAACAATACTAATGGTAAGAGCTAAGATTCTTGCAATATATTAATACAATACCATGTTTAAACACCTTAGCTTTAATTTCAAGAATTCTAATACTGGTCTCAAGCTTAGATACCTTTCAATAACATTCATAGTTAAGTTATACATATACGTAAAGAACAAAAAATATTTCAAAAGTGGACAGATACTTACCAAATTTGGACATATAGTTGACGGTAGTGTCCAGTTCACAGTTTCGGAACAAGTCTGCCAGCTGTGTACAGCAGTTGAAAGCAATGTTGTGTATTCGTAGCCTCCGTTGGCCTCCCACGCTGGTAAACAGTACCGCCACCTGGACAAACGCGCCCTCCTGCTCATTCAGTTTGTCGTCATGTTTAATCTCCACACACACTGCCTGGTTAGTGTCTATTGCACTCATCTCCACATCGGTTGTGTTAGACATGTAGAAATTGCCAAAGAAATCAACTGGTCTGATGCCTGGAATGGTGAATAATTTCATATACACCTGCCTTTCCAAAATTTCCTTTAGTTACTACCCTGAAAATTAAATGCACTTCCCCTTATATTTCAATAAGTTTTCCTCTTTAAACTGCCTCTAATGGCAATATTAACAGTATTTTGAGAGCAAGTCAGTAAGCTCAGGAAGGAATATTGAATTGATAAGATTAAATATACTTTTTCCAAACCCAGTCATTTTCTCTACTCTAGCAATGGACTAAACCCTCATATGGTTACAATATCTACGGTTAAAATGGTATCACCAACATTGTAAGAGGACAAAAAACTCTTTCCATTTTAAAGTTACATATCGCTGCAGTATATCATTCATACAGCAACAAACAGCAAAAAAGAATACTCAAACCAGGCTAGAACTTCCGACCAACTAAAGCCATTACCAATACTGTAAGAGAGCTAGAAACTTCAATACGCATACCCTGACTGGTTCTGACCCTCACAATTGAGTCAAATGCTCTCTGACTCTGCACATTATTCTTTAGATCTTCTATGAATCTCTCTCCATCCAGGTCAGCCTGTAAAATATTGAAAACATGCATACAATAGAATGCTTGACCTCAACTTAATTTTTAAATGCAATGATGAGTTTTGCAAACCATGACCACACCCATCACTATCTAGGAATTCATTAACTATGTATGTTTCATAATTATACAAGACAAATACAAATTAGCAAAATAAAACAAAGGGAAGAAAATCAATAAAGAAGAAGTGTTCTTTGGAATGTAATGTTCTATCATTATTAATCATACAGAGGCTCTTTAAATGCTTCACAAACCACAAGTAACACAAGATCATAACATTTTTTCTGAGAACTGAAAAATAAAATCCTAAAGAAATATAAAAGAATTCCGTTCCCCTGCCCACAGAAGTTTTTGTGGCAAACACTAAGACTTTCAACCTACGACATCTAGTCCCTCACCTGGAAATAACTGTATTTGTACATGTTTCCTGAAGTGAGCCTACAGATATCAGAGATGGTGGCGACGTCACAGTATGAGTTAGGGAAGAGAAACACGTCCACACTGCAGCCTGCCGCCACACACTCCTGGCCCAGGGTGTGGTAGAACTTGGTCTGGGGGGTCAGGATTGTCTGAAAACATGGAACACAAGATATCAGCCAAGCTGAAAGCTAAGAAATATGTAAGTTCACCATTGAAAGGATAGACAAAGTATATAATACAATTAAACATTTGTTAGCAGTCATATGTTCAAAGTAAACACATTTCCTATAAAAACAATAGATTTAACAACCAACTGGACAAGAAAACCATTTTTTCTGTTTATTTAGAAAAGCTTAAATTACATCTTCAAACTCAAAACAATACTCATTATGACATTCAATCATACCAACATTTTGTTTAAGAAAATTAACCTTGTAAATGGCACTAGAACTTAAAACGATTCTGCAAAGAGTGAGCAATAACGGCAGCTTGTGTTGACTTTTGATAACTTGCCATTGCTCATGCACTGATGCATGCAGTTATAAAGTGAATGAGGTTTACGGTGACTGGTTATAGACTAATTCGAAATGAGATCGAGAAGAGTTACATATATAGAATTATAAAACTGAACAAACCAATAAAAGCATTTAAACATTCTCAGGCTTGTAGGTTTGTTCATATTCTGACCAATGTGGGACTATACAAAGACAGACAGATATTCATACCTTTTCCTTGTCTGTGCCAAGCAGCTTTCTATCATCTCTATTTTTCAGTTTGCCTGGCGCCTCACCAATGGGGAGTGATGTGTGAAATATGTACAGTTTGCCGGAGCGGTCGGCAGCCTTGAGGGCATCAAGACCTGCCTGTATCACCGGGCCTAATACTACCTCTGTCTCCCGAGACTCACTGAACATCTGCGGGATCTGAACTAACAGGCTGCAAAAGAGATTTTAACCATGAAATTACAAATATATACATGACCATATCATTTAAAACACTGCTAACTATCTTTTGCACACTTTTGCTTTCATTCAACTTTACACATTCATTTATTAATATTTCATAAAATGTGAATTGGAATGTTTTACTTGTATGGCACAATTGTAAAATACTGGCTATCCAAAACTTAACACAAAGAAAAAAGCATAAAATTATACAAGGAAAATATACAAGAGTGTTCTCTAGAACACGTGTGTCACCTGCTGAAGTGTGACTGAAAAAGTGTGACAGACGGACAGACCGACGACAGAGTAGTGATCCCTATGTGTCACTTCTGCTTACAGCTGGTGACACAAAAATGCATTGTGATAATAGCAATGTAATGAATTTAACAAAACTTTAACACAATCTGCACAAATCATAATGACCATCAGGCAGGTTGAAGCAGGAACGCCACATGTAAGACTTAAGACTGGGTGTACATACCTGTCAATGACAGACTCTGACTCCTCCAGCGTGACTAGAAACCCCTCCAGTAGAGGGACAAACACATCCTCTAAGTCTGACACGACCAACATCTGTGGCTGGGCCAGTGACCCCTGAATATACATATAAAACATAAAACAGAATGTACCATCTTACATTAATTAACTCACTACTTGTAATTGATTTCTTACATTTGTAAAAACTAGAACTGTCGCCTAAGGGCTTACTAATACCCCCCCGCAAGTGTTTTTGTCAAACATGGCTTTGGAGCATGAAATCAGAATTCTTGTATGCAACACTCCATCTTAATATACAGAGGACATATGTGCCAACTACCTAGAAATCTAGTTATCCTATGTTTTACATACATATGGGTATATGTATGTCTATGGATAAATATCATTAAGATTCACTGAAATCTATCAATGGAAGAAAATTGTAAAACAAATACATCAAAGGGACATATCTTTAAAACAGGGGGGAGGGGGGGGGGGGGGGGGGGGGGGGGTAACCAATGTTATATAGAAAAAGCGTATACAATGTCTAAGGTTGAATGACAGCAAGTTTCATTGAATCCCTCCAGTAGTTTAGGAGGAGTAGTCTGCAGAAAATTGTAAAGCAAAAATCATCAAAGGGGCATAACTTGGTGAATAGGGGAGGTAACTCAATGCTATATAGATAACGCGCTAATACAATGTCTAAGGATCATTGACAGCAAGTATCATTAAAATCCTTCCAGTAGTTTAGGTAGAGTAGTCCGCAGAAGTTTGTAATGCAAAAATCATCAAAGGGGCATAAATTGGTAAATAGGGGAGGTAACCAAATGATATATAGATAACGCGCTTATACAATGTCTAAGGATCATTGCCAGCAAGTTTCATCAAAATCCTTCCAGTAGTTTAGAAGGAGTAGTCCGCAGAAGTTTGTAATGCAAAAATCATCAAAGGGGCATAACTTGGTAAATAGGGGAGGTAACTCAATGCTATATAGATAACGCGCTGCTACAATGTCTAAGGATCATTGACAGCAAGTATCATTAAAATCCTTCCAGTAGTTTAGGCGGAGTAGTCCGCAGAAGTTTGTAATGCAAAAATCATCAAAGGGGATAACTTGGTAAATAGGGGAGGTAACTCAATGCTATAAGATAACGCGCTGCTACAATGTCTAAGGATCATTGACAGCAAGTATCATTAAAATCCTTCCAGTATGTTTAGGCGGAGTAGTCCGCAGAAGTTTGTAATGCAAAAATCATCAAAGGGGCATAACTTGTAAATAGGGGAGGTAACTCATGCTATATAGATAACGCGCAATACAATGTCTAAGGATCATTGCCAGCAAGTTTCATCAAAATCCTTCCAGAAGTTTAGGAGGAGTAGTCCGCAGAATTTTGTGTCTACAGACGGACGGACAGACGGACGGACGGACGGACGGACAACCTGATTCCAGTATACCCCCCCCTAACTTCGTTGCGGGGGGGTATAATTACTATGTAACACAGTTACCATGTTCAAACGTATGAATTGTATTGAAAATACATATTTTTTTAATTTAAGTTTGGAATACTTGTTATTATCCCCCCAAAATCCACTAACACACACAAACACATTTTACGGAATATTTCACTTTTATAAAAAATGTCACCTTCATATGGAGTTTTTCACTTTTATGTACGTATCTTGAAAGATTCATGTTTCTTTTCTATAGATCTTCATAATTTGTGTGTGTGACTTTATTCCTCCTTTTCTACTGCTGTAACCAGTAACTTCACTATTCCACAGCTATAGAGCTGGCCAACCAAACATCAACTTACCTTCACATTATAAAAGTGTATCTCTTTACCATAGGTGACAAAGCCAACCCGAATCTCTGATTTCTCAGCACCCAGCTCTCTAAAGAAAAACGAAGAAGAAAACATACATCATTAAGAACATACCAAAAATTAAACAGTCAAAATATCAAATGAACAAGTAGAACTATCACTGAAGGTGATTGATACCTCTGCATACTGCTTTGACACAGAAAAGGGCTGTAACTCTTACAAAATCCTGGACACAGTTACCTGCAATTGTCTGCTGAGAAGTCTTATCATGATAAATACTTCTTCCAAGTGTGAAGGCATTATCTACAAGTTGACAACTTCATGTAATATGAGTGTAGGATTGAACGTGACATGACACGGTGCTTCAAGCATGATTCCTATATAGCCCCCACCTCATTATGTTAAGAAGGGGTGAAAAAATAAGATACCCGGCAAACAAAGTAATGTCCTATATAAGGACTGATTTGATTCTTTAACATAGGAAAAAGGAAGGACAAAACAGTTTAAGACTTTGAGAAAATTTCAAAAACACTTAATGCAGAATATTATTATGTACTTCATAGTATGGCCATTCAAATGTATTCAATGATCCTTATGTTACATCAAATTCCACACTGACACTTGTTCACCCTTTTATTTAATATTTTGGCTGGTGAAGCTCATTATTTTTATACCATCATACTTGCAAACTGTATGCTATGCCTTCAGCTCAAAACTGTTCATATCTGCATTTGACGCAAGGTCCTAAAATCAATTTATTAGTGTGGGTTTAAATCTATAGTTGTAGCAGCAGAGGTTAATAGTGAGCTGATATGTTACCAACCATGCACAAAATATCATAAGAAGTGTGCCTTGGGACACATGTGTCACCTACTGAAAGAAGCATGACAGAAATAGTGTGAAAGATGGGCAGACAGACAGATGGACAGCAGGTGAAACAAAAAATAGAGAACTTACTTTGGAAGGTTGACAAGAATCTCAGACTTGAGTTTTTCACAGATAAGGTTCACCAGTCCACTGCGTACACTGTTATAGGAGACATCGATCATAAATATAAAAGCTGGCTCATTTGGCAATACACCGTTCTGAAAAACACACAAACAATACAGGATTAATTTATATCTACA
This sequence comes from Solen grandis, assembly GCA_021229015.1. NCBI lineage: Eukaryota > Metazoa > Mollusca > Bivalvia > Adapedonta > Solenidae > Solen > Solen grandis. Next base: position 63,798,836 of record CM037778.1, on the reverse strand, counting down.
AAATTCAGTATCTATTTTACAAAGATTGTAAGTGACAAGAGTATACCAGCATAGCATAAATAATTTGTTTAAAATGGTATAAAAATTCAAACCAATAGAAATATAGGTTGATATTGGTTTGTAACACTAGAGGAATCAGGCAGATAAGCCTGCATGATTTACACTACTACCAGTATGTCTTTACATTACAAAGCAACATGACAGCATAATGAGACAAATATACTCCCCAGAATCCATCTCATCCCATTTTTCAGGATAGGGTTCTGGATAGGGTATCAGACAAAAATCACTGTATTTCATTTCATAATCAACAGTTAAAAATTTAGCATTTCCTTACCTTACAATAATCTTTAGTAGCTACAAACTCATACGAGCCCAGACACAACTCGGGTCTATCGTAACTGTCCACACGACGACCGGTGTGGTCCAGGTGGGCAAAATAATCATTGGGGACTGAAACAAGTATACACAGGTTTACACATATTATCGTAAACAGACGATATACAGGACTCACTGAAAATGAATGACAGCTAAAGTGTCATATTTATTTCTTCTGATTTTATTGTAGAATTAAATTAAATCGTAGATATTAAAAAATACCACCAACCATTATAAGAAACATTTTCAAGACTAATAATGACAAGCAAAAACATTTTTCTTTATTTCAAATCCATTAACATCCAAAATTGGGAATCATTATCAATGATACCATTTCAATAAGTTTTGGACATACCGTAACATAATAAAGTTTTACTGAAATATCACACCATATACAAGTGTCATGAATACACTCTGTCACAGTATCCTGACACTGGACCTAATAGTCTTATTATTATATTATATGCTAACACACCCTGTCATACTATCCTGACACTGGGCCAGCCAGTCCTAGAATTACCCTTATATGTTGAACACTTAACCCTTTCCCTCATATAGACTCATTTTGATGCCCTCAATAGGTACCACATAAAGCCTGATCTGCAGAAAACCACAGTTAAACCTTACCAAATTTAATTACAAAATCCTCATTTCCAGACCACTGAGGAGCAGCGAACAGCATAAAACCTGATCAGCCTGCGAGTTACTCACAGGCTGATCTGGTTTTATGCTGTTCGCATAGGTCTTTTCATGGTGTCCTCTATGAGGGAAAGGGTTAAGTAAAAGCAATACACTAGTACCATTTTAACCCTTACAATGCTGTGGGTATTTGTGACTGCCTTCGTGAACATTGCAGACAGCGATCAGCACATCTGTGAAATCTGATCTCAGTTTGCACTGTTTGCTATTCAGTCAATAAATTTTCAAACATCCCCATAAACTACTAATAGTACAGTTCAAAATAAAGAAAGGGCAAGTCAGATTAAGAAATCTAGCATGCTAAGGGTTAAACAACTTTGGTATTTTGTAACTCAGGGTTAAACAACTTTGGTATTTTGTAACTCAGGGTTAAACAACTTTGGTATTTTGTAACTCAGCCTTTTTTTCTTTTTTAAATATTTTTTCTCTCATATAACATAGCCAGACTCTCACCTTCAGTAGCAGCTCCACAGAACACACACTGAAACTTGCGACCTCCATCTATGAACAGCATGAAGGAGTTCATGTATGCTTTGCATCGCTTACATCGCACCGGACCCAGCTCTCCAAGGTTTACAAGAGGGGGAGGGTTCTGTAAAACAACAGCATCTTTAAATAAAAATTCACTGAAGTGTTCTCACTCACTCCTTATTTGGTGTCCTGGATCAAGTATATGGGAAGCAACTTCTATGTAAATATTCTGGAGGGCACAACCTTTTTTGGTAAATCTTCGTTAAGGACTCAAGCTTTCAGAATCTTAATGAGATCCCAGACTGTATTTGTGGATCAAAATCTGAAGAAAGCCTATCAACTAGAAAGGTCTGACTTTATATAAGTTGTAGATTGAACAATTTCCAGAGATCTGTTGGGTTTTCCCTTGAAATTTTCAAATGAGGGACAAATGACGTCGTGATATATAGACAAAGCTATGAATAGATTTTTTTTAATATCACACATTATGAAGATGCTATTATCAAATACCTAGTAGAATGCAGTCAGTTTTACCATTGTGATAATTTAACCTCTGGTTGACAATGGAAATTTCAAAGTATTTTTGCTCATGGATAAATGATGGAAAACAATACCATCTGCTGATAAATTCTTTATCTTCCAATGAAATACCTTGCCGAAACACAATTTATATATTTCATTGTAGAAACGAAAATGTACTTTAGTACAAGTGGAAAGTGTACTTACAGGTAACAAACAAACTATCAAGGTAAACAATGACCTTGTAAAGCATTACGGTTGACCTGCAGTATAAAAGGTCCCGTAATACTAACATAATAATGCTTGCTGACATACTGAAGGTTTGCAGACAGATCTGACAATAACAGCTAATTATGACACTAAGAGAGGTCTTAATCTGATCCCTAAAGATACACCGACAGGTATTGCTTCACTAAACAGGCAACTGACACCTGATCAGCTAGCTGCGCTGACAGCCTAAGGCAGTGAGATTTCATTGTTGGGAATAACATTTCTTGGTCGTTGAGCATTAAATGCAGTTGACCACTTTACTCGTACCATTGTTAGAGTATAGTAATTTTATTATGGGGATCTCAAACTGACTGCTAAAGGGCAGGAAAAACATTGATACCAGAAATTGCTTAAGGCAGGTGAGACTGTATAGCAATTTTCTGCACCGAAGTAGTCATAAAAAAGGTTTCCCTTGTATGATAAATTTATACTGTTGGATACTTGTTTACTGTTGAAAAATTGAGCTATAAGAAATAAAAATAATAGCCTGGTAAGATGCTAATCAAAAGGCTATAACTTTCTTTCATACATATATTCTTAAAGGATGCTGCAAGAAAAAAGCATAATTATGAAAAACCTTAAATTCTTAATCTGCCTTGATATTTTTTAACTTATTAACCCTTTACCTCATGAATGAATATTCATGTAATAATTCAGGAACCTGTTTAATTTTAATTTACTGAGCTGTAAATAGTATAGGACAAATGGATTCTTTTCTTTGCTGTGCAGACTGTATAGAATAGGAGCTACAATATTGTAAGAGTAAACAGAGGAGACCCTGATCAGACAGATCGTTTTAATCAATTTTTTTTGCGGCAGCTGTATGCTTTTGCTATTGACCAAGATTTTTCCCTAGATTCTGACCAATCGAAAAAACTATTTCTAAGAGCACCTGCTTAAAGGCAGTATTCTCAATGGCTAATGGTCCAGACAGACTGGTTTATATACTTTTCACAAAGGTAACTGGACATGAAAACTGTACAAAATCAGAGATACAGACTGTTTGCTATATAACGATACCAGAATCAAATACGACCGTACGGTACAGCATGCTGCCAAATATCTTTTTTAACAATATTTTTTGTTTAAATAAATGACAGACTCACCTCTTCAGGTTGCAGTTTGGCAAATGGAGATATCGTGAGAGCAAAGGGAATATTACTGTTCTTCATCATGTCGGCTGTACACGGGACATTGTACATGCTCGAGCGGATAAATGCTGGGTTGCTGTTGCCTGGGTAACAAATCAGAATTTTTCATACATTAAAAGTCTGAAGGAAAACATCTTCTACTTTTTTCTATAAATCTATTTGAGTTATACTTTTGGCCAGAAGAAGCTAAATGTTGTTTGTAGTTTTAAGAGAAAAACGAAAAGAAAATCTAAAGAAATTAATCATACCCCCACTGAAATAGATAGAATATTGATATATAGGAATGTCACCATTGATTTGTTTAGGTCAACTGGTAGCAAACATGACTGTGAATCGGAAGGTTGCAACTTCTGACCCCTTTGGTCAAGAATCTTTTAAGACCTTACGAGGATAAAGCACTAGTCCAACACAGGAACCTTTAAGACGGACTAGTGTAAGTTGTAAGAATTTGTTTCCCAATTTTTTTTATTTATTGACTGGATACATTTAATGACATGTTTATGGGTAGCAGGCACAACTCACCTTGATCCTGAGTGATGAAGGGTGTGTTGACTAGAGGTGGCACTAACCCCTTCCCAGCCGTGTTGAACACACCCGACCGGTTCCGCTTGTCATCCTCTATTACTTGGATCTGTAAATGTACAGGTACACAAACCATGACCAGGAATGTTTAATCTATAATTATCTGTAATGAACCATATCAATCCTCTTAAGACTGAAGTAAAATTAAATCCTGCTTTAGTGGCAATCTTGATCTGATAAAGTTATACATAGTTTGCCTGAAGTCACTAGGCAGAAACAATAAACTTACAAATAAAGTAAAATCCTGAAATCTCCAAATACAGGCTCCAAAATGACTTTACAATAGGCTTTAATAAAAAACACAATTAAAATACCATTACATGAGATAATGTTACTTTTACAAAAACAGAACAAGCAAGGCCAAATGTATTTGCCTTTCTTCATAAATTATTGGAAGGGGGTGTGGGGAGGGGGCATAAAAATGGTTGGGATTTAGAAATGAAATGCATCATTCAAATTTTAAGCAGTGAGTACAGCATTTCCCATTTATGTCTGCACACAGACTGTATCAAAAGAAAACCATGAGTTCTTTTGTGTAAACCAAGTTAACAATTGACTACCTCTGCATCAATTTGAATACATCCAATCAAGGATGGGTGGCACTTACTGGACTTGGCATCTGGTCTGGATCTAACTTCTTCTGTGCTGGGGGCTGCATGGCTGGCTGCATGCCTGGTCTGCCATGCTGCTGGAGACCTGCCCCATATCCCTGGTTAAACTGGGGCGGGGCATGGGGCCCTCCCACAAACTGCCCCTGGTTGGGGTCTGGCTGGCCCCCCATTGGCCCAGTGGTTGGGGGTCCACTTGTAGGTGGGAATCCCTGGGGTGTATTCTGATAAAATCCTAAAAATACAGAATACTTTAAGTATTTGAAACCGCTACATATAATTTACTTCTTTTTTAAAATTGTGAGAAGGAATACAATCAAGGGTCTATCATCAACTGGAGTAAATCATTAAGATCTTTAAATGTTATAACCATTCTATTATTACTTTACTATGGTCCAACATACTGAAACCACAAGAATACAGAATCATAAAAACTTACTCAGAGTGTATTTGCTTCACTGACTCCCTATATTACAAACCTAACAACCAAACCACTCAATCTGAACGGGTGTAACCATGTGGAAATAACACCTTTTAAGCTGTCAGCATAGGCAATTACTTTTTTTTGGCTTTTAAAGATGTAAACCATCAATTAATAGATATCAAGTTATAATCAGGTCATGTGCAAGCACTCCATTAATGTATTAAAGGGAAAAAACATTGATTAAGTTTGCCATACTGTTTAAGAATGTCTGACATTATCTAGACTAAATAATGTAGGTATAGAAACACAAAAAACAAGGATTATCTCTTTAAAAGTGAGGCCTCAAAGAGGTGGGGCTGTTTGGATGCAGAGTCCCAACAAAACACAGATCAGAGCTTTCTTTGGAACAGCAGGTGACACAAAATTAGATTTCCATCCCCGACAATGAAAAAAAGCAACCAACTTTTCCCTGACTGTGGAAACCCTGCATTTTGTGGTTGGCCAGATGGCCATATTTTATATATGTCAACTAAGGATCATCCTTCAGCAAAATGTCCCATCTATTCTACCCTGTTTTGATTACCCCCTTTCAGTATTTGTTAATACTGTACCAAAGTAATGAAAATTACCTTGTGATGTTGGTGTCTGACTACCAGGGGCTCTCATGTCCATACCCATAGGCGGTGCCGTATTAAAACCCTGAGGCTGGCTCATAGGTGGCGGTCCCATAGAGGAGGGAGGCACACCAGTTGGTGGCATCATGCCACTAGTGGGCGGCATGGCCTGGCCAGCACTTGACATGAGTGGTTGACCAAATCCTGTGCTGGGGGGAGGTGCCATTCCGGGTCCACTTGAAGGCGGGCCATACCCACTGGTTGCCGGCTGAGGTGGACCATATCCACCAGAAGTTGGAGGTCCAAGGTTACTTGTGGGAGGTGTGCCATATCTGTTTGGTTGCTGCCCTTGAAAACCTGTACTCAATGGGGGCTGTGCAATACTAGATGGTGGACCCATACTGCTTGGAGGGGCCATGCCAGGAGGTGGTCCCATACTGCCTGAAGATCCCATCAGCGGGGGTCCCATACTGCTTGGTGGGGCCATGCTATTTGGAGGACCCATGCTGCTAGGCGGCCCCATGGTAGATGGCGGGGCCATACTGTTTGGTGGGGCCATACCAGACGGGGGTCCCATATTTGTGGGTGGTCCCATTCCTGGACCTTTGGCACCAGGGGGACCCATGAAACCTTGATTTGAGCCCATTGGTGCAAGGCCCCTTGCCTGTAATCAAACAGTGATTTTAAAATTAATGGCTGTTTTGATTGGTAAAAAAAAATCATAGTTCATACATGTTCAGATTTATAAATAGAAAAACAGTAACATTTGATACAGAGGAAATGTCAACAAAGCATTATTATGCAACATTTTTGCTTTTGTTTGTTCTCCCAATATAATATCTGCATAATTTCTGAAAGGGGTGGGGTAATTATTAAAGGAATTTTTAACTGAAATTGCATTTAGTTAACTTCTAACAAATTCGAAATACATGTATAAAAACATTTTAACATGTTACATAATTCTTGGCAACCGCAAGTATGTGTAACATAAATACTGTAGTGAGTGTAGTCGAGGAAGTTGTTATTTGCACATACCAAGTGACATTGTGCAGATATACATGTATCTACTCATTCTATGGGGCAGCCAAATCTCAATACTACATTGTATTTCACCTACCATTGGATCTGGCCCTCTGGATGGCTGACCTCCTAGGTTTAAATTTCCCATTTGATTGGTCATCTGAAATATTACATATCATAAATACAGTAAATAATAATTAACATCCCTAAAATTATATAATGCTTCTATATAAAAAATATAGGAATTCAGAATGCATCCATTGAATAAGAAAACGATGTTTTCCTAATACAAACTAGATAAGAATTATTTTATACTTCTGCACTGGACATACCTGATTCGCTTGATTTCCAGGCCCAGGTCCCATCTGTTGTGGTGGCCCTCTTGGCATACCCATCTGACCCTGTGGTGCTGGCCCACGTGGGGCATACATTCCTGGCCCTGGTCTGAAATAAAAACAAATAATTGTTTTACTTTTACCTATCTTTCTCATATTTCATCTCTTCAAAGAAGTGTCTAGATATATATAGTATTATTTCAACTTCAGATATACTATAGAATTCTAAAAGCTATGAGAAATTAATCTTTAAATTTGGGATATACTTCATATGATAAATTTACATGTGTATCCTAATATTAGTGTAAAACATATAATCTTATCATGTATATCCTAATATTAGTTAGAAACATATAATCTAACAGGGTTTTCCAAAACGAATAAAAAAAAAAAAGAAGAAAAAAGTGCATTTTGCCTCTCAAACTATAAATGACCGTCAAGTATTTCAAAATCTGTCACTTTATCTATATATCAAGGGGTCATTTGTCCCTCCTTTGAAAAAATGAAGGGAAGACCCTGATCTAAGTATCTATAGATTTACTAACTTAATGTAATGCCATGATCATTAAGCATGCATGCAGTCAATAAATCAAATGGTACTCACCTCTGTCCACCATACTGGGAATCCCCCTGGGAACCAGAGTATGTGTTTGGTCCAGGCACTGGAGGACCAGCCTGGGGTCCATTGGGAACTGGTCCTGGCTTCACTGGGCCGCCATACTGACCCCCACCTGTCAGGTAAGAATAGGAATTGGTAATATATATATGTCACAGCATTCAAACCATTATTATATGGCAATGCATAAAACTTCTTGCCAGACCTATCTGAAATCAAAACCAGCCTGAAGGAATACAAATATTTTGCATGTGGTCTGAATTCTGCACTTTTATCCACTGGATGGTAATCTACCCTTTTCTTATTAAAGTGAGAAAAAACAAAAACAACAACACACACACACATTAATAACAATCAAAAACCTGTTTTACTATGACTTTGAGACCACAAAATCCACTACCTTCCCAGAGAAGCATACTGGTCTATTGTCATCAATGATGTCATCATCAAATTGTAAGCAGATAGTCGACCAATCATCAAAACCAAAATTGAATATTCAAGCAAGAACTATACCTGGCATGTTTGGTTGTCCATTGTACATGTTTGGCGGCCTAGGCCCTTGCTGCATGTGATCAGGGGGCTGTCCATACCCTGCTGGGGGTCCCTGTCCATACTGGCCAGGGAACTGTGGATTCATCATCACAAGTTGATCTGCCCTTCAGTTGCACACCTGTAATAATGCTTACAGATGTAATTAAACATAAAAATAAAATCTAATAACTTTATTTCAAAGCCATCTATTTTGGGCAACATGTAAGATATCCTAAGATAATAAATTTAATTATACTATTTACAGACACTGTCCAAAACTAGGCAACTTTAGAATTTATGCACAAATGTCAACAGTGGACTTTTTTTTTTTATTATGTACTTTCCTGTCATGGATGTCCTCTTACAATCATAATTTTGAAAACTTCAGTACACATGTGTGCATTGGTATTCCTTTCAATGTTGTGCATATGTGACCGTGCATCACTACCTATGCAGCTTCATTGTTCTGTTTTAAAAATATGATCATTGTTGTATATCTAATGCTGTGAAAATGTTTTGTCCTTATTGTTTTAATTAATGACATGGAAAGAATTTCTTTCTTTTTTCAATCTAAAGATAGAATCATTTGTACAGATGTCATTTTTATTGTATTTATAATAATGATATATACAACTAATTTTTTTAAATTAAATACTATTTTTATAACTACCACATTAAGTGATTGATATTTGGTTTAAATGTTAAATGTGCAATATACTTTCAAATTTAATAGGCAAACTCTCAATCAATATTTGAATGTTATTCAACCTAACTTTCATAATTATATAACATTTTAGACTATGAACTGTACATGTTTAAATTGTTTATAAAGTTGAATCCCACATCTCAATATTCATTTATCTTAACATCTGACATAGTATGCTCTTAAGAGTTGTTAAAGATCTTATTCTCCAGAATAATAAAACTGTAACTTAATGAAAGACATACCTTGATATTTAAATGATTTACATATAATTACATTAAAAATGTATTATATATTGTCAAAAGTACATTCATCCATTAAAATTCAATCATTCCAATGGTACACAAGGTGCTGTGATAACTGTCAAAAATGGGACTGGTTCAAATCCTTTTTCCCCCCAAGGATCATACCACAAGATCTGACTAATGATGGCTAGACCTTAAGTAAACTGTCAAAACAAGAACAAACCTGCATAGAATCCAATGAAAACAATTTTTCAATTCAACTGATTTAAATGCACATGATAACTTCTCAATATTCGAACGGATATATCAAATTCATGGAAACACTCGTTATACCAACGATCGGCAAGTAAATAAACAAACCATACTGATAAAAGTGGAATGTCAAAACACCGGTTGTATGAAACCTCACTTTCTGCGTCTGAAATATGTACGATTTAATGAAAAAGTTGATTACTGTATGCGCCTTACCATTAAGGTTGGAATAGACAGTGATTGTCAGATGAATATATATCAAACAGATATGCAGATAATGACAGAATTAGAAAAACACAGCTGAAAATGACGATCTCACTGCCACGTCCAGTAAATTCACTTCCTGTTACGCATGCGCATTTCGTGCCACGTAAACAGGAAGTTGAATTGCTAAGCGAGCTTTCCAAAATGCTGATCCTTCCATATATGCCTTTTTTCCCCCCATTCATTTAAATCCAACCGCATTTAGTATTAATTAATACCACTTGATTGTAAGTCAAATATAGCTACAAAATATGTAACATAAACTATCTGGCTACTTGTGCATTGCTACTGTATCATAATCAATTGTAAATAACATTTATTACAGTGCTGGTAAATACCGCGCTGAATAAACTACATGTATATGATAAACGACGCAAGAAATTGACGTTGTTGTACACCAATACGGATGGTGGAATCTACCTGCAGAAGGAAAATGACATCTTTGTCATTTTTATAATCATAGATTGAAATAAGTGCATTATGAATGCATTTTTATTTATTACTGGACAGCTTACTTGCTATTTTTAAGACCTTTTACCCAGGCTCGGATTCAGCGGGGGGCCGAAGGGGCTTCCCCCCCCCCCCCCCCCCACCACAGCTTCCCTGGGTATACATTTTTTCTAGGCTATAAAATCCACTGATTACATAATGTTTGAGCTGTCTAGAGGAAATCCCCATCGTGGGCCCCCATACTGAATCATCCGCATAACCACCTGACCAGCCAGACTCCTATTGTCTTATGGCCCCCTGCTGTTTAATGTGTAGGTAATCCGAATCGGCAGTCATCCATGACTGAGTGATAAGCATGTGTTTAGGGTACTGTGTATGCAAATTGATTGACACGTTCATTGATTCACAGACTATTGTCGAGTGATACCTAAGGACATCTCGTCTACCGAGCGATCTAATGATTGAAGAAAAATAGGCAATTACAAAAACTTTATATCAGTAAAACTATTCTAGACAGGTGATGTTTAAGAAATAGCATAAAAAATCGACAAGTAAAAAATAGCAACAACTAAGTTAGACATTAAAATGTAATTGCTATCGAAATATTTTCACTAGAGCCCAAAGGAATTATTGATTTAAAAAAATTTAATTCACTTTTCTCTACATTTATAAAATTTTAAATCTTGAAATAAAAGCGGACAAATTAACTATCAGGTTGATGAACTTTCAGGTATGAAAAAATGCCGATTTTATTTTGGAAAAATGTTTAAAAGTTTTTTTTGTTTTTTGTTTGTTTTTTGTTTTGTTTTTTGTTTGTTATAAGCAACCAAATCTAAGTATTCTGCAGGGAAGATGCATACCTAACGCTAGCCATGTAATGGGTGTGTTTCTAAATGTCATCAGCTTCACTATTTTTACATAACTTGTTCAGCATTATTTTAACTAAATAGCTAAATTCTTCTTAACTAACTCCTCTAAATATATAAATACAAAAAGTAGGTCTATACATCGTCATGTTCACTTTTCTTATTATTTACGAATATAATAATCTATGTGTATTTTAGACTTATAAAGATAATTAAGAAAGAAAGATTGAAAATTTTTAAATTTTTGAAATTTAATTCAAATCAAATCCAGGTATCAGTTATTGACCAATGTTTCTGAAAAATGCACAGAATACACAATTTATGTGCAAAATAAAACGGATATTAAGGATTTTATATTAAATATCAACATCTTTTGTTTGTTTTGTCACTGATTAAACATTTAGAAAAACCAAAATGTGTCAATTAAAACTAAAAATGTACAAAAAAAAAAATTGACACACGGAAGGGCCCACACCTACCCTAAAACGTGCGCCTGAAGTTTTTTCTGAGAATTTCTGTGTGAAGACTGCTTCCAGATCGACAATTTGACAGCAAATATCAATAAGGTCGAACCTATTTTCTTCCACATTTTTGACAAAATAATTATGATTAACGTGAAAATTGATTTTTTTTCTCAGTCTTTAACAAATCTGTCTTTTACACTGTTGAGTTCAAAACTGATGATTATTCAATGCAATCATTAATTGATGGTGTACACAAGTCACTTTTTGTGTGGGTTCAGGAAACCCTTATTAAATATTTTATGCCAGTTTGTGAATGTAAATGCACGATAAGCCCGTATTCTTACCCGGAGAATAATGCCCTTTCAGTAATATCAGTGCCTGCCCCCACCACCAGCGCTTCCATCTCCCCTATCGTTATTTTTATTTCATTTATTTTTTTATTTTTGATCGGGGACTGTAAATGCAATTGCAATTAAATATGATTGCACAGCAGTTATTCAATAACATGGCTTTGCGCCGGTAAGAGATAACATTATATCGTTCAATGCTTAAGGCTCGGTCCCACTTGGCATTTTTTGCCTCGGGGATGGGATGTATACGTACTCCCGATGGAAATAGCGTCGCGAGCAATGTGGAGTCATCGGGAGGCCTCGGATGAACTGCAAAAAGAATTCATTGAATTCTTCCATATGTGTTCCCGATGTTTTATCGGGAAAACAGGCCGGGGGAACATCTGTAGAGAAGCTCCGGTCAGCATTTACGGAGTTTCCGTGATTTTTTTTCCTCCGATGAATCCCCGATGCTTCTGTGATGTCTCGCCGAAGTATCAGAGGGCATTCGGGGACATTCGGCGGCCTTTCTGTGACACATTCCCGATCTTATGGTTGAATCTCAGAATATGCGGAAAAAAATCAGCAAGGGTGGAAAAGCGCACTCAGAAATTAGTTTCTGTTTTGGTCAATTTTAGACTGAGACGGCCAAAAAGCCCATTGGACATTGCTTAGGGGAATCCCCTTAACCCCCCCCCCCCCCCAAAAAAAATCTTCTCTTTGCTAAATTCCACCATCAAATTCTCATAATCTCCATAATCTTCCCCGAGACACCTAGGATGGTTCGAGTCTACGGGGATATTCCCCCGATGATGTTTCAAACTCAGTGAAACTCCGGGGCACCTTCGCTGATCATCGGAGGAGGTCACCCGATGCTTTCCCGAACATCGGGACTCAAGGCTATTGTGTCATAGCCGAAGCAATAATGAATGTTCAACGGACCAATCCCGAAGCCGAATCTATGTCATTTTTCAACGGACTGCTCTGTCTTTTTTTTGCTCAAACATCGGGAGCCATAGGTAGAAAAAATTGTTTATTTCCACATCGCGGATGATTTTTCCCCAGTGACACCTAGGCCTTCAAGTTTCAAAAATATATATCGGATTTAAAAACAACAACAAAAAAACTTCATTATTATCCCCAGATACCCTTAAGAATGCATCTCCATTATACTAAAAACCTTTTTTTCCGGGGGAGCATGCCCCCGTACCCCCTTAGCACTCCCATCACAATCAGATTTTGGCCCCAGCAGAAAATTTCTGGATCCGGGCCTGGAAAGTTGGCAACGGAAACTTAAGAGGCAATGCAATCTGTAAAGCTACCTAAAACGTTAACAGAAATCACATATCGAATCTCCGAGCATACAAATACCTGCCGTATGAAAACGCTCTTATATTCCATGGATGGGTTTGCATTTATAATCGGAGAGCATTTAGAATTACAGTCACCAGGAGATATTCTTTAATACGTCACGTAAGCCAATGTCATGCCTGCAGACATCATTGAAGTAAATATATTTCTTCTTTTTATTGTATTTTTTATTTTCATTTTATTTATTCTTATTCTATTTTTTTTTATTTATTTATTTATTTATTTAGTTATTGCTTAAGTTGAACATCTCACCGTTATATATCCCAAGCAACAGGTCTACTTAAATACTTTGGGGCGGATATCCAAATATTTCATTTCTTAACAAATATTGTTAGTTATTAGGGTAATAATTAAGGTCTAATTGAGTCAATTTCGTCACGTTATTGAATAGTTCGAAAAACAGGAATGGCGGAATAGGCTACATTCTATCTGATTATCATTTTAAGAATTTAAGAACTACTTAGCTAGAATTCTCACATGTGCTGAGCACAATAGAATGTTTACAGAGGGCGAGCATTTACCATTTTATACTACAGAACAGGTAAATATATAAATATCACTAAAAGCAGTAAAGATCGCATCATAAAATCCAACCAATGTGTTTAAAATTTCTGTTTCCAAGAAATAATGGTCATTTTAAGAGACTATGAAATGTTAATTGTGAAATTGTGAATTTGGACCCTTTTGCTTTATCAATTTTAAATGACATAATTATCAAAACTTGAAATGAATGATTCTTTACTTTTTTAAAATACAAATGTCCGTTGCATAACAGAAGCTCATAGCCGCTTACCCTTAAAGTATCCTGAGAAACCTAACTCATCCCTAAAACCCATGTCGTAGGTAATGAGTTTGTTTTATTGAATTTAACGTCCCGCCGAAAGTATTTAGATCATTTTTTGGGGGCTTTGTCTACACCGGATTCAGTGATACATCATAATAATATCATGTCGTAAACAAGTTTCTAAATATGCGAAATCGCATTTCCGACACTGGGCAAACAGTTTTTTTGTTTGTTTTTTTGAAGACCCACTGTAATTACCAGCCCATTAAGGCTAAGCATTTGGAGCGTTAATAACACTTGAGTTTTAGATAGCCAGGTACACACATCTAATTGTCCTCCTCAGGAGACTCATAATAGACATTTATCAGATATACATGTATATTGTCCGAGGTCTGTTGATTATTTTATAGATAGAGTATAAATATGCTTATATTATCGGTAGAGTTTAGATTTGCTTATATTTTGTTTGTTTGTTGGGTTTAACGTCCCACCGACAGTATTTCAGTCATTTGGAGACGATGTCTACTTGAGACAGATATAGTGCTGTCACACTGCAGTATCACGCCGTAGACATGTGACATGATACCACACCCAGTCACATTATCCTGACACTGGGCCAACCAGTGCAACTACCCTTATATGCTGAACGCCAAGCAATGGAGCTATAACAGAACCATATCTTACGACTTTGGGATACCGCGGCCTGGGATCGAACCCACGAACTCCCGCACTCGAGGCGGACGCTCTAACCACTCGGCCATCGGGGACGGTGCCTATATTATAGGTAGAGTTTAGATTTGCTTATATTATAGAGAGAGTATAGATTTGAGTAAAGAGAGAATTGAAAAATGGCGTTTAAAGCATGATGAGTGTTACCTTCTATATGAACCGTTCAGCCGAAGAGAAAAGAAAAAAGAAGTCGAGGAGGAAAAAGGAAAACTCATTTGATAGCTGAAATGCGCTATTAAGAATAAATATCCTTGTAAAGGTATGCCTAAGGGCGAAAAAAGGAAGCTCTAATTCAGAGGGGGACCTCCGTGTCCGAGAAGGTAAAGTCGCTGACTTTAACACTCACTCAGCCCCTCACCACGTGGGTTCGAATCCCGGCAGGGTCATTCAGATTTTCACGTGAGGAAGCCTTCCAGCTGGCTTGCGGTAGGTCGGTGGTTCTACCCGGATGCCTCCGTGCATTCGGGATCTTCCTCCACCTGTAATTAGCTGGACGTCGCTATATGACTGAAATACTGTCGCAGCGACGGTAACTCAAATAGTCAAGTAAGGACTAATTCAGAACTTTTTATATCAACATTTTGGTATCATTAAAAAAAAGGACGTTGATCTTAAGAAAATTGGTTGATATTGTAATCGCGGTATCGGTGGTATTTTTATGGTATTTTTTTTCTTATCGGTACGCGATATAAGTTCCCACTTGTTCATGGATTGTAAATGCCACTCATTACTACGTGGCATCTGCGGCTAGGTCGATCCCTGCCCACCGCGCCATCATAGTCTTCAGGTCAATGTTAGTGGCGTACTGGTCAAATAAATAGCTTTCACTAGTTTTTGCAAGTTACCTACACCTCCTGGAATCCGGGCTTTTTCACTGGGCAAACCAGATATGGAACAACCCTTATATACTGACCACAAGCCATGGATATATACCCGTACCATTTAAGCGACTTAAATATGTCACGACCAGGAATCTAACCTCGTTTTTTACGGGACGGAAGCTCTGAGTTTGCAAAATTATTATCATCAACAAATGACAAACCAGAATTATTAAAAAATGATGTAGACTTATATGGCTATTAACATAATTTACGCGCGAGCGCGCACGCGCGCGTGTGTGTGAGACAGAGAGATTATAGAAAAAAACAACACAACAATTAAAGTAAGAAAATATATATTTATTAATGGAACAAATTATCTAACTGGAACATACGCTAACGGTTGTCATGTATAAAAAATGACAAATACCGGGAAACTGTATTTTATCACATCCAGGCAGTTTATTTCGCAACCAAATCATTTCTAACTGCTTCTTTGCATAAATTCATACCCCAAGGATCATTTGCAATAATATCACGTAACATGACTTACGAAATAATGATAAATAGAAGCAAACGTGACTTTCATTGCCAGTATATGTAATGAGTATTGCCACAGTCAATATTTATTAGATTAAGGTAAAGTCCCTATTAAGGTTCCGCTACATTTCGGACCTCATGGCCTTTCACGGAGATAACCAAGGTTTCCTAATGTTTCATTAGGATACATTGATTATCTTGGTAGGGGTTAAGTGGTCAAAGACATAGCAGAACCATTACAGACTTTACATTAATTACAAGTCATGAAAACAGTAGGCAAAGCTTCTGTCGGGATATGGTTTAAATACAAAATACACAAAAACAGAGGTATTAAGTTGACTAGCATTTGAATGTGTTAATAAATTAAGGAACGTATGGTACAAAGATTTATTCAACAAAAATATCAGTAATAAATACTATACATTCGGACCCAGGACACGTAACTATTATCAGAAGCAATTCAGTCGTAAATAAAGTTATCTCCCTTGCTACTTAGCGCACACTTACACGCAAAAAATATCTCGACATTTCATGCACCTTTTGACTTATTCAGTTTGTAAGTGTTTGGAATATAATCATGTTTCTGTAAAGATATCACAATTAAGTTCTACTTTTATAAATATGTGCGATTTCAGGAAACCTGCCTTTAAATGGTTAGAATTCATTTATATATTTGAACAGTTTGGTTGACATATAGGAGATATATCTCCTACAAATATCTTGTTAGGATATATGCACAAATGACAATAATAATAGACAAAAAAGTATATACATATTACATGTACATCATTCTATTATCAATTATATTTTGAGTATTATCAATCAAATAATTATATTATGATTTCTTTTTATGTTCACTTTATCAAAGATATTTTGTGTTCGTGATTTTGTCATAAAACATTCTGGCAGGAAATCACAATATATGGCTGGTTCTCGTTTCATTCTCCAACCAAATATGTTTACGAGCTTTCCCGGGTCACAGCTGGGATACGGACACCTTTTTGGCCATTGATTCGTTTCCACGGGCAATTAGTAACGTCAGTGTGTTCCCCGCTCCTTTGATGACGTTCATCGTGCTGTAAAAAAGTAAAACATCAAAATTATGACAATGAATTACTAGAGTAAATGGTAAAAGTACCTTGAGAACATATGTAACTGAGTTTATGTCAGTGTATCCCGACATACTAACCAGATAGGACATAAAAATGTATACGTGACTGCTTTTGTTTATTATGCCAACGTGAACCTTCTTAACCCTTTCCCTCATATAGACTCATTTTGATGCACTCAGTAGGTACCACATAAAGCCTGATCTGCAGAAAACCACAGTTAAACCTTAACAAATTCAATTACAAAATCCTCATTTCCAGACCACTGATGAGCAGCGAACAGCATAAAACCTGATCAGCCTGCGAGTTACTCGCAGGCTGATCTGGTTTTATGCTGTTCGCATAGGTCTTTTCATGGTATCCTCTATGAGGGAAAGGGTTAAGGCAATTGATATGATTAGGAAAAGGACATAATCTGGAAAAGCGATCTGTACCAAATCATGCGAGCGCCGTGGTCCAATGGGAAGGTTCACTGGGTCCAGACCCGAATGCGGCTGGTTTAATCCCGCTTTAAGCAAGATTATTCAATTTAATATAGCCTAGAAAAATATATCCAAGCCCACAAAAATGAAATAGTTTGCATAAGGTTAATTAGGCGTAAATTTTTTTGTTTCCGTTTACTCAACCGACAATATTTTTTTTCATTCCGACAGCAAGAACCGTACTACGTCTCTTTTATAGTGTACGTACATCTGTGGTCGGGATTGAGCTCCAGTCCTCAAGAAAAAACAAACAAACATCATCTATTGAAAACCAGAAGGGCTCATAAGCATTTGTAAAAGGAAGGTTCATAAGCCCTTCTGGTTTTCAATGGACGAATAATTATCCCAAAATTAGAAGAAAAAAAAACTAATAAAATATTTTAAACTTTTTAAACTTGAGCGTTATTAATTCTGAATTTTTATCCAAATTTCTCCTATCAAAAGTTCCCGTCACACTTCCCCAAACCACAAAAGAGCTTGTACCTCTGGTAGTCAGCCCCGATCACGCTCTTCCCGTTCACCGCCAGGACTCGGTCCCCGACCTGCAGACAGCCGTTCACAGCCGCAGGGCTTTCGGCAAGGATTTTCCGGATATATATTCCCGATAGACGTAGAGGCGTGTGCTGTAACAAACATAAACACAATATTGACGAATCTGAAAACGCGCGCCTGTATTTTATTATTTTTTTTTTATTACTTTCTTACAGAAAACGAATTACGAAGGATTCCATTAAATGCAGATCTATATCATATATTCACTTTATAAAACACAAACCTAACAACTGGAAGTATTCAAAAATGTTGAAATGTGCATGAATATAATCATACAGTAAGTGCTTTCGTTATAAAAACACACTTATTCAAAGCGTGCGTTTTCAAAGTCCCTAAGTATAAAAGCACTCCGGTAACTTTTTCTGTAGTGCTACTTAAGCATCATAAAAAGACCATTTTTATAAAATGTCAGTTACGAACAGTTGTTTTTAGTGAATTTATTCGTTTCAGATGACAGCAATAAAGTCTTTAATGCCGTCCAACCAATAATATTTTATTAATTTGAGGAAATTTGTTACATTAGATAGACTTATAGTGCTGCTTCACTGTGATATCACGCCGTAGAGAAATGGCATGGTACCACACTCAGTCACATTGCCTTGACAATGGGTCAACCAGTCTGGAACCACCCTTATACTGTAGCTGAACACAAAACACAGGGGAGATATAAAAATACCATTTTAACGACTTTGGTATGTCGTGAACGGGAATAAAACTGGTAGACTGTGGTAAAAAAAGACAAGAAATGCAAGGGATAGATTAACCGAGGTCAAAGGTTAAACTTCAACAAACTCGCAATTTTGTGAGAAGTCGGCTTTGTATCTATACATACATTCCCCATATACTAGTACTAAACTTGGATGAATAAATAAACAACACAGGATGTGTGAGTATTTCAAGCTTCAAGTATGTGTCAAACTTACAAGTCCGTCAATTAGACCCAGCCCAAGTCCCTCTTCTCCTTTCTGCAGGTACACTGTAAACAGCGGACACGGAGACATTCTCTTCTTGTCCTCTGGATCAACCTCCATCAAACCTTCCACTGGATCAAATTAAATTTTAACAACTTATAATATGCATACATTGGCGATTAAATACATATTGATTTATTGCATCCAATTTAATTATGATAATATTGAAACACATGGCACCCACGACCGTCGAGGGTGTGTGTGTGTGTGTGTATTTCCTTTCGAAAATCTATGGGGTTAAAAATTAACAATACATTAGGCCAGAGTTTTTTTTTATTTTAGATTTACGGTCCAGCCTACTCCAAGTTTTCCCAAAACCAAAAAAAAAAAACCACACACAAAAAAAAACCGGAGGTGGAGTATACTGTAGAACTTAGAACTGAGGGATGGCTTGCTCTACTGTACTGTATCGGTGCACATGATTTGATCATCTTGGTGGTTTAAATCCACAAGTGTTTTACGAAAAACGAATTTTTAAATTGTTTATTGCTTGTAAAAAGAAATTTAAATGATTTTGATTTATTAACGGTATGTCTGTCTAATACATCAAAGTCACAATATGTTTTAGTTTTATGATACATAAAGTTTAGTTATATATCAAGTTAACAATGTTGATATCCTGTCACATTGAAACAAGTTGAATCACAGCATGGATAACCCCCAATAAAATTTATGATTGGTACATGTACTTTTCATTTAAGGACTGTACAGCACTACATGATGTTAAATTTAAGATGTTTTTTTGTGTATTTCATCGAGGTATAAAGGACTATACATGTATTAAGATAACATATTAAAAGGGTACATTTTGGTCTACATCTTATTTTTTCCCTCCTCCTACGCCAAACTTTTAGAAAAAAAAATCCGTAAATCTATTAATAAAAAACAATGGTCTAATAGTAAAATATCAATATTAGGTTCATATCCATCTTGCATGGTCAGAGAGCATACGTACCGTTAATGTAACATGTAAGGTAACTTCAGATCATGTTGGAAAAGAGCCATATATGTCTCAGGATTAATGTGTCAAACACAAATTCATATCATTGAGGTGAAAAAACATCTGCAAAATTATCGAAAATTAAAAAAAACTGTCTAATTGGAAATTTCATAAAATGGTCACTGGTATACTTAATATTTTTACATTTATTTCTTCGCATATAGGTCTAAATACTCGTATACATACTGGGTGATCGTGGACTGTTCTCACAAGACGGCGCTACATTCAGGGAGCTTCCGTGTCTTTTCAATGCGGCAAGAGTACTTTCGCTCACTTCTGTGAATATTTCATTCGGATACACTTCCTGTGCATTAGTTTCACTAAGCTCTTCTCTATCGTTGGTACTCTCAAAAGCGTGTTCTACACCGTTGATGAACAGGTCGTCTTTGGTGAGCTCTATCGAAGAACGCCGAGGATGTCCGGAATCAAAACTCACCGCCATCAGTTTCTGTGACGTGTTTCTAACAGCTTTGACTGGACCTTTATTTCTTAAAGTGTTTACACTGATATCAGGTTTATTCATGATTTTACTTGCATTCTTTACATTTACATTTTTCATATTCACATTCTTTGTAGCTTTTACACTACTGTATAATTTATCTATATCATTTTCCTGCACAAACACTTCATCATCACCCAGAACACTGTCTGAGGTCGACACCACACCATTCCTTTCCTCCATCTTCTTTTGAACCACACTGACCCTTTTTACCGTGCTGTATCCATCATCACATTCATCTTGACGCTTTTCGCAGTTTTCAGACACTTCTTTTTCGGGATTAAGTCCCCTTTCTATCGCTTTCACAAATGAATCACTAGGTTTATGTCTTTGTCGTCGAACGTCCTCCATACTAAGACTCTGAGTATGGTCTAATTTACGTCCAGTGCCATTCAACGTCATATGCTTAACGACACTAGCGCTGTTGCTTCTTTCGCGAAGATGCAAGCTAAGTCTCGGTAGAGTCCGCGCGGAGCAATCCGCAACATTTCCTGAGTGTTTCTGGACGTAACGCGGAGTCTGTTTCTCCTTATGCTCAGATTTACACTTAGTGTTATCTAGTTTTGAACACATGTTGATCTTGATAGACTTTGCCTGGATAGCAGCAATCAGTTTATCAGTAGGCTCGTTAGTGCACTCTTGAGCCTCACCATTTTCTCTATGCTCCTCTTTCATTAAATCCGTGGCAAGCGTTCGTTTAGTTGCAGAATCTTCACTACAAACAGAATTTGCACATTCACAAACACCTGTCCCAGGCTTGGGTACTTTGAAAGACCAAGGATTTGTGTTTGACTTTTTCACCGGGATTCTGGTTTTCGGCTTGTTGGCGGATGTTCCTGACGCAGAATCAGTTCATTACAGTTGAGCTTGGCACCAGACTTGCTGACTGGTGTTTCCTTGTTCTCTTGTTCATAGAATGGTTCTCCAAGTTCTGATTTGGACATCACTGTTGAACCTCGCGGGGTGTTGCTGATGCTGAACCCACTGTCGCTGTCGTCTGAAACAAAAATGTACGTCAAACATATTGTTGCAATACGATGTATATTATTGTAGTACATGAGAGGGTAAAGTCGCTGACTTTAACACTCACTCAGCCCCTCACCGCGTGGGTTCGAATCCCGGCAGGGTCATTCGGATTTTCATGTGAGGAAGCCTTCCAGCTGGCTTGCGGTAGGTCGGTGGTTCTACCTGGAGGCATCCGTGCATTCGGGGTCTTCCTCCACCATTAATTAGCTGGACGTCGCTATATGACTGAAATACTGTCGAAGCGACGGTAAACTCAAATAGTCTAGTCAAGTCAGACATGTTTTTTACTTCCAAATAGTGAAGAGGAGAACGCTGATTTACTATAGTACCTGTACTTCCAATCAGTATAGAGAACATTGATTGTTATGCCATTTTTCACACATAAACTGCAATTTCTTATGATAGAGAAACCAACTTACTCTATAAAGATCAAATAATCAATATCATTTTTCATGACTCTGTTCCTGCATGGCATCGTTTTCTACTTCCAGAAAGTGGAAAACTTCAACTCATAAAATCCGATTTAGGCCCCGTATTTAACATGACACCCATCGAATGATAAATATTATTTTGAGCTAGAGAAAGGTGGTTTCACAACAGTGAAGTCATCAAAATTCTCTTTTCTTCACCCGAACGCTCACATTCATGATCACATCAATTAAGTGTATTAACATTTGGGCCAATGTAATCTTGTTTTAATGCACATCAGTTTGATTTTTTTCTTTAATTTGCAAACAACAGATTTATCAACCGGCATCACACAGACTGGTACCTGGTGTATTTTCTATGAAATAATTGCCAGTTGTGTGTATAAAATGCATTTTATCAGGTCACGGTCTGTATTATCAATATACGATTCCAAACAATAAAGGTTTAAATTCAAATGCCTTCTTTTCATTTATTCACGCCAAATTTTGCAGATCAGACCACAGCACCACTTATCTATCAAACGATTTATGCGATGAAATTATTTAATTTCAACTCATATTGATAAAAGACTGAATAAAGCCAAACAATCAGGATGGCAGCTCAAAAGGAACAATGATTTTTTTTACTGATCTCGAATCCTCGACCGACCGACTTGAATAACTAATACCCAAGTCTAAACCGAATGCCTTTAGAGATGACACAGCGATGGCAAATTCGATTCAATCGTTTGGTGCAAAGGTAACAGTATTCGCTGCCTCAACGCGACAGATCAAAGATATTAATTACAATAGTTATGCATGTCTTACAAGACAGGCGGAATTTTGATTATTAATTACTGGTAGAAAAAGTAATTCAATTTTCTGTAAATTGATTGATGATAACCGGCCTTAAAAAGCCCCACGAAATGTGTGAACTATCGGAGTGCTATTAAAAAGCATGTCCATTCGTAATCAACCTGATGACAGAAGACCACTACTTTATATATCTACCTACACAAAAGATTGAAAAATAAATTATGAAATGACGGAATGAGAGATATCCGTGGTTGCATCATAAAATGATTTAATACACCAAAATAATGAGATGAAATTGCATTGTTGGGTAGTGCTACCTGAGATACGGTTATTATTATATGATAAATTAGAAAAAAAATGCACAATAGGGTGCAACTGATCAATCGACAGTATCGTACAGCGACATGTGATGAAATTTCAAATACCACAAATGAAATGGCTAATGTTAAATATTTGAGATACCTGCATATCCCATTCATTTACTCAGAAAAATAAACGAGCGCTTGAAAATGCCGCTGTGAGAACTATGACGAAAGAATTTAATTAATGTTACCGTTACGTGATTTTTTGCCAAAATCTTTAGATAATGATATTGGGTATATTTAAAACATGCATGTTTAATATATTATGTAATCATAAACCACGAAACCAGGGCCTAGTACTTCGAGTGAGCTGTCTTCAAATATCTTATGGTGACAATTGACCAATTTATATGTTGAGTTATTTATTAACCCTTTACCTAGAATAAATTCATTTTGACGCATTGGAAAACAGAGGGAACAAGGTCAGGTCTCATCTGTTTGCTCATCTAATTTTGTAATTTAAATTTTTCACAGTCTGCAAGGCAA
>CM037778.1:63724993-63774993 GCA_021229015.1 Solen grandis | reverse complement strand
AGTTATCACCAATCAATTAGCTCTGTACACATGGGTGTGAAAAATACGCACGCGTGTAAATTACTGGGACACCGCGTCCGAACTATTGTGTCATTGATCAACAACTTGATTGCTTGTTGGATCTGTAATAAAGTTCGAATTGCTGCATTTATCCGAGTAATTGTAAAACGAATTATTGCATTTATTTTATATGAGATATATAAGAAAACTTGACGGGACCGTGACATTTATTTGAATAATGCCGTCAAAACGAAAAATCGCATTCCGAAATTATCGTAAATGGACTGTATTATAAAATTGTGGGTATCCATGGAGACAAAACATCTAAGGAATTCATGAAAGATGATTCAGGCAGTAACTGGACAGTCATCTGTGTGTTGCTTGCAATATACAAGCAGTACTATCATTACTCAAGAGGGTAATGCGACATCAAAAGAACACTGTGCTGGGAGCTATATTTTGTATCGTCAACATTGCAACGCCATTTTAACTGTGCCACATGCCTGATAGTGTGTCTGTTTGAACTGTCATTATTTTGTAATAGTTGAATGTAAACTTTAAGTATTTTGTGTTATTTTCATTGAAGTTACGGCAAAATACTTCTATAAGAACACATGGCTTGTTTTTGTTCTATTTGTAGATGTCCATAAACTTTTTGGATACATCTCATCTGTGACTAATAGGCAGAAATGAAACACAACACATATGATGCAAAGGAGACAATGGAAGTAAACATTTCTAATTTCAAGGTTTACAATTCAGTTTGTTATGGGTGAACTTCACTCACTCATTCAGCTTACACTGGCATAATCTATGCCGATTTGAATTCCAAAGATAGATAGCTGATCAATTGTTTTTTTTGCCAGGTATATGTAAAGGTGTGTGGCATGCTTCACATTCACTGATGAATAGTAAATTCCAAGCAGCAAACTGGACTGGTTCCTGTTTTGGTCATCTTCTCTTAGACTGAGGTGAGAACCAGACTAGTAATAGACTGCCAGAATCAAAATGAGCCAAAACACTGGCCTGGCCTCAAACTCCAGGCAGTGATTCTTGCATGTTCACTAAGCAAAAGAATCACTGCCATGACAAATGTCACATGATGATGGTAAGCTTACAAAATGGTGGAGGTTTATTATTTATACATGCATGGAAAAAACATGATATTTTTTTTTTTTTTACCACAAGGCGATAAATGATATATAAGAAAATATACTATGGGAAATGCAACTTGCAGCAAAATGTAAACGAAATAAAAAAAATTTACTTGTGGTGGCAGTGGTTATTTACAACTGTAAGGGGAGGTAACTATTGCATGGAATTTGGCCTAGCCTATACTGGCATACATTTCTTTTGGATCAGTTCTTACCAGCCAGACACAGGGACAGGGAAGTGCTGCCGGTCGCCCTCGTCTGAAGTCCTGCTGGACACTGTTTACAGGCCGTCTGCTGACCAGCCACATCCTGGAACGTGTTCAAGGGGCATGGTGTACACACACCCCCACTTACAAACTGACCAACTGGGCAAGCTGCAATATTAACAAAATACCTAAATAATAAAGTCTCATATATATACATGTCTGATTGTGTAACCTTTCACCCATCTTTCATTAATAATTACCATGCTATATTTGTTAATTGGATTTGTCCTTTTCTTTCCTTTGACTATTCCATTAGTTGTTTAATGGGGTGATAGCCGAAAATTTATTGGCTCAATAACACACAGTGCAGACCATGGCTGGAATCAGTAATAGTTGATATGCTGGACCTAGGAATCAGTGTAGAGGAAGCCGATGACAGCAACAGTTTGAGAGAGGCTACTGTTGGAGCAAGGGCCAACCCAGGACACCTTGGAAAGTGACCTAAAGATGATGATGATGACTACTAATTTTAATCATAAAAGGAGTTATTTGATGGAAACAAAAATCTATTTTTAGTAACAGTGACCTTGACCTTATCATCCTAAGCTCACCCACTTGTCCACCCTCCCAACAATGTACCCCATTCTATACAGCAGGATTTTTGTTGAAAACCTGGTTAAAAATCCAGATATCAGTCTATTCCACTGCTATCTATAAAACTACAAAAAAATGCATATCATGCATCCCTGTATGTGTATTAACCCTTTCCCTCATAGAGGAAACCATGAAAAGACCTATGCGAACAGCATAAAACCAGATCAGCCTGCGAGTAACTCGCAGGCTGATCAGGTTTTATGCTGTTCGCTGCTCCTCAGTGGTCTGGTGATGAGGATATTGTAATTAAATTTGGTAAGGTTTAACTGTGGTTTTCTGCAGATCAGGCTTTATGTGGTACCTATTGAGTGTGTCAAAATGAGTCTATATGAGGGAAAGGGTTAAACAAACTTTAAATATCACGAATGTTTAATTGCTCTATATGACAATGGCAGAGCGTTGATTGTACATGCAATTGTAGCTGTTTAACTCCCACGTACATGGTATCACAATCGGCATGTTGGTACACTCAGAGGCACTCGCAGCTGTGGAGGTTCTTGTAGTCAGACCCCCTGGGCAGGGACTGCAGTTCCTGTCCGCAAATGGCCGATAAAACCCGAGCCCGCACGGGACACATGTATCTGTTGTACGATTGTAGGAGAAACCAGCAATACACCAGTCTGTATATAGAAAAAGAAATGGATTTCATTGACCGTCTGCTGTGCTCTCTGTGACATCATCACACTAATTATAAGCTATTTAAAAAATGAATTTCATCACTCCTTATTTTGTTGTAGTAGACAGGTTGAACTCTCATTAAAATAACATCCAAGTCAGAAAATTCAGCCAATCAAAGATTAGATATCATAGTATTTGGGTATCTGCTTATGTGTTAATTGCTGCATTGTTGAAAGTGATTATTATGGCAAATCTATGATGTAAATCCTTTACCAAGAGAAGCATCATGGCACATTTGCTCACCTGAGTACCATCAGATAAACAATGCCATATACATGTAGTTCCCTTAGGATTTGACCTGGCCCCTAGAGTTCTAAATATAAAACACTTAAAGTCTATATATCCTCTAACTGTTTGAGATGAATCTGAATGCACCTTCACCATAGAAGCTTCTATGTGAATTTCATCCCCAAAAGGCCTTGAGGAATTTCTATTTAAGCGAAGAGTTTAGCTTTCTTGTTCCATATAAATCTCATTACAATGTCAAACATAAAACTAATATGCAAGGAGTGTTTCACTAGGACTTTGTAATATGTAGGATATTAGGCTCAAATTGAAACACATACTCAAATCTTTATTGAACCTACCGGCCATGTGACAAGAATGAAAACCATACCTAAAGGCATCTCAATGTTTTTTTTTTCTAACAGAGTTTTCTAAAATCTTGCACATAGTATTTTAGACTATGACTTAAAGATATTTTAATTATAAAAAGGGGGTCATTATGCTCAGTTTACTAAAATTTGCTGAAAAATCAAAGCATTAAAAAAAAATTACATTCTGCATTCTAAACATATCAAAATAATATTTTCAGAATATTTCATACAATTTGTAACTTCTTATGTATTTCCAAATTTACTGGTGAAAATACAGTCAAATATGCATGGAAAATACAAAACGAGCAAAAATTGCCATTATGTCAGGATCAGAATGTATACAAAAACTAGCTACCATATACCTATAAATTACAGATTTCCTTTATTTTCAGATTCAATTCTCTGATATAAAGGCTTTCTGAAAATGTAAAAAAATGCATACCTCACCATGTTTGATTTTTCACTAAAACTGCTTTTTATTGAAAGTTTAGCCTTTGCACAAAAACACTAAAATGTGACTTTGTGGACCATCAACATTTAGGAAATATACTTTTAATCTTGTTTTTAAGACAATGATTCTTAAAATCTGGGGTTTCCTTTAACATTCTACTGAATTTCTAGATAGAGAATTTTAAACAAATAAAAAAAAATAAAAAAAAATCAGTGGTAACCCACTGAAATATCCTGATGTATGGTAATAACATTGTGCATTTCAAGAACACTAGGCTTTGTGACCAAATACAGTGGCTAGA
Source organism: Solen grandis (assembly GCA_021229015.1). Taxonomy (NCBI): domain Eukaryota; kingdom Metazoa; phylum Mollusca; class Bivalvia; order Adapedonta; family Solenidae; genus Solen; species Solen grandis. Next base: position 63,770,953 of record CM037778.1, on the reverse strand, counting down.
TTCATGATATTCATATAAAAGGCTAGCCCCATTTCCTGGATGCCTTACTTCTATAGGAACTTTCCTTATTTTATTAGTTTTTATTATAAACAAAGGGTTGTCTAAATCAAATAAGAGAAAAAAATTGAAGTTTCTGAGAAGAAATTTTTAAGCTCTAGATGTAGAAAAGAATTTTATGATCAAGTTACAAAGAAGAAGAATTTTGAATTTTCTGGATAGAGTATAAAAAAAACCATTGCTCAATCTCTGGGTGCTTCATTTAGTAATTAAAACTATACTAAAACTCAAGTTTTCTGCATACAGAAAGAAGATTTTCAATTTTTCATTTAGTTTTGAATTTTGTGAAGGACCTTCAAGAAAAATCCATGTCAAGTTTCCTAAACTTAAGTCCTTTGATTTCAGCAAATATATCATTTAATTTAAAGCAAATTGTTGACAAAACATGATGGGCAACACATGTCATTCAACAACAGACATAAATAAGAGCATTACAAGCGGATGCCAATGCTAAGTTTTTTTTTTTTTTGTTTTGCATTTTTTTTGTTTTGTTTTAAGGAGAAATAAATTTGGTTTAAACAACTTTAGAGTTACAGCCCTTAGTGGGAATGTAGCCCTCATGATAGTGAACAAGTATGTGAAGTCTGATGACAGAAGGTTTAATAGTCAAGTTATGGCTGAGGACAAAGTTGTTCACGACACCTATGCCAATGACAACATCTCGGCTTTTTTTTTCTTTGAAAAAAACAGATGAGCTAAAAACCAATAGTTTACCTTGAACAGGTCATTCACAGGTGAGCTAAAATTACAGGGACCAGAGAGTTCAGACATACAATGGGTAAACATAAACTATCTGTATGGTACAAATACAGAGTAGTTTTCCCAAAAGTGCATGCCCTATCGTGGCCGTGTGGACTCACCAGCTTGACAGTCCAGTATGCTGGTTGATCCAGTGTTGCGGGTTTCAAAACCTTGTCTGCATGGATTACAGAAGGTCTGGAACCCAAAGTCCGCCTTGTATGTTTTGAGAGGACAGGGCTGACATCCATCAACTGTAGAGAACTGGCCAGGACCACATACTGGGATGAAAAAGAAAATAATTATTATGATGAGCACATTTTGAAAGACTGTCCTCAGACAGAACTTGATATAAAAGTTAGACTGTTAGTATGAGTAATCACAAGTTGAATTGATAACAACTGAACTGTTAAACAAATCTAATTCATTGTAAATAACTGTGAGTAAAATTAAGTCAGCATAACTAAACTGTAAGTAAATTTAATTCATTGCAACTAATTGTCAGTAAAATTAAGTCATCATAACTAAACTGTAAGTAAATTTAATTCATTGCAACTAATTGTAAGTAAAGTTAATTCAACATAACTAAACTAAGTAAATCAAAGTTAACACATTTCAAGCTTTTTATCTTTTTTCCTCATTTTTTGTCCCTTGTCAACACTTTGATCTTTTCTTTAAATAAACTTGTAATATTGTTACATTAAAATAACACATTTATTGTATCATTTTCTGATGCACAGCTTTTCTTCCATAATATTTTGCAGCTTTTTTACTTAATAAGCATGATTTTGATGTTTTCATCAAAAGGCATGATTTGCCATTTTTCACCAAAAAGCATGACTTGAAGTATGAATGAAAGTATGAATTGAAAATCAAAGACTTGAAGGACAGCAATCCCCCTAAACATGAAAGCTGGAACAGCCTAAAATATTGGACAGCACTGGTTTTTGCAAAATATGTGCACCCTGCAGTTTTCTCAATGCAAGGGTCGTAACTCTGATGCGTCTCAAATATTCTGACTGGTTTTCAAACCCGATACAGATACTGTGCAAATACACATTGTGACAAAGTTTGGTAAAGATCGGTTCACGTTTGTCAGTTGTTAGATAGTAGACACTGTTCTTTTTGCAACTTTTCATCAGTTGAAGGGCCATTATTCTGGAGTGATCAAGATTTTTTGGCTGGTTACCAAATCTTTTAAGATATTGTGCTTATTTACATTGTGACCAAGTTTGTTAAGATCAGTTCACATATGAGTTAGAGAACAGACACTGTAAATTTAACCATTTTTCATAAATTCATCAATTCAAGGGCCATAACTCTGGAGTGTCTAGGAAATCTGGCTGGTTATCGAAAGGAAGAGGGAAATTGTGCCCAGATACATTGTGACTTAGTTTAGTAAAGATTAGTTCATGTTTGTTCAAGTTAGAGAGCCAACAACATCAGTGGATGCTGCCCACCCAACCGCTGCAGGTGAATCCAAAATATGTCCTATCCTTGACAGGCATATAAAAAGCATTTTAAGCTTGCAGCTTGATTCCTTAACCCTTTCCCTCATATAGACTCATTTTGACGCCCTCAATAGGTATCACATAAAGCCTGATCTGCAGAAAACCACAGTTAAACCTTACCAAATTTAATTATAAAGTCCTCATTTCCAGACCACTGAGGAGCAGCGAACAGCATAAAACCTGATCAGCCTGCGAGTTACTCGCAGGCTGATCAGGTTTTATGCTGTTCGCATAGGTCTTTTCATGGTGTCCTCTATGAGGGAAAGGGTTTAACAGGCTATAGCATCACTGTATGGGGCAGATGTCTTGGATATCATTACAAGGAAGTGGTAAGCATTCTGCTCTGGAAGCACTGGTTGAAGTCCTGGTGGATTGCTGGGCTGGACACGCTTCACAGATGACGTCCTGAAGACCTCTGAAGAACCCTACACCGCACGGAATGCACCCAGAACTAGATTTGGTCGTCCCAGGATCACACCACTCTGTCCAACAAATCACACAAATATTTACACATCAGATCATGGAGATATTTACACATCATATCATACAAACATTTTCACATCAAATCATAGGAGATATGAACACTGCAAATCACAATTAATTTAAAATGTTTGTCCTTAACAGTGAAGTAAGTTATACTAAAAGAAATGGGTAGTTTTCAGTATACACCAATTGAAAGTTTTAGCAGTAAAAATTTTAGCCCCTCCTTTACATCCATGGATAGGTCAGCTGCTCACAAACGTTTTAACAAACAAAACCATGTCAACCATTGACTACCTTTTATCACAGTGTTGCTACAGGATAGTCTGTAATTCAACGGATTATCAGTTGCTACAGGATAGTCTGTAATTCAACGGATTATCAGTTGCTACAGGATAGTCTGTAATTCAATGGATTTATTCTAGAATAACAAACACAGTGGTTTTATCATGCAGACCTGTAGGTATAAACAATTTTTACAGTTAAACATGAAAAAAGGTCAACAAAGGATGATAATAAACAAACAGCATCACTAAATGGACACCTTGTTTGTTCATACAAGTAAAAACCCATATATGTGAAAAGTGTTTCTTCTGAGAGGTGTTGCTGCACAGAGATATAGAGTTAAACAAATGGGTGGAAATGAAACTGGCTGCTAAGAGCTAGCTGCTGCTAAGAGGTGTCATTTAGGGAGGTTTAAATGCATTTTAATACGTCTGTTAACACTGAAAGGTCCATACAGTATCAAAAAAAGTACCATTCTGTTACTTACGTGCCCTGCAGTCTGTAGCCAGTTTAGATCCAGTACCACTGGTGTGGAGAGGAGGAACACACTCAATGCAGCTCAACTGCCCTGACTGATCCTGGTAGGTGTCCTTAGGGCATTCTTCACACCCATTACTGCTGTAGTAGTAACCAGGCTCGCAATCTGAAGAAGATCCCACAGTATGTATACCCAAACACCTTAACCCTTTCCCTCATAGAGGACACCATGAAAAGACCTATGCGAACAGCATAAAACCTGATCAGCCTGCGAGTAACTCGCAAGCTGATCAGGTTTTATGCTGTTCGCTGCTCCTCAGTGGTCTGGTAATGAGGATTTTACAATTAAATTCGGTAAGGTTTCAGTTTGGCTTTCTGCAGATTAGGCTTTATGTGGTACCTATTGAGTGCGTCAAAATGAGTCTTTATGAGGGAAAGGGTTAACTTGGCTGTGGGGGTTATATAATGATTATATCAGTAAGAATACCATGGTTCAGTGGTAACTGGTACAACCCAGGAACAATGGAGAGGAATCGTCATCAGAAACCCCCGGCTGACTTATTCCATTTCACTACATGACATCATGCCATGGGGAAATAGGCAGGCAAACATTCATAATAAGGTAGTTATTGATTAAATATTCGACAAATGAAAAAGTGCCTTATAAATGCAATACTCTTTGGCATGAAGGCTTGAAAGTCATGCAAACAAATAAACTAGATGTGGGTGTTCCTCGGAACACTTGTGTCGCCTACATTTAAGCATGTTTGATGAAAGAATTGACTAGAAAATCTATCTTTTGACAAATTATTGATAAAGCATAATCTATTTTGTGAGGTACAAAATAACACCAAATCACACACACACACACACACATATATATATATATATATATATATATATATATATATATATATATATATATATATATATTTTATTTTTTTTTGGGGGGGGGGGGGGGGGGAATAAAATATTCAAACAGTGCAATATGTAATAATTTTCCCGAGCACTTTCGACTATACAGTCTTCATCAGAGGAGTGTCAGAATGACTATGAATTCAAAACATTAACTGTAAGAAAAATTATGACGTCATTAAGCACTTATGACGTTAATTATATATATGTTGCAAGTTTGTAGTCATCATTATCATTATTGAGTTATCATTCTTGTGTACTGCACTCAGACCAATGAGATCTATCTACTATAAATGTTTAAGGCAACACTTCAAATACTTTACAAGTTATGCACCACACAAGAATTAAATCCAAAAATATAAACAAAGGGAAATAACTCCAAAATTACAACAGTTATCATTCTTGCACAATGCACTCCATGAGATCTTTCCATCTATGAAGTTTCAAAGCAATATCTCAAATACTTTTTATGTTATGCTCCTGACAAAAATAAAGACTGAGAATCAACAAAGGACAATAACAGGAGAAAAGAAATTATCATTTATGACTGCACTCCTCCATGAGATCTTCATCTATAATTTAAGCAACCTCAAATACTTTTTAGTTATGCCTGGACAAAAATAAGACTGAAAATCAACAAAGGGCAATAACTCAGAAAATATGAAAGTCATGGTTATCATTCTTGTGCACTGCACTCCACCAAAAAAATAGAAAGTCAGGTTATCATTCTTGTGCACTGCACTCCACCTCAATGTGATCTATCCATGTTTTAAGTTTCAAGGTGATACCTCAAATACTTTTCGAGTTATGCTCCGGACAAGAAAGTGTGACGCCGACGACGACACCGACGACGACGCCGACGACGACGAGCCGACAACGACGACGGACAAAGTGATCCCTATGTGTCTGCCATGCTATGCAGGCGACACAAAAATGGCTGTGTCCTGTAGCTGTATAAAATCGCCTATATGATTGGTTTTAAAAACATTATGCGACCAATGAAATGTAGTAATTTGACACACCTTAAAATCCCACGGCTAGTAGTCAGTATTCTTCGATGGAGATGAATTTAAGTTGTAAGAACTTGGGACCAAATCATTGTAAAATGGATAAGTTTTAAAATAGGTTAGTAAAAGGTCATCACAGTTCAGATGAGGGATGGTTTCACTAACAGTGCACAAAAAAAAATCTAATACATAAATCAATGTATTTATTCTTTTGCTACCATCTCAACAACAAGAGGGTCAAGATGGCCCTGAAGATGCACACCTGAGAAATATTGCCTTCATTGCCTGTACAAGTTACTATAGTACAGCACCATTGTGCCAAATACATAATTCATGCAAGATCATTTCAATTCCACAAACCAAACAGCACATGTGGTGAAATAGGAATATGAAAAGCTGTAACTCCTGACTTAATTGGCTGAAACCAGCCAAAATCAAATTTGGCCAATGGAGTATGACTATAAATATAAATTGTCAAAAAGTTTGAAGATGATGCTTAAGAATAAAGATGCTAGAGTGCAAACAATGTAAAATCTGGCATTTTTTTTTTTTAAAAGGGCCATGACTATGATCTATATCAGTCATAATCAAACTTGGTTGAGAGATTATGGCAATAAACATTTTCATAAAGTTTGAAGATGATTGCTTTAGAAATAAAGATGCTAGACTGTAAAAAGAGTGAAATCTGGCATTTTTTAGGATTAATAGGGCCATAACTCCTGACAAAAGGAGTGAGATACTCCCTACAAGATCACCAATGCGGAAACCAAAGTTGGTCTGTTTTTGTTTTTTTTTCCCATAAAAAGGGGAGATAAATCAGGTCAAAATGGACATAAAAGTTATGGCCCTTGATGCTTTTGATAGTGAACAAGTATGTGAAGTTTGATGACAGTTTTATTAGTTTACAAGTTATAGTCAAGGTTAAAGTTTTTCACAATTATGATGCCAACAACACCACCAGAGTGATGACAATACCTTTTTCTTTTTTTTTTCCCTTGAAAAACAGACACGCTATAAATTACACAAAGGTTAACTTTGAAAAGCTCATAAGTCATGAAATTGTTCCTATGAAAGTATTTCCTACTAAACCCAAGACAGGCTCTGATTTATTATAAATGTGGGACTTGATGACGACTTACTTTCATAAGGATTACAGTCATCCAAACTATCAGCAGTGTCGGTAGTCGTGGTGGATCCACTAGGACAGGGCTGACAGGATGACATGTCGGCACTGCGATAGAAGTTGTTACCACATGGCATACACTGCCCTGTAGATGCATCCAACATCATCCCAGCTGAGCATGGGTCTGTGGAAATACAATAGACTTAATAGTATTGTTTTGTTTAACCCTTTACTTCACAACTATTCATGTTCAAATTTATATGGCTTGATGAATAATAACTGATTACTGAAATGTAAAATTAATGGTAAACAAAAAGAAAATTTGTTTGAGTGGATATGGGTTATATCTCATAGAGTAGTGATACAATTTCATATTTTCATGAGCGCGTAGCATGAGTGAAATTGTGAAAATTGTATCACTTTGAAATGAGATATAACCCATATACACTCAAGACAAATTTTCTTTTTATTTTAAGCTAACTGCTGCTACATTTCCTTTATAAGTAAAAAAGTAGTCCCAGCAGACCTCGTATATCATCACGATGTGGGATATAGTAGAACACAGTATTTCATCAGGTAGCATAAAATAAAATGGGTTATCTGCTGGCATGTGCATATTATGAAACCTGTTATTGGTTAGCAATAATTATCAATAATTTCTGGACAGACATAATAATGTTGATCAACCCAACCTTAAAAGAGATGTGAACTTGCCTGAGCCATCACTCCAGATGCTGATACAAAATAAACTTGGTTACTGACCCGGGTATTATTGATGATAATTAGCTTACAAGAGGGCCAAAATGGCCCTGATTTGCTCACCTTGGTTTTTAGCTCCTGTGACCTAGATATGCAACAGACCAGAACCATTTGAACAACTTTGGTAGAGCTTTATGCAAGGAACATCACAGGCAATTTTCATCCAATTTGGCCAAGTGGTTTAGGAGGAGATGTCATTTAAAGAAAGTTGTTGACGCCGGATAGACGCACGGACGGACAATAGACACCGGACAAAAGGGGATCACAATAGCTCACCATGAGCTTGTTGTGCTCAGGTGAGCTAAAAATTATTGAAAACTGACTTCGAAATAAAAATTGAAATATATAAAACTAAAACTATCACTAAATGTGATTAATTACCCCGCAATACTGCTTTAGAAATGACTAAGTTATTAGGATTAAGAAGAAGAGTATGAAAAAGACATTTTTACATTAGTTTTTTTTTCCAGATTTTTGGCCGGGTTACACAGGTTGTGCTTGACAATTGTATGAAATTGTTTTGAATTCCAACCAGTTCTTTTCAAGTTATGCTATGGACAAGGAAAAGTAACAAAGGGAAATAACTCTGTAATTACTATAGATAGAGTTATGATTCTTGTGCACTGCACTTCCTCATATTGTGGTTGACCATTGTATGAAATTGTTTTGAAATCCAACTTGTACTTTTCAAGTTATGCTCCGGACAAGGAAAAAAAAAGGGCAATAACTCTGTAATAAGTCAAGATGGAGTTATGGTTCTTGTGCACTGCATTTCCTCTCCATGTGCTTGATCATTGCATGAAGTTGTATTGAATTCCAATAATGCAACGGACTGCTGGACCGACCAACCGACCGACCGACCACCGGGTGATTTCTATATACCCCCCCAAACTTCGTTTCGGGGGTATAAATATGCAAATATTACAATCTCAGGACTGGAATATTTACCTCAAAGTAACTTAAAGATTGAAATAGCTTAATTTGGATTAAACATTTTATTTTCAGTCAAAGTAAGAAGAGAAGAAATTGGGACCAATATTAAATTTCAAAATGGCGAGAAATTCGGTTTAACAATGTTTGGTTTGCTTAGGTTCTACTGTATCTTTCCATCATATCCCTCATAAAAATAACTAGCAATTGATTTTACAGTAATAGCCTCTTTGTTTTTGATTACTTAAAACATGATGATGAGAATTCTTAAAGAGTCTGTCATATAATAAAACATGAATATTCATGAGGTCTAGAGATTAGCATAATTAATATGATAAAAATATACTGTAAGAGTACTGAGTAAGGAGCTCTATCAATACCATTTTTAACCCTTTACCTTATATAGATGAATTTTGACACATTGACAAACAGAGCAGACCCAGACTCATTCTAGGTGCTGTCTGATAAAGGTCTCCCCCGTTTGCTCATTTAATACTGTAGCTCAGATTCTGTTCTGTCTGCATGGCAATGAAAAAATCCATTGATTAGTATACCATTTAACCCTTTCCCTCATAGAGGACACCATGAAAAGACCTATGCGAACAACATAAAACCAGATCAGCCTGCGAGTAACTATATGAGGGAAAGGGATAATGTTCTGTAACTTAATATTCATCTAGTCATAATTTCATACATGAATATTCATGAGGTAATAGATTAATAAACAATTTTTTGTCAAATAGTTTCAATGGCGCCATATATGACAAGAGTACATACATTTGCAGTCGTTCACTGATGTGGAACCGGTTGAATCTGTCTCAAAGCCTTCTTGACATGATTTACAAGGGTATTCCTGGCCCGTCTGATCCTGGTACGTGTTCTTCTGGCAGGCTAGACAGTCACTGCTGACCGCTGACCAGTAGTGGCCCACTTCACAACTCCTGCAGATTACAAACATGGAGTCCGTCAATATCACAGGCCTGATGGCATACTGTCTCACATTCCAGATAGAACTACTTGTAGAACTATCACTGAAAGTGATTAATACCCCCATATATCACTTAGACCCAAGAAATACCCTGTGAACATTTTTATTCAAAAAACATAACCTGAAACATTGTAATATTTCAAAGACGGAAGAAAAAGTTTGCACCACAAACTTTCTATATACATTTATATATACATATATCATAAACCAGTAAGTTTCACTGAAATAAGGTCAAGCCTCCAAAACTGAAGAATTAGTTTGTGCACAACTTACAGACAGACCAACCAACTGACTGACCAATGGTGATTCCAATAAATATTTGATTGCAGGAGTATAAATATTCGGAGTGCAACGGTTAACTGAAGTTCAAATTCAAGTCCATGCTTTCCCATCATATATCTGATTTGGATTCCGAGTTTTCAATTCTGTAAAAGAAGTACACTCGGAGTAAAATTATCCAATCTGTGCGCATCATTTCTTTCTGTGCATTGCATGCAAATAGAAATAAAAATGGCAGACAAAAACAGCTGGTCAATCCACCAGCGTCATTAAAATCAAATTTGTGGCAACATTTTGCATCCTTATTCTGTTGCTGACAATGCAGGATAAAACCTATGGTGAACACTTTAAACCCCAGGTATGAGATACCAAGCAGTAATCATTTTTTTTAATTTTATTTTATTATTTCATGTAATATATTGAAATAGATAAACAAATCAAATATAGCAAATTCTATGTCAAAAAGTGGCCATAACTGTGTAAAAAAAATTTTCTGGACTTAGCCAAAGTCAATCTTGGCTTTCTTTTTACTTCTAAATAAATCTGTTGAGCCTATGATGAATAAAGGGGCCATAACTATGTAAAAAATTACAGATTTGACCCAAAGTCAAACTTGACCTTTATTTTATCAAGATAAATATATATTCTAAAAATTTTCTTCATCCACTGAGTCTATGATGTGTTAACAACTGAACAAGGTATTTTCTGGAAAATTCTATGTCAAAAAGGGGCCATAACTGTGTCAAAAATTTACAGATTTTGACCACAGTCCAACTTGGCCTTCATTTTATTGAAATAAATATGTGTACCAAAAATTATTTAAATCTGTTAAGGAAATCCAACTGAAATACAAGCTCCCATTTTTTTGTGGGGATACAAAAACAAATCTCAAATCAATAGTTTCAAAGGGAGAAGAAAAGAAATTTCAATAGCTAAATCATTGCTCTGCCTGGAATGTCTAGTACAAGTTTATTTTACAAAAAGATATTGGGAGCTTTTGTGCAAGAATACTGTATCTGCTTCTTTATTTTTATGTAGTTAACATATTACAGTCAAACCTATCTTAACCCTTTCCCTCATAGAGGACACCATGAAAAGACCTATACGAACAGCATAAAACCAGATCAGCCTGCGAGTAACTCGCAGGCTGAACAGGTTTTATGCTGTTCGCTGCTCCTCAGTGGTCTGGAAATGAGGATTTTGTAATTAAATTTGGTAAGGTTTAACTGTGGTTTTCTGCAGATCAGGCTTTATGTGGTACCTATTGAGTGTGTCAAAATGAGTCTATATGAGGGAAAGGGTTAAGAACATGAGAAAGTTGCCACTTGACAGAGGTTTAAATATACAGTTGAATCTGTATTAGCGGCCACCTGTACTAAGCAGTTAACCTGTATTAGCGGTCAATTTTTATATTACCAAACTAGCAGTTTGGTATTTATATGAACTTCAAAAAGCAGTCACCCCTGTTAAGTGGTCGCTTTCTCTTGTTACCTTGACTGACCGCTTAAGACAGGTCTGACTGTATAACAAAATGACGCAGTTTGCTAATATTAAAACTGACTGCTAAATGCAAGTTGACTGCTTAGTACAGGTGGCCCCTAATACAGTTCAACTGTATAATGCAGAAAGCCCTATTTTTTTTCCAGATTCCTGCTTCAAACTTACTTTTACAGTCTGTTCCACTGTCAGTAATTACCATCCCCTCTGCAGTACAGCTCCTACAGCTTCGGCCATCAACGTTGGGAATTTGTCCGTCTGGACAAATCAAACATGTTCCGCTAACCCTATTCCAGACTTCACCTTCACCACAGCCAGCTGTATGCGACAAAGACAAGCAAATAAAACCATAAGAATGATGAGAACAGTAGAATTCAAGTGCTTTACCAGGATACAGTGAATTTCTGCTTAAAACTCCTCTGGACTTGATAAACTTGTTTGATATATATCTGGCTCGAATTCCACCAACAATACTTAGCGCTAAGTAATACTTAAATTCTTAAACTTGGTAGATACACATGCCACCATTACTATTTTATGAAATACAGTAGAACCTCGTCAAACCGAACATCCTTAAACCGAATTCCTCGCCATTTCGAAGTTTATTTTCGGTCCCGATTTCTTCCCTTCTTATTTTAACTAAAAATAAAATGTTTAATCCGAATTTCGCTATTTCGATTTTTTCGCTATTTCGAAGTAAAATTCCGGTCCCGAGGTCGCAATTAATGAACATTTTTCAATTTTTATTTTCGAAGTCAAATTTCATAAATTTTCGTTAACTAATTATCGTCCTTATTATCATTCGTATCCGGGTCAGTAACCCAGTTTATTTTGCGGAGGCACCTGGAGTGATGGCTCAGGCAAGTTTTTCACACCTTTTTTCGAGATTGGGTTGGGCAATGTGTGTCCCACCGGAAATGTTGATTATTGCTAATCGATGTCTGACGGGTTGCATAATATGCACGTGCCAGAAGATAAACCCAGGTGTCAGAGCTTTAGTACATTCCATATCATAGCGTTCGTCACCAGCATGCGACGCTACCTGAAGCAGCAGATCGACGGTAAAAATATGTATCATTGTTTGACATGGTAGAATGATTATGTTCATCAGAAGCATCTAAGCAGATCATGATATATTTTCATTACTTTTCATAACTTGCAAACAGTATATATGTACACCTAATAGGTGGTTTTCACGGCATAACGATTTCCACAATATGCACCGGTAATGAAAACGCAGACATGCACGCTCACAAACTGAACTTTCCATCGGATTTTTAATCCGAATAATTGTTATTTCGAAGTTTTCAGCTTGGTCCCAAGGACTTCGATTTAACAGGTTTTTATGTTACATGAATAATAATTACTAACAATAATTCATAAAAAATGAAATATTAGGGTATTTTTATTAGAGAAACAAGACTAATGAAATTTACCCTTAAGTTTTTAAGTTTTACTTAGTGCTAAGAATTGTTGGTGGAATTTGACCCCAATGTACCATAAACACGTGTGAATGTATAAATTCGTATACCTTACCTTGTGAGGTAGAACTCTTGTACCTCAGTTTGTATGTTTCAGTTTTTGTGAAAAAGTAAGGGATGATTCAGGGTTACTGTTTTAGTAGTGTTTGTGTGGGGATGAAATAATGGTTAGTTCAAATGCTGTATTACATACTGAGGTATACCTCAGAAAGTTACTATGACAACACTCTGCATACCCATAGAGGTACAAACCGTATGAGTAAAGTATGGGTCACACATGGGATACCTTGCTAATATAGAAATGCTAGAATCTGTGTGAGTGTGGGAGGGTGCTTTTGTATACCTAACCTGGTGAGGTCTTGTACCTCGGTTTGTATTTTCTGTGTTTGGTTCTGGGTAAACATTTGTGTAAGGATTCTTTTTTGTATGTAGCATTTATGTTTGGTTAGGTCTTGTGTTAGTTTCAATGTTGAATCGCATACTGAGTACCGAGGTACCTCACTATGACAACATTTTACATAAAGATCGAGGTACAAACCATAATAGTGAGGTATGAGTCACACAAGGGATACCTACTGAGATAGTAATACAAGACTCTGTAGGTGTATGTGTTCCACGGGTGGTGTTGTTGTAAACAATATATTGAGAGATAGAAAATTCATCCCCTGGTTTGTTTGTTTCTGTATTTGGGTTAGGCAAAGGGTAAGGGTTAAGGTTAGGTTTTGGGTTAGATTATGTGGTTTGGTTTTGAGTTTGAAATAATGATAGGTTTAAAAATTGAATGTCATTCCAATGTACAAAAACACATACCTCGGAAAATTTACTCCAAAGTTTTTTATAACACTTTTGTGTTAAGTAGCTCATTATTTAGGTTTTAGTCCTGGAGTAACCAGCATTAGAAGTAATTTTAAGAAAAATAAACAAAACTATCCCTCTCCTTTATGTCACAGTACGGATTTTACTCACAATAGGGGAGAAAGATGTGTATGCAGCCAGCATCCCTTGTGCCAAGTTATTTCAAATTGCAACCATACACAACTTAGTCACAGCCGGGACATGATTGCTTGCCCAGACAAACACACTCCACCAATGTCCATTGGCATTTCATGGTGGAGGCATCAAAAAATACAAACTAAGACCTAAATTTTTTACCATAATATCAATCGCGAAACTAGGCTAAATGCTTATATGTATATATACACTTAGCCTAGTTTTGCTCTCACCCCTTGAAATTCAAATGAGATGTATACATTATAAAAGTCTAATCCTACACTGTACTCACTGTCGTTACAGAATTCAATGCCAACTTTTCCCATGTTGTCATTTTTCGTATTGCTAGGACATGGCAGACATTCTTGACTGGTGACATTAAAGTATTCGTCAAAGTGACACCAGTTGCAGGCCTGTGTATTCCTATTCCAGGTGCTTCCCTCCTTGCAGTCCTCTGAAATTGACGCATATGACCTGTAATTCATCAAACATGCCAGCGCATACCAAGGGGTGCCATTATCTAGTTGTAACACATACGACTGCAGATCAAAAGTTTGCAGGTTCAAACCTGTTGGTGACAAGGATGTTTCATGACCTTCCCTGGCACCATGTACTGGTCCAACACGTTTGTTCAAGTTAAAGTGGACTTTGTTAATTCAACCATTTTTCATCAATTCAAGGGCTATAAATCCAGAGTGTCTGGGCCAATCTGGCTGATTATCAAAAGCAACCAAGATATTGTGCCCATATACATTCTGACCAAGTATGGTAAAGATCTGTTCATGTTTGTTCGAGTTAGAAAGCAGACAACATCACTGGATGTCACCCACCCACCCAGCTGCTGCAGGTGAATCCATAATACGTCCTGTCTTCGATGAGCATATAAAAAAGGTCAACATGAGCAGACGCCAACTGCCCAATGACACTTGCCTACACCCACCCAGAAATCATCAATTTAAAGGACAGAATGTTTAGTTGAAAAACCTTTTAAAAAAAAATATTATTGTAATTGGCCTACTCATTAACGACAAGGTAAGGGGTCCTAATTTTCAAATTAACAACAAAAAAAGAAAAATACATAATCTCGTTAGGGCCATCACCTTTGCATGTGTTGATCTAAAATGTGATATTCAACAGTAAGATTATTAAAACATGAAATCATGCCAATACGATACTGAAAACATGATAACATAATAACGCATCAGTAGATAATGATAATTTGACAAAACTATAGTGCAATGATGATAAAGCGATCCAGTATCCTGTTTTCACCATCACACTGTTGTGTTTTCACCATCGTAATATCGTACTGTTGCATTATCATTATCACACCTCTGCATTTCATTATCCTACTATTGTATTATCATCATTGCACCTTCGCATTACCACTATCCTGCTATGGTCTAATCAATAATGCACTATCTCCTTTTTGTGCCCATGCACAGAGGAGTTCAATTCTATGGTTATATGGTAAATATTTGATAGAGCGAAACTGATAATGCAATAGAACAATAGTAAAAATGTATATGTGCGATAATGATAACACAATACCATGATAATGAAAACGCAAGGTGCAGTAATGTTAACATGACACTACTACAGTTTGATATCATAATGATAAAAATGCGACAGTACGAGAAACAAAATATTATGTCACATTATCATCATTGCACTATCATATTGTCATGTTTTCATTGTCATACTATTGCGTTATCATTATCACATTGATTTTACATTTTGATCATTGTACTATTGAGTATCGCATTTCAGATCAACACATACTAAGGCCATAACCGTAATGGGATTCCTTAGAAAGACTGGCGCTAAGCACTTGCAGACTATATTTATTAACACTAGGCTATATATAGTCTAAACAAGTGCACATATGGTTGTTGCAAAAACATATCTTCATATAATGACAAACACTTTTGTAAAGTTTAACAAAAATCTATCCATAAATGTGGAATTTACTGAATGGACATAAAGATGTAGCCTATAAATACTAAAGAGAATTTCTAATAACACCGTTGACTTTGACCTTTTAAGCGTGCATATTGTTGATGTGCGCAACACACCTTTTTTATTATGACAAACACTTCTGTAAAGTTTTATAAAAAATTATCCATAGATGCCGAAGCCATAGAGCAGACATGAAGATGTAGCCTTTAAATACCAAATGAACTTCTAACAACTCCAGTGACCTTGACCTTTCAAGGACGCATATGGTTGATGCACGTGACACACCTTTGTGTTATGACAAATACGTTTGTAAAGATTTATGAAAATTCATCCATTAATAGAGAAATTATAGAACAGATACCAAGATGTAGCCTATGAACACCAAAGACAATTTTTAACAAGTCCTGTGACCTTGACCTTTCAAGGATGTATATGGTTGATGCGTGCAACACACTCCTTGGTTATGAGGAATACTTCTGTGAAGTTTACTGACATCCATCCATAAATGTCCAAGTAATGGAGCAGACATGAAAGTTGGATGGACAGAATGGATGGATGGATGGATGGATGGATGGATGGATACATGCAAACCTAAAGTCCCCAACCAGTTTCACCGGAGGGGCTAAAAAACTGGCAAAGCTCTGATACACCAATAGATTTATCGTAGACAATAATTTTTTTTAATAAATATAACAAGAGTGTTCTTTGGAACAAGTGTCACCTGCTGAAGCATGACAGAAAAAGTGTGACAGACAGATGGATGGACGGATGGATAAGTGATCCCTATGTGTCACCTCTGCTTACAGCAGATGATACAAACAAGAGGGCCAAGATGGCACTGTGTCGCTCACCTGAGTAAGATTGCTGAATTACAAAAAATGTGGCATCTAAAGTGTTTGCAATGTTTTTCTAACATTTGACTAAGTGACCTAGATTTTGATCCTACCTAAATTTGCATTTCGAACTCATCTGAGATATCATGTAGACAAACATTCTGGCCAATTTTCATGAAGATTGGGCCAAAACTGTGGCCTCTAGAGTGTTCACTAGCAATTGTTGCTGACAGACGACGGACAAAAGGCGGTCATAAAAGGCTCAGGTGAGCTAAAAAGGACAAAATAACTCATTAAACTGATCATGACATGCAAAGGATATGTGCAACTAGCATTGGTAAATTTTTGAAGATAATGTGATAGTAGATGAGAAATAGAGCAGATAAAATATATTCTTGAAATATGACAAAGGGTCATAACTCATTTAAAATCAAGCCGATCAATACATGCCAAGGATATGCACAACTAAGCTTGGTACTTATTAATGCTGTTAAGTTAAATGAAAAACAGACCATTGGTAGCTGAAAAATAGTGTGGACAAAACTATAATCATAAATCTAACAAAGGGCCATAACTCATTTAAAATCCAGCAACCAAATATGAATTAAAAGACCAGTTAGCTGAAAAATAGCACAGACAAAATTTATTCAAGAAATATAACAAAGGGCCATAACTTACTTAAATTCAAGCCAATGATAATTGCAACTTGGCTTGTTACTTACCAGTCTTGTAAAGTTTCATCCAAATCCAACTACAGGTAGCCGAGAAATAGGGCTGACATATCTCATCTACAGACGGACCAACCAACCCACGGACGTGACTCCAATTTAGCCCCCATATACTTTGTATCTGGGGGTATAACAAAATTGTCAACAGTGAACTTTGTCACATAATCAAAAGATCGCATAATCAATCTGCCAAACACTGCTGTATCCAGTACCTTTACACGCCAGATGACCGTCCTCATGGAGAGGTTTGTCAGGGGGGCAGGGCTGGCACTCCAGTTGATAAGGGTTTGGGTTGAACGTGTTGGGCTCACACTGGACACATTCATCGGTTACCTCATCCCAGTAGGTGGCCACAGGACAGTCAGCTGTTCACAAGTCAAAGTCAAAAACATTTAAATTCTCTTAATTTTATCTACAACATGCAAATATGCAGATATATTCATGTGAAAATATTTCAAGGGTTTGAAAAAAAAATGTAACTACATTATTGATGGAAATTGGACAGAAAATTTACTTTCAATGAGGTACATAAAACCAGTTAACTATCAATTTCACTATTAATAGTCTCTGACTTAAGCATTACCAATTAGCTTTTGTTTGTAATCAGTAATAAAGCCAACACTGAACTGCATACATACATGTATAAAGAAACAGTTACCATAGTTGGTAAAAATCCCCCAATTTATGAGAGACTCACAATCATTATAGTTTGTGGATATTTGACATTGAATTATACATTAGTATATTTGTAATAAATATTCATTGTGCAGTTGAACACACAATACTCTTCAACCCTTCACTTTTTAACACATTGGCAAACACAGCAGACCCAGATCAGACAGCTCCTATAGGATCTGTCTGATCAGGGTCTCCTCTGTTAACTTACACAATATTGTAGATCTGCTTCTATGCAGTCAGCAGTGCAATGAAAAATCCAGTTTCATATACCATTTAAAGTTCAGTTAATTAATATTCATTAAGTTATCAATTCTGAAAATGAATATTCATGAGGTTAAGGATTAAATGGAGGAAAAGTTGCTGTTACACACAAATGAAAATCTGTGTCTGCAGTGTTTCGTACCTGTCTTTCTCACTTTAAATCATTCTCATTCAATCATCGATAATGCATCAGGTTTTATTTCAGAAATACACATTTGCTGATTTTTAAATGGTTGCTTGTAACACTGTTCTGTGGTAGCTCACATTTCTGCATCAGACAACATTTCAGGGCTATATTTAGACACAAATTCCTCTTTTTCTTCCTTTTTTTATAAAGTTCTACATTTTCTTAACTGTCTTATCACTAAGTGGTGATAATTTTCATGTTTAGTTAAATAAGATTGCATTATGGAAGTCACAACTAAATTAAAATGTGTTAATAATCAATGTTGGAGAGAATGTGTTAAATATACAGTGTAACCTCCGAAATCTGGACACTCTAAAATCCGGAAACTTCTGAAATCCAAATTTTTTTGAATTCCGGAACCTCTAAATTCTGAATTCCGTACAATTATTTTGCATGTATAGGGTTATATCAATGCTATTTTACCTCTGAAATCCGGACAGTGCTACTAGCTTGACAGGTAATTAGACCGGAAAATGTAAGCCCTGCAGCAATTTTTCCCCTCATTTTCTCCCTGATTGATTGTTTATTAATCAGCAGTGATCGTTATTTTGAAACGCGTTAGAATCACAATCTGTCTATTATTTGGACACACACATATGCGCTGGCGTATGCATGGACAATTAGATAGTGACACATTGTAAATTATTGAAGTGGTGATGAGTGGTGATATGTGGATTAATTGTTTTTTTTTGCAACAAACATCCTTAACAGTTTAAGTCTAATTGCAGTAACGTTTGAGGCGTAATTAATTAGGCTACAATGTCTTCATTGAGAAAAAATAAAATTGAGAGAAAGAAAGAAAGAAAAAAACAAATAATGCTTGGAATCAACATTAACATAACCAAAAGGAAAAGAGAAAGAGAGAAGAAAAAGAGAAGTAAGATATATGTAATTGATAATGGAAAATCACATTAACATAACAGTTTTGCAAACAAAATATAAATATATATAGGGTAAAGCTCCAAAGAATTTGATGATAAATACACTTAGCAAACAATAAACAGTTTGTTACAAACACTGTTACACATATAAACAAGAATGACACTATTTACAACCATTAAGAAACATCAGTACATATGTACTGGTCCATTTCATTCCAGACTTCTGAATTCCGGAAACTTCCAAGATCCGAACTTTTTGGCCGGTCCCACAGGTGTTTGGATTTCGGAGGTTACACTGTACTATGATAAAAAAGTAACTGTGCAAGGGAGTCAATCACAATCCATTTGGAGATGTTTTGAACCATCATTTGTTAACAATAAATGTGTGTGTCTTTGAAGCAACTGCCCTATTATGTCAATGGATAAGATAGCCAGTATAAATGTCATCAGTACGTTGCATAGGAAGGTTGCAAGTACAATTCCATTTTCGATTGTCCTTTTTTTGTATCTTTTTAAAATATTTGTGCAATCTTTTGTAATATTGAGTATTATCATGCACAATCACACACACTGGTACTTACTAACATAATCACACACACTGGTACTTACTAACACAATCACACACACTGGTACTTACAAGCACAATCACACACACACTGGCACTTACAAGCACAATCACACACACTGGTACTTACTAACACAATCACACACACTGGTACTTACAAACACAATCACACACACTGGTATTTACTAACACAATCACACACACTGGTACTTACTAACACAATCACATACATTGGTACTTACTAACACAATCACACACACTGGTACTTACTAACACAATCACACACACTGGTACTTACTAACACAATCACACACACTGGTATTTACTAACACAATCACACACACTGGTACTTACTAACACAATCACACACACTGGTACTTACTAACACAATCACACACACTGGTACTTACAAGCACAATCACACACACTGATACTTACGAACACAATCTGTTAAGGAGTCTGATCCCTCAGCCTCTGTTGTGAAGCCAGTCCTACAGTTCTGACATGTCTCGTGGACCCCATACTCTCTATATGTCCCCCTGGGACACGGGACACAGAGGTCAGTCGTGGAGGACATAACCATACCACCAGGGCATTTATCTGTTCAACAGTTATAGGATTTAATTATTCATTTCATTAACAAGTTAATATCAAGGAGGTAGCACCTGTTTCCCACAATTCACACAAGAGTATAAAATCCTAAGATAATCTATTAAAAATTGCCTCTGATAGTATCTCAAATTTTATCAATATGGTTCTAAATCCAATTTTATTCTCTGATTGTATATTAATTATATTATTATGCATTTATACATTATCCATATTTCATTAATATCAAATCTAAAAATGACTGACAAATATTTCTAAATTGTGTCTTAATGCATAACTGACAGCAACCTTTACAATCGCTGTATTTGAGGGCCCCTTCTGTGTCAGTGGTCTGCCAGGACTTGCACTGTTTACAACTGGTCTGGTACGGCTCATCCTGGTACCAGCCCTCTGCACACAGCATACACTTCATCTCGGTTATGGAATACATACTGCCAGCCGGACAGTCATCTGCAAGAGAGTGAAGAAGTTCATGTAGATGTGATTTTCATAGAAAAAAAGCTTAAATGCAAAAGTAATCCTGAAGTGTGACGGACAGACAGATTTACAAATGAACACATAAACAAACGGATGCACAGACCGAAAATCTCTTTACCCAGCAAAGCAGTTAGCAGTGGCATAAAAATTAGGTATATAAACCTAGGTATCCAACATATCATACTGTTTACTTGTGTCTCTTGATATAGTTATGATATTTTTGAGACATGACTCCGGACAGAAAAAAGTGTGATGGCAGGGCAAACAATGCCAAAACAATGTCCCCCTCCCAAGCTGCAGTTCAGCAGGGGATAAAAAGTCACATCTGTCACTATAAATATACTTAAATGATTCAGTACTTTACATGAAGTGATGTTGCTTATTTACTTACAGACACATTTGTCGATGCTGTCGGCGCCAATATCTGCTGTTGTTTTCAGGTCAGGACATTTCTCACACTCGTTCATGGTGTCGGCATCTCTGTATTCCCCCTTCACACAAGCATTGCATTCTGTCTTGTCCACGGATAATTCAAACCCGCTCTTACACTTATCTGAAAAGTTGGATGCCTCATATGTTTATAGATTATATTAGGTTTTAATGTCCAATATAGATATATATATTTGGATGTGTGCCCAGATTAAACAACTACGTGTATATCAAAGGGGTCTGGCACTAAAGGTGAGTCATATACAGTGGTGCTATCGTATCAGTTGACAAAAAATACGAGTGATAACGATTGAAATACGAATGATATACGGTATGCGATATATGATCTGCGATGTTTGATTTACCTTTACGATTCGATATGATATGATGCGATGCGTTTATAATCTGATACCATACGATATACGATCTGCGATTTACGTTATGCGATATACGGTAAGCATGGTTTACATGACATTTTTATACCTGCAAGCTTGATTTGACTACAAGTCCAGAAATATGCAAAAACTTCATGTTGTTCACAATATATATCGTCACATATAACTGGTAATCCGTGTTTTCATCTGAAATAAACATAGCGAGCGACAGGAAATGGGGACAAACAAAATTGCGGTCCCCTGAAAAAGCGACGGACTCTGTGATCTCCATCGAGACCACTGTTAACGGAACATGTAATGAGAGATTTATTTTTTTTTTTTTTTTTTTTATTTAATGAAGATTATTTATAAATATATTTTTATGATGACGTGTAATAAACAATAAAAACAAATGATAACAGTACTTTAATGATATCTAATACTCTGCTACTTGTGTTAATTAACACAATATCTTTTAATTGGAGTATTTATTTTAAAGTTTTACATTAACCCACCGAACTAAATAAAATGTACACATACTACAGATATATTTAATTAAAAATACCAAAATCTATAATTTTTCTCATTAACAAAACTTCGTAGACTTAATTTTTTTATTTTTTTATTGTATTTCCAATACATATTAAGTGATTATCAAAGTTATTGATTGAATGTATGTATTAATTAATTTATGAACTTCAATCAGGATCTCGGATAATCAGCTGTTATTTTAAAAAGAACAAAAATTGTTTACTTGTTTAGTATTTGGCATGCATGTCAAACAATTCAAACAGGTGTGATAAATTATTATTTAGACAGACTAAATTTTATCCATATTGGACAATATTCAATGTTTATGGTTTAAATTTCGTGGGCGTGATTTTGTCCTGTCCCCTTTATTGAACAGGTGCCTAAAGAATTATGAATATAATAAAACTGGTCCATGCTCTTTTATATATGATCGCGACCGCTCAATAAGCGCTTGTGAACCAACAAATAGAAGTATAGCATGTGCTAGGGAACTTCTGGTTAACTGTCAAATAGCCGAAAAAAATGTAATGATGCAAGAACAACTGCATGCAACCTGCACCTTATATATAGAGAGAAAGAGATACCTGTATTGCTGCCTCTTTAAACAATTAATTAATTTAAAAAAAAGAAGACCGGAAGGCCATCTTGTTCGAAGAGAATTTGTGAAGTCGCAGAATCTGTCGCAGCTTATACATGATGATAGCAGAAAATTTAATTTGCAAACAACTTCTAAATTGGTCCCATGCTTTCAACCATAAGCACAAATTATTTGTTCCTATAAAAGAACTGCTGCTATATTTTACTCACTGATTTAACTATGAAAAAAATATTTGTTTTATCAATCATAAGAATACTCTAAGACTCACTCGTATGTGATTACTATATTTTTTAAAAGTCCATTAGTCTTTAATTTGTAAAGAACCACACTCCCTCAAGAGAGAGAGAGAGAGAGAGATCTTTTACTATTAATATCATCATCAACAAGATTCACTATGGAAATATACTGATATATAGAATGTCTTCCTCTTCGGAATATAATATTTCTATGATGACAATTTAATTTTAGAATAATAATGTAATAATGATATACATAAAAAGGAATAAACAATATGAATCAAATTAATCAATGGAAGAAACTTGTAGTCATGTTGTTGTTGTCTAGTAGATTCCTCTGTTGTCAATGGGGCACTCCATGGTATGATGAAGAATTTTGATTTTTCTGTATTAAGGGTCACACTTTATTATGTACACTCAAAATGTTGTGAATATATACTATAAAACGCATAGGCGGCAGAGCTTATAGTCATTACGGTATTAATTTAGTCGGTACAGTTTATATTACGTAAGTGCTCTATAGTGTATGTATGTATATACACATACTTATTCTAAGTTACTTGTAAATTATTGTATAATATTTATTATAATAGAGGAACAGTTTTTGACTAAGCTACCCAGTGACACTACGTACATAACACCCTGGTTCTTTCTGTGATAATGTTCTCACAATAGGCTTGCGACCATCTTTCATGTTTTCTGTCATGTTAATTAGTACGGTTATAACATTCATGTTGTGTAAAGGTTGATTGTCCCTCCCTCGCCTTGGGGTGGGATTGGGGGTGGGGGGTGAGTGACGGTATATCGGTACCGGCGATACATAAAGGTGACATATCTGGTCAAAATTAACACATGCTGTGCCCACTGACAAGAAGGTATGACACGCGTCTGGTAAAATACAATTATGTTGTTTGTTTTTTTTGCTGCTGAAAAAAAGTATCGGAAAAGACAGTGGTTGGATACAAGTGAGTCTGGGTGCGATACCCCAGCTCATTTCACGAAAAGACGCATTGGATCTTTTACGTGTCAGGGGAATAGCACCGACCAATACACGGGAGAGAAGTTCCTGCTTAGAACCAGAACTGCGTTCTCCAAGTTCCCATAGCAACCCCAATTTGCCGAGTGCAAGACAAGGGCGAATCTAGTACAAATTTTAAACTTCTTGACGCTATCACTGGAGAAATGTGCCCCGGTTGGGTTTTGAATCCAAGACCTCCTGATATTATATTGCTTATTCAAACTGAAAGAGAGGGAGAGAAGAAAAAGAAATATGTTCTGTGTGAATTATGACTTGTTTATTTTAATGTTTGCATATGTGGAGAGAGAGAGAGAGAGAGATAGGGGGGTTAAATAAAGTAGGAAATAAAAAGCAAAAACACATTAGAACTATAATGTAGGTATATGTATAAGTTACGAGCATCTCTTTGCATGTTTTTAATAAGAGCACGCGAGAGAACACTGCAGAGGAAAAAGGTCCCGGAAAATAAGTTATTCAAAGGAAGCAACATCTTGGACGAAATCGGAGTTTGATTATGCATAATTAGGTCAGATTTAAATTGTTAATTTTCAGACGCGCTAATCATGAAAATTTTGATCAAACACATCAAACAAACTTATAGGAATGAATGTAGCCCAGCGTATTCTTCAATACCGATTTAATGCTTTCGAATACATATTTTTTTCACACTTGTATTAAATTGCTTAACGACGCACGGCGTCTGCTGCAGAAAGTCACGTAGGCCACTATACATGTATATACCGGTACATAAAAAGTAAAAGAATGTTATTATAACTTAACAAATAATAAGATTATACTACATAATATAATTTATGACAAAAAATAATACATATATGCAAAATGTTGAATTTTGAGACAAAAAGAATAATTATTTTCTATAAAAAAATAAATAAATAATGGGTGTCCCGAAACATAGACTGCCAAAATCTTAGATTGATTCGATACGATATACGTTATGCTATTTACGATATACGATTTACTTTTGAGCGATTGAGTATACTATACGATACGATGCGATACGAACGATATACACTATTTTTGACAACTGATATGACAGCGCCACTGTATCACTATATATAATCATAAATGACTTAGGTATTGGAATTTTTTCAAAGAGGGTATGAATCAATCGAGAGTATAAGCATCCCTTGTATTATATATAGTGATATATGACACACCTTTTGTGCAAGAACCCTGAACTATATTGGACATGCCATAATGTGAGTCAAATATGGCTTTGCAACCTGGGTATGCATCCATTTAATGACCTTTTTATTCTTTACCAATTTTTTAATCAGCATTTAAAAGTATGCACTTGATCTATTGGTATTACTTATTTTGAATTATTAAACAACACAGAATTTTTTAATGTAAATCTAATATTACAAATATCGTTTATAATAATAAGTTAAAAGAATAATAACAGTTGCTTTGTTTACAATGAAAGACATTTGTTAATGAGATGCCTAAAGAATTGTACTCTTTAATATCAAAAAGTTTGGTAAATGGCTTTTAATGTACATTAAATCATATCCAAGATGTTGAGATTACTGTCCATTAATTAAGTATAATTAACTAACTATAACAAAATGATATAGACATATGACATTGTGTTTCACCTGCTGAAGCGTGACAGAAAAAGTGTGACAGACAGACAGACGGACAGACAATGAAAGAGTAATCCCAATGTGTCACCTCTGCTTACAGCAGGTGACACAATTATGAAATATGCATAGATGCAAAATATGAGTACATATACAGAAGAATGTTTATGTATAGATGGAAAAACCATATTAATTGAATGATCATATAAAATCTAACATTCATTTGGTTTCTATAGATATATATGGAAGGAAAAAAGGAAAAGGAGGGTAGCAGATAAAGAATTATTTTGTATTAAGATGAGCTTCAGTTAAGCCAGTTTCAAATTTGATCATCTGACTTTGTTTGTAAAATCACAAGTCAAGCTCCACCTCCTGAAAGCTTATTTTTCTAAGGCATTGGCCCTGTTGAGGAATTTTTCTTTACATCTGTATCAACAATATTTCAGAATACCAAATTTATACATTTCTTCAACATAAAAGTTTACAGGGGTGTAAAATTCCATTTGCCTGCTCACCATGTCAAGTGAGCAATAGTGAAGAGCAAGTGCAAAATTAGAACATTTTCTCTGTATTATTCTTGATTTTACTATCTAAAATTAAGGAAGTATTAGGAAGGGGTAGTAACGATTTAGGAATTTTACAACCCTGGTTCATTTTCCCTTTAGAATACATACTTTGTCTTCCATTTTATTAGTATGATTAAATAAAGCCATCTATATCATTGTACATGTTGCACTATTGTAAACTTGCTAACAATCCTACCTACCCATACAATCTGTTGAATCTTTTGAAGAGTCAGAAAGAGTTGTCTCCCCAGGGGGGCACGCTTTGCAGTTGTCTTGTAAGACCTCATCCTGGTAGGTGCCCTGTGGACACACATCACAGCCAGTCTTCTGGGCATTGATTTTCTCCCCTTTCCCACAGTTCGCTGTATATTGTGACACAGAAAAAATGTTATCAATATGGTTACATGAAGGTCAAGATCATCAAAGTCACATGAAGGACATAACCTCTTTGGTAATATTCAAGGTTACACAAAGGACATGATCTCCATGGCAACATAAAGGTCAAGATCATCAAGGTCACTTCTATCATGTCAATATATGCAAGGTTACACAATTGACAGGATCTCTATGGTTATATGAAAGTTTAGACATTCAAGGTCACACAAAGTCAAATTCATTGTTTTTTAGGTCAGTGTTAAGATTTTGTCAAATGAAATGTTAAATGGTGACCATAAAGTCTCCCTTAAACTTTTATGACAGAGGTATCAAATAAACAAATTTCAAAACAATTTTATACTTTGCAATCTCAAAATTCTATTGAGTAAAAAAGTTTAAACAGATTGTAGTTTACTAAAACATCCACCAACTGATCAGGTATTATGATGTTTATATATGTACAGATTACTGACTGTTTTCACCCCATGTAAGAGTTTAGATTCTCTATGCTAGCTTGTATATATATATATATATATAGCAGACAAAGTAAAAATATTTTGTTGGCTTTGATGTAAATGAAAATGAAATACAACAAAAACATATGATAAAATCAGACAACTTCTGCTATGATATCATAAGTCATGGTAACATACCTATAGAGATGAGGTAGAATTCCATTACTGCCATGGTGACATACAAATACTGTCATGGTAACGTGTGTGTGTGTGTGTGTGTGTGTGTGTGCGCGTGTGTGCGTGCGTGTGCCAATACAGAGGAGGTAGCATACCAATACTGCCATTGGTGCCATACCAATAAATTTATGAAGTAGCATACCAATACTGTTATGGCAATAAATTGTTTGGTACATATCAATACAGCCAGAGTAACATACCAATAAATTGTTGTGTAACATACCAATACAGATGGGATAACATACCAATACAGATGGATAACATACCAATACAGATGGGATAACATACCAATACAGATGGGATAACATACCAATACAGATTGGATAACATACCAATACAGATGGGATAACAAACCAATACAGATGGGATAACATACCAATACATAACATACCAATACAGATGGGATAACATACCAATACAGATGGGATAACATACCAATACATAACATACCAATACAGATGGGATAACATACCAATACAGATGGGATAACATACCAATACAGATGGGATAACATACCAATACTGCCAGGGTAGTATATCAATGGTACTCACGTAAACAATCAGCCGAGGTGATGCTGCCAACATCTCTTGTGCTGAAGTCAGGCTGACAGGACCTGCAGAATGTGTCTACACCAGTCTGCTTGTATTTCCCAAGGGGACATAACTCACAATCAGAAGCCTCAATACCACTGAACGGCAACTCCTGCCCATCTGGACATGGGTCTGTATGGATAAATATCAACCTTCTTATAAATATTCTACCTTTTGGAGTTGTCACTTGAGCAATATGTTGACAAAAGACAACATCAGGATGACCCTGTGTCGCTCACCTGAGTAATATTGATGTTAAAGGCATCATGATACACACTACTGGTCCAACCCAGGAACTATCAAATAGGAATTATTAGAATTTGTTTTCTGATCAACATATAAGATATCAGATTAAACAATAAAACTTGATCTGCCTTAAAGACACCAGCTAGGTTATAGTGTAGAAATTTACACTAGCCACAACCATGTACAAATTTGTACAAAGTCACAAGGTAAAATACTGAAAACTGGAAAACATCATCATTGCCACAAGCCAGCACAAACAAGGTGTTTTTTTTTCAAATTCTAAGTTGAAAAGTAGCCATAACTTCCAAAAGTCTAAAATTATGTTTTTTGCTAAAAATCGAACAAAACCTTCATCTTATTATGATTAACATGTGGAACGAACATTCCTCAAATACCCATTTTGGAGTTATTACACGACATGTTTTTTTTTTTGTTTTCAAATTTGCAAAGTTGAAACGGGGCCAATAACTGTGTTGAAAATTTCAGATTTTGCCCAATCAAACTTGACCTTCATTTTATAGAAAAAACAAGTATACCAAAAATTATTTAAATCTGTCAACCCGTTCAAGAGTTATCGCACGGAAATCATGTTTTTTGCCAATTCTAAGTCACAAGGGGCAATAACTGTGTTGAAATTTTACGGATTTTGCCCAAAATCAAACTTAATCTTTATTTTATTAAGATAAACATGTGCACCAAAAATTATTCAAATCTGTCAGCTCGTTTGGAAGTTATCGTGCGGAAACTAAAGTTTGACGCCGCCTGCCCACCCACCCACATAACAACATACCCCAATCCAATAGCTCTCATAGACCCAGAAGAGCCATGGACCAGATCCATTTGAACAACTTTGGAAAAGCTTAACAGGAACATCACATGCAAAGTTTCACTATTTGACCTGGTGGTTTCAGAGAGATGTCTTTTGAAACAATTGTGGACTATGGATGAACAAACAACGGACAGCCATCAATCCTGAAAGCTCACATGTGCATATGTGTGCAGGTGAGCTAAAAAGAAACATGATATACACATGTAACAGCACTATTTCTAAATTCGTTATCATAACCATATAATAAATCAATTTTTATTTTGTTTGTTTTTGTCATCTAGCAACAGGTTTAATAGAGATATTGACCTAAAATACACTATAACAAATGTACTATGGCAACAAAAGTTAGTTTATACCATAGCAATCACTTATGTCATCAGAGCCCGTGCTGGAGGTGGTGGTACCAATCGCACACTTATCACAGGGAGCCAGCTGATTGTCCTTGTCCATGTAGAAACCGACTGGACATTCCACACAATCACTGGATGGGAGGTCCAGAACACTACCTTTAGTACACTTTGCTGCATAAAGACAGACATAAAAACAATGAATGTGATATGATGTTACTAGAAGCACTTTTATTTCCTGGAACACCATTTCCTGGAAACTTATTACTTTGTGATTTAACCCTTTCCCTCATATAGACTCATTTTGACGCACTCAATAGGTACCACATAAAGCCTGATCTGCAGAAAACCACAGTTAAACCTTACCAAATTTAATTACAAAATCCTCATTACCAGACCACTGAGGAGCAGCGAACAGCATAAAACCTGATCAGCCTGCGAGTTACTCGCAGGCTGATCTGGTTTTATGCTGTTCACATAGGTCTTTTCATGGTTTCCTCTATGAGGGAAAGGGTTAATATAACTTTGGAGATATGCATGACACAAGATTTTGTGACAGATGAATGGGTGGTGTTTTCATATATGGATTATCATTTGACTTCTCTATTGTTCTTTTAGCCACATAAGAGACAATTACAGCCCCATTAGTACTTACAGAATGAATGACATCAAAGGAAATTAACCGTTATCTGTTGTTGCTATTACCACCTAAGTATCTATATGAAAATGTTGAAATAAGTCCATTATTTTTACCCTGGTACCTGTCATACTATTACCTGCAGATACCCTGGTACCTGCGCAAATGTATTCATTGCATAAAAAACAATTGGTTGGTATTTACCACCACTAAAAACTAACCAATTTGGACACAGGCATTTCAATAAGCACTTAACGGTACAGAATTTGTAACACCAGAAATATGCCTATCATCAATGAACATTAAGATAATTTCTTGACAGAGTGTAGCATTAAGTTAGAATATCACTAATGATCATTATAAAGAAAAGAAGGTATCATAATAGACATGAGGGCCATGATTGGCCCAGGTTTGCTCACCTGAGAACCAGGTATTAGTGGGAGGAAAAGAAACAGCAAATATCTTATGATATTGTGGAAAATGGGCTCTGCCCTCTGCCAGCCATAAATCGAGTGAGTACTTTAGGACAGAAGAATTTTCAGTTTGTACTATATACATGTAAGGAAAATGGGCTTAGCCCCCTGGCTGCCATGTTTTTCAAAGGATCAAAATAATTTGAAACAATCTTGGTAGATAGTGACCTAAGAAACATCTGTGCCAAATAACTTTGACATCCAGCCAGTACTTTTGGCCAAGAAGATTTTTCAAATTTGTATTATATTCCTATTAGGAAAACGGGCTCTGCCCCCCCAGGCAGCCATCTTTTTTAACAGATCAAAATGATTTGAATAATCTTGGTAGAGAGTGACCCAAGGAACATCTGTGCCAAATAACTTTGAAATTTTGCCAGTAGTTTTGGAGAAGATTTTCAAAATTTTCATATGTTTTTTCTTTCGGTTGCCATGGCAACCAGAGTTCTGCATGGAATCAAATTCTTTGAACAACTATGAAAGGGCTTCATCCAAGGAACATTCCTGTAAAGTTTCTTTAAACTTGGCCCAGTAGTTTAAGAGGAGATGTTGCTTTAAGTTCAATCTTGACGACGGACGCCGGACATTCATCAGTCACATTAGCTCACCTTGAGTACATTAGGCTCAGGTGAGCTAAAAAGGCAAACATCGCTAACAATAAAATTTTGTACCCAACCCACATGTACCTGGGTACTCGTTTGAGCCCTACTGAATGCAAAGAGACAGACAGACAAGGGCAAAATTGGGGCATAAATAAAGAGCAACAAGATGTTTATTCTCAAACATACAAGTAAACAAGGAGTGTATATGACTTACGAATACATTCCGCAACGCTTTTGGCTCCATCCCCTACTGTAACGAATCCATCTGGACATGGCTGGCAAGAGTCAGCTTCACCAGATTTCCGGTAAGTATCCTTGGCACAGACAGTGCACGTGTTACTGGCAGGATCATATTCCTTGCCATCTTCACATTTGTCTGCATACATATAGGATCTCACATAAATTGTTATTTCATATCAAATTTTACTAAACTAATTCATAAAAATGTTATCAAGCTCGCCAGAGGCTTACTAAATAACATTTTCATGAACTTGTTTAGTAAAAATTTGACAATAAATCGCAATTATAACAACAAACCAAAGCATGAATGAACAGATTGTGAACAAATTACTATTTGTAATCTAACACCAAGAAAATAGTTTCAAATAATAACTGAAAATAACGATTTAGCGTGTTTATTTCTCATACATTTTCAACATCATATGAATAATGTATCTTTTTTATCAAAGTAAGTTGCATCAAGCACATTTAATCCAGCTGTTCAAGTTCAACACACTATGCATATATAAAGAATACACACACGTGACGGGGAGTAATGTAATTCTGCTTAAAAGTTATACGAAACATGTTAAATAAAAGAAAATTAGTGATGGTTGAACCAAACCGGTAATAACTGTTTGAGCATAATGTCATATGATAAGAATGGATACAATGACAGGATTATTGAATTAATTGAGATTAAACTGCAAGGGGAACCTGTTGCTGCTTCAAAAAACGTTTTTTTTCTTTTCCCATTTATAGAAGTGCAGTGTTCTCTGGTTTCATTATGAGAGAAGCACACAATCAGAGTTATCTGGCAGACACAGCTTGAGTATGATGAAGAAGCTAAGAAATACCAAAGAACTCTTCCAATGTGAACATTAACAATAAACTTTAAGCAATATGAGGTACTGATTAAATGAAAATCAAACCTAACTACTCAATATTTTCATCAAGAAATAGGTCAAACATAAACAAACAGATGTTATCATTGAAAGTACATTATTCAATGTTTATGAGCACTACTGATATCTAACATGGTATGAAAATAGCATTAATTTGTTCATATGAGTTTTAACGTCCCAGTGTTATATTTCAGTAATTTGTCGTCTGCTGTCATAGTGCTATATCATCGTGATATAAAGCCGCAGACAAGTGGCAGGATACAACCAAGTCACATCGTCCAGATGGGCCAACAAGTTGTAGAACGTTCCTTAAGTGCTGAGCACTAGCACAAGGTGAACATACTAGTACCATTTTAACAACTTTGATATGTCCTGGCCGAGGATCAAACTTACAACCTCCTGTTATGAATCAGATGCTCTTAACACTTGACCATTGTTGCTGGTCAATAGTATATATGATTTGTTGAAGAGGGTATGACACACGAAATCTTTTCTAGCCAACTTAACTTTGAACCCCCAGAATGTCTGATTCAAACCCTCACCTGTACAATCATTTTTGTCATCTGACCCCACTGCTGAGGTCAATCCGGGGTCACATAACTTGCATGTGACCTGTCCCACTTCATCCTGGTATGTCCCAACCAGGCAATTCTCACAACCTTGAGACGTGAAGTCGTAGTACGTTCCAGCAGGACATCCTAAACAAATGAGGTCACTTTAAATGTTCTTTAGTGGCTGAATACATTAGCATATATAAGTCTTGCATACAGATTTGTCATTCCCTTTGCTACAAATAAACCATCATTCTGAGGGCTAGGGGCTAAAATAAGGGCAATAACTCAAGAAAAAGTGGCTCATTTGACTAAACTTTGGTTATGAGTCATGGGTTTTGGCAGTGAGGTTTCCATTTGTATTTTAATTAAGTCAAACAGATTGTTGCTTAGAAGTAATATCCAGAACAAGAACTATGGCAGACAGGAGCATAGTAGCTTCAACCATACAAAAATATAAATGAACTAATTCAGAATCAGCAAAGGTTCTTTTTGCAGAAAATATAAAACTAAATATCTTTTGAACATTCCTTATTTCAAATTTATTATTTCTCAAAATTTTTAAATCATATGTGAAACTTGTGTAAAGGCTTTTGCCAGAATAAAAGGAGAAGATAACTCACCACATCCATCTTCATCTGAAGAGTCGCCACAATCATTAATGTTATCGCATCGTGTGCCACAGCCGACCCCTGATGCACATGTCCACTTATTGTCACATACAGAAGCTGGCAAGAAAATGCAGACACTTCTCTTATTACATGAAAACAGCAATTTTTTTCCTTCTACAAATGGTACCGTAAAAGGACCTTTCACAATTCAGAAGGGACCCAAATTGATTCACAATTTAAAAGTGTATTTTTGATAGAGGCATGTTTAAACCTTTCCTACTTAGCTGAATTAATTTCAAAGGTGCTTCTCTTCCACAATATTTCAGTTTCTTGAAAATATAAACCATTCCTTACCATTTTGCAGAAAAATTGCAAGGTATTCTGCCATAGCCCATATTTTTTCCTCACAATATCAGCAGAAACACTGCTACTTTTTTCACAAATTTTGAAAAAAAAAACAACACAAATTTTTCACAAACAAAGGGGTACCGAACCCATTCACAATTCAAGGAAAAACATCTCATGAAAATCATCAGGAATGTACCCATTATCATCAGACACCCT
Organism: Solen grandis; assembly: GCA_021229015.1. Classification (NCBI taxonomy): domain Eukaryota; kingdom Metazoa; phylum Mollusca; class Bivalvia; order Adapedonta; family Solenidae; genus Solen; species Solen grandis. Next base: position 63,737,264 of record CM037778.1, on the reverse strand, counting down.
CATATATATCGTTACCCTGGTTACTCCACAACCTCTAATTTGTATACCTTGCAATATTCAAAATATTTCTGAAGTCCCAATCCATTTCCTTCTTATTTCTTTATAAAAATTCTATCTGGGTTATTGGCCCGGTGTGTAAAAGGTGTATAAACAAGTACAAATCATTTACCAAAACAGTCCGTGCTGCTTGTGGAGCCTTCTCCCTTAGTGGATTGGCCTGCACCACACGGGATGCAGGTACTCTGAAACTCCTGGTCCTGGTATGTCCCCAGGGGACACAGAATGCAAGCAGTGGATGCTGCATCCCACTTTTGGCCCTTGGGACATGGAGCTGGTGTGAGAGGGACAGAAGATTAATGAATCCATCAGAACATATAGATACTTTTGTAGCATAAAAATATCTTAAAAAGAAACAAGAGGGCCATGATGGCCCTGCATTGCTCACCTGAGAAACATTGCCCTCAATGCCAATTATTGTATTACTAGTCATAATGAATAAATAATCTATGCAGAAGTACTGCAAGATCACCTAAATCAACACAAAAACTGTACCTACCATCCAAACTTTGAAGGTCATAAGTCTGTAATAAAATCAAGTGACTCATAGGGCGGGGTCAATTTTGACACCAAGGCCATGATTTGGACAGACTTGGATGAGTCCACAGGTAAACATCTTAACTCCAGGCTTTGAGAATTCTGAGGAGATCTTTTAAAATCAAGTACCCCTAGGACAGGGCCAATTATGACCCCAGGGCCAGATTCGATCAAAATTGGAAGATGTTCACTAGGCCATGTTACTCACCAAATATCTAAACTCTAGGCCTTGTGGTTTCTGATAAGATTTTTTTTTTTCCCCCTAAATAAGTCAATATAAAATCAAGTGACCCCTGGGACGGGGCCAATTTTGACACCAGGGCCATGGTTTAAACAAAATTGGTTGAGGTCTACTTAGGCCATGTCACACACCAAATATCTAAACTCCAGGCCTTGTGGTTTTTGACAAGAGGATTTTTCTAGTTTTTCTTTATATAAGTCTATGTAAAATCAAAGTGACCCCTGGGGCAGGGCCAATTTTGACCCAGGGTCATGATTTGAACAAACTTGGTAATGGTCCATAAGACAATGACACACACAAAATATCTTAACTCCAGGCCTTGTGGTTTCTGACAAGAAAATTTTTCTTGTTTTTCTTATACAAGGTCTATGTAAAATCAAGTGACCCCTTGGGCGGGGCCAATTTTGACCCCCAGGGTCATGATTTTAACAAACTTGGTAATGGTCCATAAGTTAATGCCACACACCAAATATCTAAGCTCTAGGCCTTGAGGTTTCAGAGAAGAATATTTTAAAGATTTCACTTTAAAAATCTCTTTTTAGCTCCTGTGACCCAGATATGCAACGGACTGGAATCATTTGAACAACTTTGGTAGAGCTTCATGCAAGGAACATCCCAGGCAATTTTCATCATATTTGGCCATGTGGTTTAGGAGGAGATAATGTTAAAATAAATTGTTGACGTCAGATGCATGGACGCCAGACACGTTGTGCTCAGGTGAGCTAAAATTACAAGATACACAACAGACCCTGTGAACATTTAAAGCCAATCAAGGGAAACTGCAATTTTGAATATGATAATTTTACACACACAAAAAAAAAAAAATGAACTTACGGACACAATCTAGCAGACTTTCTGAGCCTGTATTTTCAGTTGTCCAGTCATTTTGACATTTAATACAAGTCTCTTGATACAGTGAAGGCTGATAGTAGCCAAGGGCACACTTGGTACAGGCACTTATCTGAGAGTCCCAGCCTTCACCCTTGTTACACGGATCTGAAAGCAGAATCTAGCTTATAGTGAAATGGACTTTTCTAATGTTACCACAATATTGATATATCCAATGCTAACATCCCCTCTCACACTTGGACTCTAGCTTATAGTAAAAAGGACTTTTCCAATGTTTACCCTAATATTAATATTAATCATCGCAATATCAACTTTAACCATTGGTTCCAACAACTCATTTAAACATGGATTATCCAATTTACCATACACACTATTTAAAGCATTGGATTATCCAATGCTACCATACACACTCATTTAAACCATTGGTTTATCCAATGTTACCATACACACTCATTTAAACCATTGGATTATCCAATGTTACCATACACACTCATTTAAACCATTGGATTATCCAATGCTACCATACACACTCATTTAAACCATTGGATTATCCAATGTTACCATACACACTCATTTAAACCATTGGATTATCCAATGCTACCATACACACACATTTAAACCATTGGATTATCCAATGCTACCATACACACTCATTTAAACCATTGGATTATCCAATGCTACCATACACACTCATTTAAACCATTGGATTATCCAATGTTACCATAACACACTCATTTAAACCATTGGATTATCCAATGCTACCATACACACTCATTTAAACCATTGGATTATCCAATGCTAACATAACACACTCATTTTAACCATTGGATTATCCAATGCTACCATGCACACTCATTTAAACCATTGGATTATCCAATGTTACCATACACACTCATTTAAACCATTGGATTATCCAATGCTACCATACACACTCATTTAAACCATTGGATTATCCAATGTTACCATACACACTCATTTAAACCATTGGATTATCCAATGCTACCATACACACTCATTTAAACCATTGGATTATCCAATGTTACCATACACACTCATTTAAAAAAAATCCAAGACTAACATAACACACTCATGCTTAGATTCTAGCTTATATTGAAATAACTTTTCAATGTCTACTGCAATATTCATATCAAACCACTGATTATCAAATACTAACATACCTTCTCATGCTTAGCTCTAGCTTAAAAAAGAAATTGAGTTTATTCAATGTTTACCACAATGTTTATCGATAAAAAAAAATATTCTATTAGCATAATTATTTTATAGGTACAAAATAACACCAAATCACACACACACACACACACATATATATATATATATATATATATATATATATATATATATATTTTTTTTTTTTTTGGGGGGCGGGAATAAAATATTCAAACAGTGCAATATGTAATAATTTTCCCGAGCACTTTCGACTATACAGTCTTCATCAGAGGAGTGTCAGAATGACTATGAATTCAAAACATTAACTGTAAGAAAAATTATGACGTCATTAAGCACTTATGACGTTAATCATATATATGTTGCAAGTTTGTAGTCATCATTATCATTATTGAGTTATCATTCTTGTGTACTGCACTCAGACCAATGAGATCTATCTACTATAAATGTTTAAGGCAACACTTCAAATACTTTACAAGTTATGCACCACACAAGAATTAAATCCAAAAAAATAAACAAAGGGAAATAACTCCAAAAATACAACAGTTATCATTCTTGCACAATGCACTCCATGAGATCTTTCCACCTGTGAGGTTTCAAAGTAATACCTCAAATACTTTTCGTGTTATGCTCCAGACAAAAATGAAGTCTGAGTATCAACAAAGGGCAATAACTCAAGGAAAAAGAGAAACAGAGTTATCATTCATGTGCACTGCCAAATTTCGGTTATGCCCCAGACAAAAATTAAGTCTGAAAATCAACAAAGGGAAATAACTCAGAAAATAAAACAGAGTTATCATTCTTATGCACTGCACTACAAATCCATGTGATCTATCCATGTTTTAAGTTTCAAGGCGATACCTCAAATACTTTTTGAGTTATGGTCCGGACAAAAATAAAATCTCAGAATCAACAAAGGGTAATAACTCAGAAAATACGAAAGTCAGAGTTATCATTCTTGTGCACTGCACTCCACCTCAATGTGATCTATCCATGTTTTAAGTTTCAAGGTGATACCTCAAATACTTTTCGAGTTATGCTCCGGACAAGAAAGTGTGACGCCGACGACGACGCCGACGACGCCGACGACGGACAAAGTGATCCCTATGTGTCTGCCATGCTATGCAGGCGACACAATAATATATCCTCTCATGCCGAGACACAAAACTGAGACGCCCAGAAACATAATTTGACACCAATCATTAATAAGATATAAACTATTTACAAAAGGGAACTTAAGGTAAAGTTCCTATAATGGTTCCGCTACATTTCGGACCTCATGGCTTTCACGGAAATATTAGGAAACCTTGGTTATCTTGGTAGAGGTTAAGTGGTCCAAAACATATTGGAACCATTACAGGGACTTTACCTTAATCAGTCTAAAAGGAACTCACACACAGCTTTCTGACAGGTCATCTGTATGAAGGAGGCTAAAGTGTTTTTTCTATGTAAGTTTAAATGTGTTAAGCTAAATGCTTCTCAAAACATGCATCTATAAATCTATTGTTTATGGAATCCAAAAATTTAATTCCCTTTTAATTTATAAGTAGGAAACAAAGTGGCTTGGCTTACACAGGCAGTCTGTAAACGAGGTAGCAGTGTCAGACGAAGTCTCCATGCCAGTAGGACATTCCAGGCAAATATTGTCAGTGTCACGATCCCTGTACCGATTGAAACCGCATGGAATACAGTCCCCAGTGACATAGTTGTAAGTGTATCCACTCTGACATGGGTCTGCAAAGAAAAATAATCATAGGCCTGAATGACTATAACATGGTGTCAAGCAATTGGAAAGGTTTCAACAGCCAATGCACATGTTTACTGACACTTAAAACATGAAGGACATGACACTGGTAAGATTTGTATGTCTGCCATAACTGAAAGCTTGAACACATACAGGATCATTAATTAAATTGTGTCAAGAGTTAGAGAGTGAGTCCCAGCTTTTTAGGTTTTCGCCCAACTGCTGGAAAACAAGCAGTATCACTGAAGGGGATGGATATCCCTGCTGCATGTATCTTGACTCAATATGAAAATATTTAAGGGGACTGTAGTCCACTGGAAATGTACACAACAATTTTCTATAGATCGAAAGGCTGTGAGTTTGAACCCTGTTAGGAGGAAGGATTGTATGGCCTTTCCTGGTGCAAAGGGAGTTGTGTGAACTTGTTTCCCAATCAACACAAAATAAATCTAAACTAAGTTTAATAATTTAACAAGAAAGAAATATCAAATTTATTGTAAAACAGGACAGGATGGGACTGGAAAACATGTGTGATTTCTATAAGGCCCTCACTTCCATTTGTGACATGAAAATTTAGAACAGGAGTTACAAGAAATTGTGAAAAAGGGAAGTAACTCCAAACATACTATGGCCGAAGTTATGGACCTCTTGCATGACCATTTTTCTCATCAATTTCTCTCTATAAATGAAATTTCATTTCAATAGCATGAGTAGAACAGGAGTTATTTTAAGGACATGAAATTGTGAAAAGGAGGAATAACTAAAAAAAAATTAAGTTATGGACCTTGTGCATGACACTTCCTCTCAGTAACTCCAAAAATACTGAGGTCAGAGTTATGGACCATGTGCATGACACTTCCTCTCAGTAACTCCAAAAATACTGAGGTCAGAGTTATGGACCATGTGCAAGACACTTCCTCTCATCAAGTTCTTTCCATATATGAAATTTCACTTCAATAGCATAAGAAGAAGAGGATTTATCTTCCAAAAATGTGAAACAAGAGGGCCATATGGCCCTAGATCGCTCACCATAGTTCATCAGCTTATTTAAAACGATTCAAGTCACTTGATTTTACCTGATTTCTTCCAGCAGCAACAGATTCAAATTTCAGATACAAAGAACTCTTAGGTTAGTCAATCATCTGGAGGCCTCAATTTTCAAGGGTTTGAAAATGCTTTGGCAATTATGGCATGAAACCTTCAGATAATCATCAGTGCAAAACAAGAAATAATTCTGAACATTAGTTCCAGAAGAAAAGAATTTTGACATTTTCTATGTAGAGTATATAAGGAAACTAACTGACATCCTAGGGGCCTCATTTTCCAAGGGATCTAGTTTATTTTATCAATTATAGTAGACAGACATGAGGTGACCATTTGTGCTAAATGAAACTAAATTCTGATCAATTGGCTTCATAGAAGAATTTGTGAAAAAAAATTAATCTATCAACCTACCATAACAATGTGTGCCAGATGATGAACCAGTGTCGACGGTTGTAAATCCTGGGGTACAGGCCGTGCATGTGTCTCGATATTTCTCTTGCTGATACGTTCCCTTAGGGCAGTCATTACACTGGCTTGTTATAGCATTCCATCGTTGTCCTGCATCACAGTCACCTGAAACAGACAGCACAGGGATATCATAACCTTTCAAATTAAACAGGTAATAATGTCATGAATCTTACAACCTTTTTTGAGCAATGTCATGGTCTTTCCTATATTAAAGAGCAAATGTCATGGAAATTTCTATGCTTCATGAGTAATGTCAGATATCTCTAGCTTTTATGAACGATGTCATGGCTATATGAAATGAGCAAATGTCATAGAAATTTTTACATTTATGAGCAATGTAGAGTACTTTCCTGTTGTTAAGGAGCAAGTATCATGAACATTTCTACCTTTAATGAACAATGTCATGGACATTTCTATTTAAAGTGATCAATGTCATGTACCTTCTTTTTATTTTATGATCAATATTATGATAATTATTGCCTGGTTCTCTTTGCCCTACCTGTGCACTGTGAGCTGGATGTTGCACCTGAGACAGGCGCCAATGGTGACCCTCCGAGGGTCGTCTGCCCGGTACCGCATGACCTGCAGCCCATCTGGTACATCTGGTCCTGGTACCAGCCTGGGGCACACAGCTCACATGTGGACGTGCTCTCATCATAACCAGTGCCAATGTCACATGGTGCTGGAAAAACAAGACATCATACACTGCAACCTCACTATGACACTGTGATGTACTGTGACCTTGACCATCAAGCCAGTGACCTGGTTCTTGTTCACGACACATTGTATTGTCCTATGGATCACTTGTGCCAAGTAATTTCAAAACATGACAATAGATATCAAAGTTACAACCGGGACATGATTTCTTACACACAAACACACAGAGAGGTGTGCCCTTCATCTATTCATGGCGCGGGGCCATAGAAATAAGACTCCTTTTCTGAAAAATACAGAGTCCACACATATCGCGCTTTACACTAAAAACAGCATTATTCCAGGGAACATTACAGTGGGGATGTAATGAGCAGAAGGTGATGGTAACCCTATCTATAACTTGACTAAACAGTATGAAAGATATTCCGGTGAAGCAAGACATAATAGGACAATGCATGTGATTCCCAGATCGCCTCTACTTCACTTTGTTTTATTGTAATTATTAATTATGTAATGATATACTTAATCATGTGTTTTGATTTTTGTTAGTGTCCATTAGGTTGCTGAGTTCTGTCTTATTTGTGGGTATTATTATTTACATAGTTATCTCTGTTTATAGGCAAGCATCATATCTCAGTTTATGACATGACTCTATTACATCAAAAGAGTGGTCACCTGCTGAAGCGTGACAGAAAAACTCTGACAGAAAAACTCTGACAGACAATGTGACAGACAGACAGACAGACAGAAGGACAGACAAAAGTGATCCCTATGTGTCACCTTTGCTTACAAAGACAATGATCATGGAGTGGTATTCACAAAATATCTTAACCCTTTAACTCATGTATAAATCTATGACCCCTTGAGTGGTACATATCTTACCCTTTAGCTCTTTAACTCATGAATATTCATGATCAAATCTATGACTTGATGAATATTTAAACTACTGAAATTGAAATGGGTAAATGAAACAACTCATTTTTCTTTGCCATGCAGACTGTGTCAAATCTGAGTTTCGATATCGTATTAGCAAACAGAGCAGACCCTAATCAGACAGCTCCTGGAAGGAGCTGTCTGATACACTAAGCTGTCTAATACCCTTATCTGATACACTAAGCTGTCTAATACCCTTATCTGACACACTAAGCTGTCTAATACACTAAGCTGTCTAATACCCTTATCTGACACACTAAGCTGTCTAATACCCTTATCTGACACACTAAGCTGTCTAATACCCTTATCTGATACACTAAGCTGTCTAATACCCTTATCTGATACACTAAGCTGTCTAATACCCTTATCTGACACACTAAGCTGTCTAATACCCTTTCTGACACACTAAGCTGTCTAATACCCTTATCTGACACACTAAGCTGTCTAATACCCTTATCTGACACACTAAGCTGTCTAATACCCTTATCTGACACACTAAGCTGTCTAATACCCTTATCTGACACACTAAGCTGTCTAATACCCTTATCTGACACACTAAGCTGTCTAATACCCTTATCTGACACACTAAGCTGTCTAATACCCTTATCTGACACACTAAGCTGTCTAATACCCTTATCTGATACACTAAGCTGTCTAATACCCTTATCTGATACACTAAGCTGTCTAATACCCTTATCTGACACACTAAGCTGTCTAATACCCTTATCTGACACACTAAGCTGTCTAATACCCTTATCTGACACACTAAGCTGTCTAATACCCTTATCTGATACACTAAGCTGTCTAATACCCTTATCTGACACACTAAGCTGTCTAATACCCTTATCTGACACACTAAGCTGTCTAATACCCTTATCTGATACACTAAGCTGTCTAATACCCTTATCTGATACACTAAGCTGTCTAATACCCTTATCTGATACACTAAGCTGTCTAATACCCTTATCTGACACACTAAGCTGTCTAATACCCTTATCTGATACACTAAGCTGTCTAATACCCTTATCTGACACACTAAGCTGTCTAATACCCTTATCTGATACACTAAGCTGTCTAATACCCTTATCTGACACACTAAGCTGTCTAATACCCTAATCTGACACACTAAGCTGTCTAATACCCTTATCTGTTACACTAAGCTGTCTAATACCCTTATCTGACACACTAAGCTGTCTAATACCCTTATCTGATACACTAAGCTGTCTAATACCCTTACCTGACAGCTCCTGGAAAGAGCTGTCTTATTAGTGTCTGCTCTCCTTGTCAAGGAATCAGTGACATCTACATGAAGAAAAAGGTTAATGATAACAGATGCTACAAGAAATGTAACTTACGCAAACAGTCTTCAACTGATTTGCCCCCTTCAAACTTGGTGAGGAACGATCCAGGACATGCTTTGCACTGGCGGTCAACATTTTGCTTACGGTAGTAGTTCTTCTTGCACGGCACACAGCTTCCATCAAACTGGAGTTCAAGGCCGCTAGAACAAGGGTCTGAAAAGGCAGAACATATATTTTCATAACTGTACAAAAAAGCCTAGGTAGGAGATGAGATTAAAAGATAAACTATTTCATGAAACAAAAAATTACTCTTGCACATAATTCTATAAGATTGCTTCTCTTTTTTCCATGACACAAAAATATATTAAGATTTATTCTTATTACATGCCACAAACACTAAAAGATTACTCTTTTTATCAAGAAATAAAAATTCTACTCTTTTTATCAAGAAATAAAAATTCAAGAAGATATTCTCTGAATGCTATGACACAAATGATTACTTTTTATTTCCATGACACAGAAATTCTAAAAGATTTACTCTTTATTTCATGACACAAAAGGAGAAATTGCGTCAAATATGAATGAATTTTGTGTACTAATACAATCAAATGGAATGCTCACTGTAAGCTGACACAGACAGGCTTTTAATGACTTCTGATACATATCATGTGACCCATTTAACCCTTTACCTCATGAATATTCAAGTACAAATTTATGACTGAATACATAATGATTTACTGAATTTTAAATGGTTTATGAAGTGATGGATGTTTCTTTGAGTTACAGATTCTAGATCTAGTTATCAACATTGGCCATAATCAAATTAACTTAGATATTACAGCCATTTACATTATGTTAAAGTTTGATAAGGATTGATATATAAATGTGGATGCTAGAGTCCAAACAATGTGAAATAAGACATTCAGGGGTCATAACTCCTGACCTACTGGGCTGAAATCAGCCATAATCAAACTTGGCTGAGAGATTATGGCCATTTATACTGCTCAAGAAATGAAGTTTTAAAGGATGAAAATGGACTTATTGTTGACTGACAGACAGACATATGATGGACAATCAACGAACCAAAAACCTCACCATGATCACATTATGCACAGCTGAGCTAAACATAAATTCCTAAGTTACAACTTATTTAGGCCCTAAAATTTAACTGGAGTCTATAGCAACTTGCCGTAACAATCGTCCCTGGAGTCTGACCCTTCCGGTGATGTAAGGCCAATCTCACAAGTGTCACAGCTGTATTTGTTTGGCAGGTTCTGGTACTCTCCTGGTGGACACTTGCTACACTGTGACGTGTCCCAGAAATATCCTGCCATACAGTCCGCTGTTCACCATAGAAGACATCAAGCTTATATTTACATTTCAGCCACGTTTTTATTATAATTCTAATTTTAACAGTCTTATTATGCTTTTTTATATATATATACTACTCAAAGTTTGCTAAGCACCACCCACTATTTTCCCATAGAGTCACATGAAAACACATGCTTAATGTAATGCTATGTACCTGAAAGGAAAGCGTTAACTGACCATCATTTTTACGCATAGTTTTTGTCAAAATGATAGAAAAGAGACTCAAAAATGAGTTACAAAGATTTAATCAATTCCTGTCATTAGTTGGCAAATTCACAAAAGTGTGTTTTTTTGCAAGAAATGGCATTTTATAAATGGAAGTTAAATCTTGTGATCAATACAGAAAAAAATGACCATGAACAGGCCAACATCGTCACAAATATCCTTAAAAGCATTTCATTTAGAAAACAGGAATATTTGAAGATCAAAGTTCTAAATTTAGCTGACTTTAAATTTTAAGGTGTTTTCTCAAAATTTCGCACTTTCTAATTATGATTAATTCCCAGTAATGAGGGTCTGAAAGGCTTATTTTTTGTAACTGGTAGTAAGTTTGGTACATAAACAATACTTCTGCATAAAAGCAAGATTTGCTTTAATGTAAGATTTAATGTAGCATGCCTTTAAAGTCGCTTGTCTAAGCATGCAACGCTACGGGAAAATAGCTGATGGTGCTTAGCAAACTTTGAGTAGTACATATATATATAACAGTTGCTATGAGTTCATAGATTGATGAACATTCATTATTTTCAGAAAAATCCTTCAATATTGTGTTCACTTAAGTTATAACATTCCATAGCACTTCACTCGTACAGGAACTATATTTACAGGCATTTATCTATAATTAAACTATAATTTTACATTATACAATCATATGGCAGAATAAGACAAACAATCAACACACAAAAAAATGTATGAACTAGAACTGTCACTGAAGGGGATAAAAAACACTCATACTGCTTTCATACAGAAATAAGGGACATAATTCTTACCAAACCCTTGACATTGCTATCTGCAGTTAACAATGGTACATAATTCTTACCAAACCCTTGACATTGCTATCTGCAGTTAACAATGGTACATAATTCTTACCAAACCCTTGACATTGCTATCTGCAGTTAACAATGGTACATAATTCTTACCAAACCCTTGACATTGTTATCTGCAGTTAACAATGGTACATAATTCTTACCAAACCCTTGACATTGTTATCTGCAGTTAACAATGGTACATAATTCTTACCAAACCCTTGACATTGTTATCTGCTGTTAACAATGGTACATAATTCTTACCAAACCCTTGACATTGCTATCTGCAGTTAACAATCTTCACATAATGTGAGTGCAAGATTGAAGGGGACATGACGTATGTGACAAGATTGAAAGGACATATCTTGACAAGATTGAAGGGGACATGACATATGTGACAAGATTGAAGGAGACATGACGTATGTGACAAGATTGAAGGGGACATGATGTATGTGACAAGATTGAACAGGACATGACATATGTGACAAGATTGAAGGGGACATGACGTATGTGACAAGATTGAAACATGTTGTGACAAATGACCAGACTATGTGACAAGATTGAAGGGACATGACGTATGTGACAAGATTGAAGGGACATGACTATGTGACAAGATGAAGGGAATCATAGTAGTGCAAGATGAAGGACATGACTATGTGACAAGATTGAAGGGGACATGACGTATGTGACAAGATTGAAGGGGACATGACGTATGTGACAAGATTGAAGGGGACATGACCTATGTGACAAGATTGAAGGGGACATGACGTATGTGACAAGATGAAGGGGGACATGACGTATGTGACAAGATTGAAGGGGACATGACGTATGTGACAAGATTGAAGGGGACATGGCATATGTG
>CM037778.1:63674893-63724893 GCA_021229015.1 Solen grandis | reverse complement strand
AAGATTTTCCTATATAACTCTATGTAAAACAAGTGACCCCTGGTGCGGGGTCATTTATCACCATAGGGCTATGATTTGTACAATCTTGGTAGTGGCCCATAAGATGATGCTACATACCAAAAATCAAAAGGCTAGGCCTTATGGATTCATAGAAGAAGATTTTTTAAGATTTTCCTATATAACTCTATGTAAAACAAGTGACCCCTGGTGCGGGGTCATTTATCACCATAGGGCTATGATTTGTACAATCTTGGTAGTGGCCCATAAGATGATGCTACATACCAAAAATCAAAAGGCTAGGCCTTATGGATTCATAGAAGAAGATTTTTTAAGATTTTCCTATATAACTCTATGTAAAACAAGTGACCCCTGGTGCGGGGTCATTTATCACCATAGGGCTATGATTTGTACAATCTTGGTAGTGGCCCATAAGATGATGCTACATACCAAAAATCAAAAGGCTAGGCCTTATGGATTCATAGAAGAAGATTTTTTAAGATTTTCCTATATAACTCTATGTAAAACAAGTGACCCCTGGTGCGGGGTCATTTATCACCATAGGGCTATGATTTGTACAATCTTGGTAGTGGCCCATAAGATGATGCTACATACCAAAAATCAAAAGGCTAGGCCTTGTGGTTTCGGAGAAGAAGATTTTTTCAAGTTTTTCCTATATTAGCCTATGTGAAATCAAGTGACCCCTGGGGCGGGGCCAATTTTGACCCCAGGGTCATAATTTGTACAATCCTGGTAGACAGTCATAAGATCATGCTACATACCAAAAATCAAAAGGCTAGGCCTTGTGGTTTCAGAGAAGAAGATTTTTTAAATTTTCATTTTTAAAATCTATTTTTAGCTCCTGTGACCTAATTATGCTATGGACCAGAACCATTTATACAACTTTAGTAGAGCTTCATCCAAGGAACATTCCTGCAAAATATTTTTCAAATTGGCCGAGCCGTTTAGGAGGAGATGTTGTTTGAAGCAATTGTTGACGCCGGACGCACGCACGCACGGACGACGGACGCCGGACGCCGGACAAAAGGCGATCAGAAAAGCTCACCTTGAGCACGTTGTGCTCATGTGAGCTAATAAAACAGTTTGCAGCTTTGGACCAAAATTACAACAGTACATGTGTAACTGATCTGAATGGACCTTGTACATTCTGTATGTGTGAAATTCCAGGTCTTATAAAACATTCCTTCAAATCTACCTAAGACTTACCCAAGGGATTTACACATTAAAATAATAAAAAAAAAAAATACCAGAGTCATAAATATGGAAATGGAAAAAAAAGTTTGGACAAAGTACTTGAATAACAAAATGGGCATTCTGAATTTATGTTGTCAGCCAAGCACTAAAATTTATCACACAGGAAGACTTCATTTTCCCTGGAGGAAATCCCAACATTAGACTTGCATAAAATAAAATTAGAAATTCATAAATAATTGCTTGTGGTGCTTTGATACACAAAAATTCCCCTGAAATTAAATTGGCTTTTTGATCAAATCTACAAAATATGACACAATTTTGAAAAAAAAAAAAAGATATCTATTTTATGAAAGGTACAGAATCCCAACATGTGACCGTGACCTTAATTTTATTTACTGTTATGCAATGTGTTAATCTCATGGGCGATGACATATCAAAGATGAATTTCACATCGAAGGGAGTGTTTCTGATGATCTGAGAGACAGTTTGGTATTGCTTTGATGTTATTCAGAAGACAGCATGTGTAACTCACATGTTCCAATGCAATTAATTCTGTTTATCAAAGACTACAGAGGCTGGAATGATTCTCACAAATGATTCCATAAATAACTTGAGCAATCACTGAAGGTGATGAATACACTCACTACACCATCTTGACTTTACAATATACAAGACGCGAAACCAGGTTTTCAAGTGCCGCCCAGGCAAGTAAAACTATTTTTAGTAACAGTGACCTTTAGCTTGACCCTATTGACCTCCTCTTCCCATAAAGTATCTATCTACAAAACCCACAATACCTCGTTCGTAAAAGAAGTTATTTGACGGAAACGAAAAATCTATTTTTATTAACAGTGATCTTGATCTTGACCCTGTCAGCATGAAAATCAATCCCAATCTTCCTCTTCTAAAAGGTATCTACCTAACAAACTTTTAGTTTGCACATTTTTATTTTACATTAATCAGGAAACAAGTTCTTACAACTTATACTGATCTCTTTCAACAAATCTTGGGAAAGACCAGTTCTTTCACCTAATGGGAATCAAACCTGCAACCATCAGATTCATAGGCATGTATGCTACCATTGGAAAACAGCACTTAATGTTTGTTTGTTTGTTGGGTTTAACATCCCACCAACAGTATTTCAGTCATTTGGAGACAATGTCTACTTGAGACAGATATAGTGCTGCCACACTGCAGTATCACACCATAGACATTTGACATGATGCCACACCCAGTCACATTATCCTGACACCGGGTCAACCAGTCCTGAAACTACCCTTATATGCTGAACACCAAGTAAGGGAACTATACCAGTACCAATTTTTACGACTTTGGTATGTCATGGCCGGGGATCAAACCTACGACCTCCCGCTCCTGAGGAGGACACTCTAACCACTCTGCCACCAGCAGCAGTCAGCACATAATGAAATGGGGGCATAATCACAAGAATGCATATTTTCATCACTCAAAGAAACACCATGGAACCCAGTGTCTATGGGGATTTTCAAAACATGATAATATACCCTTTACAATATGTCAAAATTTATGACTTGATGAATCATATATAAAAAAATGATTTTTCCTTTTCTTTACTGTGCGGACTGTGTAGAATCTGAGTAACAATATTGTATAAACAAACAGAGGAGACCCTGATCAGACAGCTCCTGGGAGGAAGGAGTGGTCTGATTTGGGTCTATTGTTTGCTAAGGCATGAAAATGAGTCTAAAATTATTAAGTACAGGGCTAAAATCTAGTTCCTTTCTCCCGCATGAGGTACAAACCCCCATATCATCAAGATTACATGTACATAATTAAATCATACAGCCATGTGACTGCATTAAACCTAAAACCCTTGTAATACAAATGAAAAAAAATAAATTAAATCACTACAAAACTGTCAAGTCAATTGTGAAAACACATCCAAAACCAGCAAGACCTCATTATAAGCCCATTGGAATGGGGTGTATCCCACACCAATCAGTCACTGTTGTCCCCAAGGGGTACCAGCAGCAGCAGCTTGACTGCCTTTAATCACATACATTAACATATGACTGGTTCCCGACACTGACTACTAACACACTTCTATATGCTTCTGTTAGGAAACCATGCACATTTACTATTCTTCTTGATCTCATGGGAATTAATCCGATTAATTGATGTCTCATTGAAATAAATTTAAAAAAGCTTGCTAACAATTTAATTACTTTTTTTTACTGTAATGAGTATCTTTCAAAATCAATATTCGGAAGAATAGCTGCTAAAATGAATAAATAATTTAGTGACTTATTTATCATATGGAGGGTGCCTTCAAAAAAAAAATGTTGATGGATTTTGCTGAAATTATTATTTGACAGCTAGTTATCTGTTAGGAGAACCAGGAATACAGACTTCCACCAAAGCATCAAACTGCCATAAGCTTTATCTTGATTAAAAATATAATTTCCTATCCAAGTCATCTTTCATTTGAAACAGAATATACCAAATCCTTTTAGGGCTTACTTCTTAGAATGGCATTAACTTATACCTCTACAGAACACTTTCTTCTATGCATTTTATCTGTAGTTTTGATGGTTACTTCCATCAGAAGGAGACTTGATACATTTTTAAAATGTAGTAAGTGCACTGCTGTTGCTGTTAGGAATTTGTTTGTTGGGTTTAACATATCAACGACAGAGTATTTCAGTCATTTGGAGACTTGAGACAGATATAGTGCTGCCACGCTGCAGTATCAAGCCGTAGACATGTGACATGATACTACACCCTGTCACATGATCCGGACACCGGGCCAACCAGTCCTGGAACTATCCTGACATGCTGAGCACCAAGCAAGGAAGCTATAACATTATCATAGGATGCTCTAACCACTGGGCTAGTGGGGATGGTGAGTTAGGAGTTTAGCTTTGCATCCAGCTAATTACAAGTGGAGGAGGACCCTGAGTGAGCCTCTAACTGTGACAAGCTTGGGACCTACTTAACCCTTTCCCTCATATAGACTCATTTTGACGCCTTCAATAGATATCACATAAAGCCTGAGCTGCAGAAAACCACAGTTAAACCTTATCAAATTTAATTACAAAATCCTCATTTCCAGACCACTGAGGAGCAGCAAACAGCATAAAACCTGATCAGCCTGCGAGTTACTCGCAGGCTGATCTGGTTTTATGCTGTTCGCATAGGTCTTTTCATGGTTTCCTCTATGAGGGAAAGGGTTAACTAGAGGTTACTGACACAGATACTTTAGCTATATTTCAATATCTAGCTAATTATAAGGAATATCCTGAGTGCATCTCAGTAGAACCACTGACCATTAACAAGACTATTGGAATGCCTCCTCCCTTGCAAAATCTGAGTGACTGGGACTTGAACCAGCAGCAGTGAGGAGTTAAATAATACAGCATGTAGTTAGTTGGAGACTCAGCTGATAAGTTGGTTTGGGTTTAACGTCCCACCAATAGGATTTCAGTCATTTGGAGAATATATTTACATGAGACAGATATTGTACTGCCAAACTGCAGTATCACACTGAGATATGCTGCATGATACCACACCCAGTCACATTATCCTGACATAAGGCTAACCAGTCCTGGAACTATCCTTATATGCTGAGTGCCAAGCAAGGGAGCTATACTAGTACCATTTTTACGACTTTGGTATGTTGTGGCCGGGCAATGTCAAATTTTATACTGCAAAGCTGAAATTTAAACTTTGGCCTGCACCAAGTCAGGGCTATATTGAAAATGACTGATGTGTTAAAAATGACGGACACACCTTTAATCTAGACTTCTTTTGTTCTGAACAAACGAAAGAGCTTTCTGCACTGCAAACCATGTTAAACCAGATCATACTCATTTACTTTTCTGACATACACCATCTTCAAAACATTGAAAAAAATCCATCCCGAATTGGCAGCTGTAGAGTGCAAACTTTTATAAATAGCAGAAGAAATCTGTGATGTCATATGGAATAATTTAAAATTTAAAGTCAATGCATTCAAAAGGGAATATGTAGCTTTGTTTTCAGTTATAATTTCATAATGCTAGCTTTTCGAGAACAATCTTTAAGATGACTACAATAATACTCAAACTTGGTGTTCTACAAGGGAGTAAAGTATCGCTATTCCTTTTTACATGCCTAAAAGGTATACAAGGTTTCTTTCTTGCAAAACATGCCTTTCTTATATTTTAATTGAATATTTTTGCTGAATTGAAGCGGGCACAGAGCATTAAAAAAATTAATTGTATCACATTATACCTTTAATGTAACAGAAATAAAATTTAGAATTATATGTGGGATCAACTGCAAACGCACAAGGAAAAACGTTTCCAGAAATTCTTATTTTCATGTAACTTCCTTATATGATGACCGATTTTAAAAACCTAGGTACAGTTAGAAAGGCCTTCTGAATTCCAACATTCACCTACTTCATTTTAAACATATCTGTTACGGTTTTTGAGATACATAAAGTTATTCCTCAAAAAAAAGGCAAAAATCGGCAAAACGATGTTCATGTTATTACAATTTAATAATTAATGGTCTGATCATTAAAATCTGTATACCATAAGAACCACATTGCATCATGCTAAAAATATTTTTTTATGTTGTTGTTTTTTTTTTAAATTAATAGTTTCTTAGAAAAAAGCAATCAAGTGATTGGGACTAACTGCAGAAGTGCATGAAAGAACAGTTTAAATGAATTCTTATTTCTCATGTAACTTCCTTATAGGATATCCAATTTTAACAAGGGTCAGGATTGCCACAAAATACGCCCATCACAGTATGGGGACTCTCAGAAATAGCTTAGAGAAACAAGCTATTGTCTCCTAAATCCCATTAGTTAATGAATGTTACTTATTAAAACAATCATGTTGAAACATTTCCATTAATTTGAAGGAAAATGTCTCTTTTGACTTATTCAAGTGTTCAAGGGCCATAACTTCTAAGTCATTCACGCGATAATGCTGAATATCGAACTCATCCGCGTTTTTATGGCCATGCACATGTGTGAAAACTTTGAAAAGAAATGGGCAAACTGTATTGAAGTTAGAGCCCGGACAATCACAATTTCAAGTATTTTGTGTATGTCAAGGGCCATAACTTCTAAGTCATTCACGCGATAATACTGGATATCGAACTCATCCGCGATATTATGGCCATGCACATGTGTGAAAAGTCTGAAAAGGATTGGACTAACGGTATTGAAATTAGAGCCCGGACAATCACAATTTCAAATATTTTGTGTACGTCAAGGGCCATAACTTCTAAGTCATTCATGCGATAATGCTGGATATCAAACTCATACGAGATATTATGGCCATGCACATGTGTGGAAAGTTTGAAAAGGATTGGGCAAAAGGTATTGAAGTTAGAGCCCGGTTCCACGCCCGCCCGCATGCCCACCCACCCGCCGTGAGTGTTCACATAATACGCCCCATCTTAAGATGGGCATATAAAAAGCTAGGTACTATTAGAAAGGTCTTCAAATTTCCAACATTTCACGTGTTTCATGTTTCAACTTTTCTGTTATTGTCTTTTAGATACAGAAAGTTATTTTTCAAGAAAAAGGCAAAAATTGGCAAAAAGATGTTCATATCAATTATTGCCCTTCGATAAATAATGGTCCGATCATTAAAATCTGCATACTATTAGATCTGCATTACATCAAGCTAAAATTATTCTTCTTTGTGTTATTTTCAAAAAATTATAGTTTCTTCGAAGAAAAGCAATCAAGTGATTGGGACTAACTGCAGAATTGCATGAAAGAACGGTTTAAATGAATTTTATTTCTCATCTAACTTCCTTATATGATTTCCAATTTTAAAAAGTTAAGTACCGTCAGAAAGGTCTTCTAAATCCTATACTATAAAGTTTGTGAATGCGTCATGACAGACAAGCTGGAAAAACTTCATCATCGCCTATAACTCAGTCACCAGTTGACAGACACACACAATCAATGTTGCTGTTTGCATAGTATCACAGCAGCAAAAACCGTTGTTATTGTTAAATTTATTGGAAGTGGTGCTTTAACACTGCACTAATGGCACATTGAATTTTGCATATTGGCATGTAGCTTGAGTGTGAATCATTAAACTCTATGTTACATTGCTCTAAGTTACATCTAACATTATAAGAAAATCCTTTTTTTTGTGCCATGTCACATTAGTAATTAGCAAGTGAGATATAGAATATTTAATAATTATTTAATTCCTATGCAAAACATGATAATATCTAATATGAAGAAGACATGTGCAGGAAGTCCATAACCTTTTGTAACACCCCTCATGTAATACATTTATGTGCATATCACAGATGAATATCACCTACCCTGGCTAGCTTCTCCCCATCTTCTGATCTGATGATTCGCTCACCTGCCATGTCTGCCTTGTTACCTAGCAACATTATGACAACATCCTCTTGAGCGTATTCATTAATCTCTGTTAACCATGCCTGAAACAATTTAAGAACAATTCAAATATAATCAAAACTAATGCCCTCATCAGAAAATTACCAGCACTATTAATAAATGTATATTCATCCTACACAATCTGTCAATAATTCTCCAGTATGGATGGAGCCTGCATGCATAAATGACCAATGAACCAAACTTTCTATTTATCATTCTGAACTAATACAATTCAAACACATGAAAGCTGAAATATGTTGGTGGGGAAATATTTTTCATGATGTTCCATGACTCGTATTTTCAGAAGCTGCTGATTTTGCTTGTACAATACTGTAACAATATCAATTATTCATAACATGGAAACTTAACCATAAAGAATAGAATATTTCAACATGTTTCTATGCAGTATCCACCATGGGCTCATTAGCCTATCTATTATTTATAGTCAAGATTGTTTTGGTTCCTTGTGAGATGTATATCATCAAAAAACTTGTCTAGCAAGAGTTGTCTGTAACACAATCAAATATTGAAATTAAAGGCAAAATAAATAAGAAAGGGACATAACTATGTTAATATTCATGACAGAGTTATGTACTCTTGCCTGACCCCCAATACAGCGATGTGTTGATCACACAAATAGTTTCAATGTGTTTTTTAGTCTGGTTCCCGATCGTCCTCAAGATTACAGATAACATAGTGTAAGGGGAAGGTACCACAGCCAGGAACCAGACAATGAAACTTATTGGACACAACTTGCCCTTGGTATGCAATTTCAGGTGAATGTGGGACACCCATGAAAAAAAAATGGAGATAAAAGCAATATAAAACAAAACCTCAACATTTTTCGAAGTCCGAAAAGGGCAATAAATATGCAAAAATATTTTGAAGAGTTACTGTTCTCCTAGTTGGTCTGATGATGATAAATACATGTGTGAAGTTTGAAGGACATCCATTGAGTAATAAGGGAGAACAAGGCAATTTTAAACAAAACATTAACATTTCTTGGAAGGCAGACATGGATGCCGGGGAGACTGCAATAGCTCATCCTATTCTTCCAATATTCAAGCTAATTAAAAATGACGTATATGTAATTTGGGATTCTTGCCAATATGCATACTTGCATTTATCATGCATGGGAAACCATCTAATGTGTTGATGGTATGCACAAATTCTAAAATGTGTTCTAGCAACACACTTCAAAATTCTGTTTCAAGGCAAATGACATCCAACATTGCTGAACAATTCCAATAACGCATTCAGAAAGATCCCTGGAGATCAAGAATTCCCTTCTTAGTTTATTTGAGAAATTCAGAGATATGCTAAAAATATTCAATAATTGTCTGACTGTATTTTTTTCTTCAAGATGTCAAAAACCTCTGAATTTAAAAAACAACAACACACACACAAAAAAACAACAACAAAAAACAACTCTTAATTTCAAAGCGTCTAGGAAGAGTTGGCGAAAAGGGAACATACTGAAACATAATAAAACTTCAATCTCAATTCTTTGAATTTAAGGTTTATGGGAGTAATATGATTCAAGCTCTCGAATGAAAGAATAAATAAACAAATAATGAAGAATGATGTCCTAGTTACACATCAAACAGGCCACAAAACTTGATGGACAAACAAATCATAATTACGTTAAAGTTCTATCAAATTTGTTTCTTTTTTCGTTCTATTAAATTTAAAAGCCAGATGGTTTTTATTACAATAACCACTCAAAAATACCATCTGCTGTTACAGAAAGCTGCAAACTTCAACAAGAGATTTTTTTCAATGGGACCTCAGAGACTGACAATATATCCTCATTCCTGCAACGGAAGACAAAATAACGATTTTCCTGTGAAATGATTTGTAAAACAATCTACTGTTGAAAGTCAAATATTTTCATTTATACTTTATGAAATGGCGCTTATTCTTGATACAGAATTAGAATTTACTGTCAATAAAAAAACAATGGTTTTAGTGTATTAAAATGTAAATGTATCAAATGTATCCAAACTTATAATCAAAAAGTACAAAATCTGCATATAAACTGCCAAAAGGTACTGAAAATCCATATACTACATTAAAAATGTGCATTTCACAGTAGATTAAATTTAGCAGCTACTGCAGGGGTTCAAGAGGTGGTAAATTGCTTCAATTGAAATAAAATTCTGACTAATTTTAGAGAAGAATTTTTTTTCTTTTATTTTGGCTGCAGCCACAAATAGAGTTCTGCATGAAACAAGTTTATTTCAGCAACTCATTGGGTGATTATCCATGTCAAGTTTCATCAATTTCCACCTAGCAATTTCAGAGTAGATGTAATTTAAAACATATCGCTGACAATGGGACAAAACATGACAATCAGAAGGTGGTCACAATAGCTAACCTAAAAATCCACATACCACAGAAAAAATATAACATCCTAAAACAGTATTATTGGTCAGAGTTAACCAATTTTAGATAGTATTTCATAACACTTACCCGTATGTTATCAAAACTTGACTTATTTGTAACATCGTACAGCAGTAAAAGTGCTGAAAAAGAAAAAAAAAATCTGCATTCAAATGCTTTTACAAGGCTTTTGCTCTGGAACAGGATTCAGAATCATGGATAAAACTGATTGCAGGTCATGGTATTCATTTCAATAAAATTGATGAACCCAAACAGATTTTTATTTTATCCTGAGAGACAAATCAAGAAACTAATGCAGAAGGATTTCGGGAAATCAAACATTAGAAAAAAATCCAATATTATTAATGAAGATTCTAGAAAAAAAATGACTGTGTTCATTGAAAGTGGGGTTAACGAACAAGTAAAACTGAATAAAAAATTTAACTACAATATGATTGTATTGTTTTTGAATTAAACTGATCATTTTTTTTTTTAATCTCAGAGAAAACGGTAAGGAAGTTGACCCGTACATAACTAATGCCTTAAATTTTATATCATTTTACTCAAATTATATGACAAAAGTGGAAATAGCCTGTAGTTTTTAACTCTTTCCCAATAGAATATGTCACTTCAAATTAAACTCCATCAACGAATACCCAGGACGATCGATATGGCATAATGAAACAAAATAAGTAAGCAGCAGGAATCCAAATCACTCAAACCATTAAAAAACCTGATAAGAGTGAAATCATTATTAGACTATTTTCTTAACCCTCTCCCTCATAGAGGACACCATGAAAAGACCTATGCAAACAGCATAAAACCAGATCAGCCTGCGAGTAACTCGCAGGCTGATCAGGTTTTATGCTGTTCGCTGCTCCTCAGTGGTCTGGATATGAGGATTTTGTAATTAAATTTGGTAAAGTTTAACTGTGGTTTTCTGCAGATCAGGCTTTATGTGGTACCTATTGAGTGCGTCAAAATGAGTCTATATGAGGGAAAGGGTTAACATAATATTGTAGAGCTATTTCCCCATTTATAAGTTAATGATGAGTAGTATGTAAACTGCATTAAACTATCTTGCAGTACTCAGTCAAACACTTGCTTTCTGATCAGGAGGCTTGATTTTGGTTTGTGACTGCAAATGTGTACAGAGAGCCAAACCTGTATTAGGAGGGTAGTTAAGGAAACATGAAAAAGTAACCAGATTGTACAAGAGGCTGCTAAAGGGAGGTTTAAAACATGTCAATTCTGATTTGAATTCTAAAAAAAAAAAAAAAACTTAGTGAAAAGTAAGCTAAGTAATACTTAAATTTTTGCATTGGGTAGAAATGAATTCCACCATAACTGTTTTATGAAAAATGTGTGTAAATGACAAAGCAACATTAATTATCATCTTAATTATCTTTGTTATTTTGCTATCCCTGTAAAATGTATTACATAAGATAGAGTGGAAGCTTTAATTAGAAATGATTTATGATAATTATGATTTTAATTACTATTTAGCCATACTATTTATATCAATTAGTATACCTGTAATAAATTTTGGACAGTTGCTTCTTTCAGCTGCTTATTTTGTTCTAAGTGCTAAAGGCACTTAGAGAGAGTGGCAGCAGGATTAACATGAAATAGCAATAAGCAAGACATTTGTTAATAGCAAAGAAATGCATTACATGTATATGCTTCTGTGCACGGAGTGATCCAGATAAATTTGATGATACCTGCTTTTGATTTGTAGCCGCTTAAGACGACAACTTAAGTTAGCAGTCTAATATCTCTCCTTTACATAAGATAAGTTTGTAGCAAGAATATAGTAAATTTCAGCTAAAAATGCACCTATCAGGATGGGGACCACAAGCATACACGGACATGGCTTTAGACAGACGGAATGGTACCAGGTCCCAGGAAATAGACTTCAGCAATCATATAGGGATTTGACAAATTGTCAATGCCCTAGGGTGGGGATTTAGACCTCAAAAAATGGAGAAAAAAATGTCAAATTTTCCTCTGTCAGCCCCCCTGGGGCAAACACTGATAGATGCATAAGGAATAGTCTTGATGAAATCCTTGAAACCAAAGTTAACTAAATTAGCATTTGAATTGTTTCTCAATGGTATGCAACAGACTGCTACTTTGGCTTTCAGACAAGCCCTTTTGACCAGACACAATATCTCATTACTGGAATTCAACAGAAATTGGATGAGTCAACTTGCAGAATAAATATTTATGAACAATATTGTCTCAACAGGCAGTATATGTGAAAGGCACCATGTGGTAACATACTAAACTACGGATCCAAATGTTGTGAGTTTGAAACCCATTTGGGGCAAGGATTTTTCATGACCTTCGCAGGCACTCAGCACTGGTCCATCAAAGGAGCCGTCAAGAGGATTTAATGTTAGTTGTAAGAATCTATTTCCCATCAACGTTAAACGAATAATTTGTAAAGGGACATCAACCCACTTAGTTAATTAAAGCAATCTGTTTAGAAACAAGGCTTTGTCAGTATGGCAAGCATTTTTCACTGTCAGGAGTCCTCACTGGTAAAATAATCCATATAAAGAATTTGTGCCAGATAGAAACAAGAAAATAATGAAAATGGATTATGATCCCCAAACTGCACTGACCTTTCAAGCGTGCATATGGTTGATGCACGTGACACACCTTTGTGTTATGACAAACACTTCTGTAAAGTTTTATGAAAATTCATCCACAGATATTAAGGTTAAAGAGCAGACACAAATATGTAGCCTATAAATACCAAAGACAATTCCTAACTACTCATGAGACCTTTTATCTTTCAAGGGAGCATATGGCTGATGCGCACAACACACCCTTGGGTTATGAGGAATACTTTTGTTAATTTTATTGAAATCCATCCATTAATGGATCCTATAGGAGCTGTCTGATCAGGGTCTCCTCTGTTTGCTCATACAATATTGAAGCTTATTTTCTACACAGTTTGTGTGGCAAAGAAAAATCTATTATTTCACATACCTTATTAAGTTCAGTAAATTGATATTGATCAAAACATATATCTGTTCATGAATATTCATGAGGCAAAGGGTTAATCTGAACCTATCACGAAACCAATTAGCCAAGTAGTTACACATGAAGACTTGTGCAACATCTCTGATTAACCCTCACCATGCTAACATTTCTTAATCGTCCTATTTTCATTTTGGATTATACCATTAGTTGTTGGGAAAGCTTGCTGAAAATTTATTGACTGAATAGAGAACAATGCAGACCATGATCAGCCTGCATGGATATTTAGGCTTATCTTGGTCTGCACTGGTCGCAAAGGCAGTTACAGGTGCCCACAGCATTGTATGGATTACCTACCAGCTGTTGATATTTTAAAGTTTACTTGGCTAGTATTTCAGGCATAAAGCAACAGGTGGAGGAAGACATTGAGTGCACAAGGGTGCACCAAGGGTGCTAGCACAATTGAAAGTTGAAACATAGTTAGGTTATCATTTGTATTGTTGTCTATTGCAACAATTTTATTAAAAAAAAAATCTTTACAAATGGGGTCCAAGAAAGACAACATCTATCTTCCACTGAAAGAAAAATCATTCTGAAAAATTAAGCATCATAGTGATCCATGTATTTATCAAGCACATTGACACTATTTTTCATTTCTCAACACAGAAACAATAAACCAAACATTTTCTTTTCACATTTAATGAGTGATTTAGAAATATCCATTCCAAAAATGAAAATCAAAAAACATGTCAACAATGTCTGTTTAAAACATATAAATTCCCAAGACAGCTTTGATGAATACCTCTCTCATCGCGAAATTTCTTTTTGAAACAGAAAACTACAATGAATCAATTTAAAAATTTTTGTCTATGCAACAAACACCTGGTAGAAGTATAACCTACTACAAGCTATGTGAAAAGCTTCGACACATGAAAAATCCAAGTGACAAGTCAGGGATTCAAACCCACAATGGTTAGATGCTAAGTGATCCTAAGTCAGCTGTTATAACCACTCATCCATAGAGGCAGAGACAGCCATTAAGCCCAGTTGTAAACTGATTCACCACTTTAAACAGTGGTCTATCATCAGAAAGCCAGACCTGACTGAAGGTGAAACTTGATCTGGACATTCAGTAAATTAACAATAGCTAACTGTTGTGATTTGGTACCCTGTTTACATTCTATACACTGCTATAAAGCCAGGGATGCAACTGCTCACATTAGCAACTGATACGTTTACTGAACCCTCTACAAGTTTCTCTGTCTTTACTTCTTACCTCTAAGGTAGCAAATGGTGTAAAACCTGATTTGCCTGCTGGTTACTTGTATACATGTATGGTATGATACTAATTCAATAATTTTCTTAATATCCATTATATACTAAAGGATTCCTCTTCTTTCTTTTATGCAGGACCCACTCAGAGGCATTGTCACATAATATCATGTTTCCTGAGTTGGACCAGTACTTTGCACCTGGGAAAGTCATAAAAGATTCTAACCCCCAATAGGATTTGAACCCATGAACTTTGGATTGGCAGTCAGTAAGCTACCATCCTTATATGGTTAAGGTAAATGCTCTCCTTAACAACAAATACTGAATATCAACATCTATCTTTTTACAGTTCCATAAGTATGGCTATTGTTCATATCTGACGAAATGATTATGTATTATTGATTTCAATAACGTAATTAAAGAATTTCCCCCTCCCTCTACACTATAAACAAAAACCCTGGCAGACATTTCATCACAGTTTACTGAGCAACCAGGACACTAAAAGCAATATGTCACATTAGGTTAAACTGAAACACCCTCCACCACAACTGTGATTAACACTTGGCTGCCTCATGACTGTCATAAAAAATATAGTACATGTACTCTTGAGCCATTGAGAATAGACCCACTTAAGTGTTCACCCCAATGCGCCAACAATGCCGTATGCAATTGATATGAGAGAGATCTCATGCAGCTTGTACATAACTCACAAAATGATCAAATTATACTCTATGTTTGCCACATAAGGAAAACTAGAACAATAATTAAATGTGATTAATAAATCTGCATCCAACCTTGTTTGTTTGTTGGGTTTAACGTCCCGCTTACAGTATTTCAGTCATTGGAGACGATGTCTATTTGAGACAGATATAGTGCTACCACACTGCAGTACCATGCCCATGATACCACACCTAGTAACATTATCCCGACACCAGGCCAACCAGTCTTGGAACTACCTTTATATGCTGAGCGCCAAGCAAGGGAGCTATACCAGTACCACTTTTTTATGAACCCAACCTTATTTTCAAATGGGGTAAGTGTAGAATGGCACATGATAGGATGTGATGAACGCAATTCCTATATGGCCCAAATTTTTGCGATGCAAGGATATAATTTTTAAAACCACAAGCAATTTCTTACTAGGACAGAACAACTTTCAGATTAATTTGGGGTTCAACATTTGACTAATGGCAAAATTAGTTCCTTGGGAAAGAAATTTTCATTTTTGTATAAAGCATAATTATATCTTTTTACATTTATCCCTCACTATGGTACCTGGGTTGAAACAGTACTTCATGCCAAGGAAGGTCATGGCAGAATCTGTGTTCTATCAGTGACATAAAATCCATATCCTATCCCACACTGTGATATAGATCTGCCAGAACTATTTTTTTTTTTTTTTTTTACTTTCAGTAGGTATGTATATACATGTATGCTGCAGCAGTAAGCATAAAATAAAAAGAAAATTTGTAGCCTGTTGCATAAGTGAAAATGTGAAAATTGTATCATATCTTCTATTCCTCAGACTGTGCAATACCTGCAGGAAGATCTGGTTTTGAAACTGGCGACAGAGCCAATCTTATGTAGGGGGAAATCAAAACACTCAGGGCACTGAGAACTGCCAGCAAAGTCATCATGAAAAATGAGCAAGTCGAGCTCATTTACTAATAATATGAGTTGCAGGATAATATGTGGAGTTTTTGGTCCCATATGGCTTTTGCCTCACTTTCCCTCATATAGACTCATTTAACCATTTCCCTCATATACACTCATTTTGACGCACTCAGTAGGTACCATATAAAGCCTGATCTGCAGAAAACCACAGTTAAACCTTACCAATCTTAATTATAAAATCCTCATTTCCAGACCACTGAGGAGCAGCGAACAGCATAAAACCTGATCAGCCTGCAAGTTACTCGCAGGCTGATCTGGTTTTATGCTGTTTGCATAGGTCTTTTCATGGTATCCTCTATGAGGAAAAGGATTAAACACCTTCTAACAAAAGAAATTTCTAACAAGGACATGACATACATAACTATGTTACCATGACAACACTTCCTTTTTTTATGTCATGTTTGCCATGCGAAAATTTGTAAAATAAGACCTGAAGAGTCTGACAGTATCTACAATACATAATTAATAAGCTACAGACTTCTATTTCAAACCTTAGAGAAATATATGGCAGGAACTTGCTAATACTAGCATAGCGTTTCACAAAGCATGTAACTTTATCTGAAACAATCACAGGTTTATTCTTCTTCATATAGAATAATTTGTTTGGTACTAAATAGATACTTTTCATTTTCTAAAATTTTATAAATCAACTCTTTTATTTATTATTTAATTTCAGTAAGAAAACTAGTCCTCTGAGATGAAATTCCTACAGTGTGAACACCATATGCAGTAAAGATGGGATCAACCATTTTACTACCAAATGCAGCATTATAACTAAAACCCAAGCCTAAACACTGCAGACATTTATCATTCAGACATCCATTTATCGTTCAATTGTAGATCAAACAAAATGTACTAAGGTCATCATTCAAAAATTTCTAGGTACAGCTGCACAACCAACTCACAAAAAACTCTCACTCAATCTTTATTTTGTAGATTTTCTTTCAGTGCAGCTGTCTAACTTACTTAAAGGCTATTTACAGATGACAAAGCAAGAGGTAGAAAATGACTATACTTAAAGAAAAGGTTACGCACTGTTGTTAGTTAAGATGGCAACTAGCTGAAATATATGTTTCATATTCAAAAATTTAAATTAAGTATCCTGACTGAATGACAGTTTCTTTGATAGATAAACAGTTGACACTCATTATCCAGATTTTCTCCGGACCCTGTTGAAAAGGTTGAGAAAAAAAAGCCTCTTTTTTTTTTCAGATATACATTAGTATCTCACATGAATTTATCCCCATATCAATTTTTAATGTTTCCCATTCTTTGCTAAATATGGAACACTGGTTTTCCACCACGTGAATTCAAGGGATTTAACTACATGATATATCTTGTCGATTTCAAAAACTATATATCTGTTGTTGCAAACCATTAAATAAATCTATTAGGTTGAATTATGTGATCGACATCACATCCCATGAAGGGTGATAGCAAATATTGCACGTATTACCAATCTCAGGGTGACAATATGGATGCTGCCACCCTCCAGGAGATGTGATATTCAAATAATGATGGCCTTACTGCATAAACAAAGTCTTGGAAAAAATATTCTTTGTTCACTGCTATGTCTTCTTGTGACTGTAGAGAATGAACTGTTACTGGGGAAAAATAAAAATCTTTCATTTGCTTGTCAATATATCAATTTTTGAGAGGATGTCATGGCATGAAGCTCACAGATCTCTGAACATTACTGGGGACCAGTTACTGTAGCATCAGTAATGTAATTGTAGAGAGAAAAACTAACCAAGTCAGCATGTCAAACTAATTAAATAAATGAAGATGCAAGTGAGAGAACTTACTGACTGAACTAACTGAGGCACATGGCATAGCTTGTTTGTATAATACTGGTCTACTTCAAGTTGAAAATTTTTAGGGAGGAAAAAGAAACAAGAACGTGTTGACAGTGAGTGAAAGTGCTAATTGGTTTCAGTGTAATAAAATGAACATGCAATTTTAAACTTGCATGAAGAAAGGCTATGATTGTACACAAAAACAATCAGTCATTAAATCTTTTCTTGGCAAAGTTCTTAAAATCAATTAGAGTATTTTAAAAGAGGCAAGTCTTGAGAATACAAAGTAAACAACATTAATTTGAAAAAATTTTTTTTGAATTAAATTAGTATATAATATTTATTAAAATATATTTTCTTTCCTTTCCCAGAAAAAAATTACAGACAGGCTCTTAAATTTCGTAACAGATTTTTTTTTTTTTTTTTTTTTCAAATTCAAAATATAAATGGCAGTAGCTTTTAAAGTAAAGCATTTAAAAAATCCTTTGAGACAATATTGATAGAGAATGGAAAGTATGACATATAAATTAGAACATTTAAATTGATAGACTTCCCTTGCCTGCTATATCATTTAAACATGCTATCTCAGTCTGGCACTTCCACATAATGTTTTGGTCCCATCAGCAATTTACCGACTAAACAGTCAGGTTGAAAATATCTGAGCTACACCAGTGCTGTCTTACTCAAGTAATATAGAGTCATACTCTCAAAAATAACAAGAGGGACATGATGGCCCTGAATCGCTTACCTGATTAATATTGCCCCCAAATCCCTCACCTGAGATAAATAGATTGACCCAAGGAACATCTGTACCAATTTATTTTAAAATCTGGCCAGTAGTTTTGAAGAAGATGATTTTTAAAGTTTTCATTTTTTTCTTTCTTTTTGTTGCCATGGCAACCAGAGTTCTACATGGATCAAGTTTATTTTAGCAACTTTTGTGAAGGTTGACCCAAGGATCATCCCTGCCAGGTTTAATCAAATTCTGTCCAGTGGTTTCAGAGGAAATGTTGATTAAAGTTTTCCCTATATACATATAAGGCAAATAAGCCCCGCCCCTGGCGGCCATGTTTTTTACGGATCGGAATAATTTTAGCAACTTTGGTTGAGGTTGACCCAAGGAACATCTGTACCAATTTATTTTAAAATCTGGCCAGTAGTTTTGAAGAAGATGATTTTTAAAGTTTTCATTTTTTTCATTCTTTTTGTTGCCATGGCAACCAGAGTTCTACATGGATCAAGTTTATTTTAGCAATTTTTGTGAAGGTTGACCCAAGGATCATCCCTGCCAAGTTTAATCAAATTCTGTCCAGTGGTTTCAGAGGAAATGTTGTTTAAAGGTTTTTCATGGATCAACTTTATTTTAGCAACTTTTGTAGAGCCTCACCCAAGGAACATTCCTGCCAAGTTTCATTAAATTCTGTCCAGCGGTTTCAGAGGAGATGTCATTTAAAGCAAACTGTTGACGACGGACGACGCACGACGGACGCCGCCGGACGAAGGGTGATCACAAAAGCTCACCTTGAGCACTTTGTGCTCAGGTGAGCTAAAAATCAGGTGACCCCAAGAGCCATGATTTGAAAAACTTGGTTCAGGTCCACAAGGCCATGTTACATACCAAATATATAAACCCATGTTCTTGTAGTTTCTGACAAGGATATCTTTTAAAAATCTTTTCGATGTAAGTTTACTAAAATCAAGAGACCCCTGGGGCTGGGCCAATTTTGATCCCAGGGCCATGATTTAAACAATTGGTAGATGTCCATAAGGCAATAATACACGATAAATATCTAAACTCCAGGCCTTGTGTTTTCTGGATTTTCCTATATAAGCTTATGTAAAATCAAGTGACCCCTGCGGCGGGGTCAATTTTGTCCCAAGTGTCATGATTTGAACAATTTTGGTAGAGATCCACTAGACAATGCTTCACACTAAACATCTAAGCTCTAGGCCTTGCAGTTTTGCAGAAGAAGATTTTCTAAGTTTGTTTTTTTAAAATCTATTTTTAGCTCCTGTGACCTACTTTTTCAACAATCAAAATAATTTGAACAACTTTGATAGAGGGCATCATAAGGATGATTCCTTTGAAGTTTGTCAAAGTCTGTTCAGCAGTTTAGGAGGAGATGTTGTTTAAAGGAAATTGTTGACGCCAGACGCACACACACACGGATGCCGGACGTATGACAAAAGGAGATCACAATAGCTCACCATGAGCACGTTGTGCTCAGGTGAGCTAAAAATGGTACTTATGTATGATTTTCATACTTATACTTAACTTATGTCCTTTAGTTTCGATAGGTATTTGAGTATGATACTAATATTTATGAGCTCGAGATCATACCTAAGTATTTTTGAGAACACCTCAAATAAGGGCCATGACCTGATACAGTATGAGGTCAAGCAACCAGAAATCATATCATCAAACTAAAGAATGCTTCCAATTTTAGCACAATGTTTTAAGACACTGGCTAAAGTTCCACCAACAAGCTTGCACATCTTGAATCTGAATCTAAATATAGACTTAGGAGATTGATGAATGAACTACACCCTGCTTTTTAACCAGATTTAGAGTTTCAAGTTCACATACCATTGGCATCTCTGTAGTAAGCATGTGTTACGCTTCGGAAGCGCTCCTGGCCTGCTGTGTCCCAGATCTGAAACAGACATAAAAGAGTGTCACATGATTAGTCACATGACCTGATTGATTATCACATGATCACTTCCTTCTTTACAAACTGACTGTCACATGATCACTTCATTCTTTACTGGTGGTAACATACTTAGTACCAAATATACTGTAAAATGATATTTTGGTTTTTTGTTTAAAAAGTATTTGATTTATATTGTATATAATGAAAATATACAATTAATGATTACAGTGTGAACATATTTTGATAAAAAAGATTCAATACTTAGACATTTTATTTTTATTTATAATCCTGGTTTATGTATGACAGAAGAGAAAAAAAATATATTTGTTTACACATGTACATAGAAAATATATGAAAGACATTCTCATGACTTAGCATGGCTACACTTATAAAACCTATAAATAAAGCTGTGATGAAATTTGCAAAATTAAATTTAACTCTTACCTTCATGAATATTCATAGACAAATTCAACACTTGATAATTATCAATTTACTGGTACATAGTAAAGCGCCAAAAAAATCATGTTTTTATTGGCATGCAGAATGTTTAGAATCTTAGATACAATCATGTACAAGTGAAAAGAGGAGACCCAGATCTGGGTTTGTTCTGTTTGCCAAACCATCAAAATGTACCTACAAACCTACACATGGGCTGACACTGCAACTAAAATCTATTATTTGTCCCCAATTTATTATACCTTAACACTGTGGGTGTGAATAAAAAGACCTCCTTACCTCATGAATATTCATGAGGTGACATATTCACCAATCAATTTCCTGTTCTTCACAATGTCAGAAAGTCTAATTTAACCCCTGAATAATGACAGGCAGTAATTCAAATTTTTTAGCAAAGAAAATAAACTCAGGGTTCATACGGTATGTAGGACAAATAAGCAAGTCAGTAAAAATCTTCTACCAGTAAATCCCACCTGAATATACAAAACATTTAAAAAGCTTCTCCAGATTTTTTTTTTTAAAATGGTAAAAAAATTGTTCATAAAAGCCTTGCTGGCTTTAATAATTTCCAAGATGAAAAAAGTTGTATTGAATTACTATCGACAAGCGACCTGGAATAGTTGAAAATCTAATGATGTTTTTTTTAGCAATGCTTAAGATCTTTAATTTGCACAGCCAGCATTTTGTTGAACTAAATCTAAAACTACAAGCTTTTTCAATTCAAAATTCTCTTCACATATGATGTACATACATCTGGAGATGTTACAAATCTTAAAGAAAATTATAAGTCAACAGTTACTTGCTCAGCATTTAAGTGTAATTACAAAATACATTAAATATTATCTTTATTACTTATGTTAACTTAATCATTAGAAAAAAGTTGCAGCCTATGAAGGTTTAGAGTTAAAAAAATCTTCAGAAAATAAATTGACAAGAGCTCTCCATCAGATAGTGTTGATGATTCAACTGCTTATTAGTTTGACCAAATTTAGTTGCACACAAAACTTTAAACAATCTCGGTCAAGAGTTTTCTTATCTTGTTTGTTTAATACCCCTGAATACCATCATAACATTATCAAATCAACAAGCACAGCTGTTTGCTTACATAAATGCATGATACCAAGTTGCACGCAAAACTTTAACTAAACATTATAGCATGACAACACCCTAATGAGTAGGCTATAGGTCTCCTTATTCTTAAAATAATCAAGCTAAAAAGGAATAAGAAGAGAGGATAGGTTTGATTTGTTAAAAGTCAACCATTCACAGAACAGAAATACCAATAATGTGTGGGTCTGCGGTAGTGAATAGCATTCATAATGATGTCAGGTTACAATTTCAAAAGCAAAACAAATCTTCCCCATGAATGTCTCCTTTGAAAAGTAAGCCATTGTCTCACAAAATGCATGAAAGAGAACCACAGGAGTGTCTCAATGGATACTAGCCCTTTTATACTCAAGAATATCATTTTCATAATCTAAGATAATTGAAATACTTGGTCAGTCTAGAAGAATCTATAGAATTCATAGTGAGGTTTAACTTAATTCAAGGTAATAAGAAGACTGTGGCATATTTGGTACCACACCCAATCACATCTATAAGGCCTGTAGCTAGCCTTATTTGCTGAGCAACAAGCAGGGAAGTTACACCAGTCTCCTTTTTAATGACTATATGGTCCCTCACTGCCAGGGATTGAAACTATTACCTCTCAGTTACAGGGTATGCCTCTAACCACTTTACCAGTACAGGCAAATATTTACATGGCAAAAAGATTGAAAGAGACACAATGTCATTCTGATTGAATGAACATTGTATCAGCAACAGACGTGTGTTATCTGAGCCATGTAACATCTAGAATGCTTAATTATTAAGCAATCCAGGGTCTCATTAAAACTGGATAGAAATACATGAGATTGTCACAATGCGCATCTGTGATCATATACATTGCAAAAACACCAAAGTTTCTAGAGACCAATTTTATTCAGGTTTTATTTGCAATTCCAATTAAGGAATCTTGCCATCCCCCTAGGGGCCTCGTTTTTCAAGGGATCAACTTTATTTTAGCAATTGGGATAGACAGACACTAGGTGACTATTTGTGCTAAACAAAATTAAATTCTGGCTATTGGTTTCATTGAAGAAGAATTTTGAAATCTTCTATATGGAGTATATAAGGAAGCAAGCCACCCCCTAGGGGCCTTATTTTTCAAGGGATCAACTTTATTTTAGCAATTATAGTAGACAGTCATGAGGTAACAATTTGTGCTAATGAAATTAAATTCTGACAATAAGATTCAGTGGAGAAGATTTTTGAAGTTTTTAAAGTAAAATTCTTTTGGTTGCCATGGCAACCAGAGTTGTACATAAATCAAGTTCATTTTAGCAAATTTTGTGAAGGAATACTGAAAGATTATTCATACCAAGTTCCTTCATTTTCTACCCAGTGGTTTCAGAGGAGATGTTGTTTAAAGCAAATTCTTGACTATGCACAACAAATGCAGGGTTATCACATTGGCTCTATTGAGCATGTTGTACTCTGGTGAGCTGAAAATGTACCTTTCCAATGTTCAGAAATATATTCAATTAGATTATCAGATTATCCAATGGCTGCACTTGGATATCATGCCTGATTGTCCTATTTGAATGCATTTGACCTAATCATGAATGGGGGAAAAAGTCTGTCCGCTATAGGTAAATTAAGGTTGGAGCTTAAGGTAAAGTCCCTGAATGGTTCTGCTACATTTCGGACCATATGGCCTTTGACGGAGATAACCAAGGTTTCCTAATGTTATCTTGGTAGAGGTTAAGTGGCCCAAGATGTAGCGGAACTATTACAGGGACTTTACCTTTAACTCTCATAGCAAAAACTGGAATGGCCCATTTTTTAAATTTATTTATGTATGGTTCTAATGGACATTCCCTCAAGTTTATATTTCTCATATCGATACTGTACTGACATGTACTGAAAATATCTCATTTCTCTACCTTGAAAGGTCACTGGATCAATACACATTCATCATTCTGGACCTATAATCATAAAGCTAACAAACAGATCTAGAAAATACATGTAATCCAGTGGTGAGTCAAAACTGTATTAATAAACACTCTCTTTATCAGTTGTGATACTGAAAGGTGGCGCCACAATGGTTTTGCACAAAAGCTACTCAACAAATATTATTTTCACATCTCTTTTGTATGCGTAAACTGATACATGGCAAACAATGGCAGAACTAATATGCATAACTATACTCAATTATGGACAAGTAATATGTGTGTAGATTCAGGAATCATGGATCAATGTTATAAGATTTCATCAGCTGTATGTTTCAAGGCTTAATTAGTGGGCTGGCTGCTGATGATGTAATTGTTACAGCTAGTTGACATGGAATTTAGAAATACTAACAATGTGGACAACCAAAGAAGACTTTGTGCGAGACTGTTAAGCTGGCCAAGGACAAAGATAAGTAAAGAGAAGCATTTGTTGGAGCAATGACAAACCCAGGCCATTCTGGAACAAGAGTGTTCTTTGGAACACATGTGTCATCTGATGGAAAAAGTGTGACAGACAGACGACGGAAAAGTGTTCCCTATGTGTCACCTCTGCTTACAGCAGGTGACACAAAAATAATGATGATGATGACGATGATGAGGAGAAGGAGGCCTGTTAAACAGGTCAAACAGGAATGACACTAATAACAGACATTTGTCTTTCCATTAACTTCATATACGAAAGGATATTGTAACAAGATTAGCTGACATATAACTTTATTACAGGTTGACCAGTTCTTTTTTTTTTTTTTTTTTTTTTTTTCAGTTTAATTTTGCTGCTAAACATGCAAATAATTAATTAAAAACCATGTACAACATGGGAACTATCAAGACCAGAATTAATTCAGGCCAACTTGTATATTCCATGAGAAGTTTTCACTGTAAACCCTATATACTGTATGTTATTAACCCTTTCCCTCATAGAGGAAACCATGAAAAGACCTATGCGAACAGCATAAAACCAGATCAGCCTGCGAGTAACTCGCAGACTGATCAGGTTTTATGCTGGTCGCTGCTCATCAGCGGTCTGGTAATGAGGATTTTACAATTAAATTTGGTAAGGTTTGAGTTTGGCTTTCTGCAGATCAGGCTTTATGTGGTACCTATTGAGTGCGTCAAAATGAGTCTATATGAGGGAAAGGGTTAAATAAGTGATTTGTTGACAATTTTATTATATAACTCTTTAGCCAATCAAATTACTGGAAAAGCAGGGCCATTAAATAATATCACTTTGGGCCACAGTCCGGCAGTGATATTTTTTTTTTTATTGACCCGCTTATTGAGATCATCAGTATATTTATAATATTGAAAAGGCCTCTATAAATGTTATAGGGCTCATAAATAATAGTTATGTAATAACTACTTGTAATGCACCTTTCAAGTTGCTAACAGTGAAAATTAAGCCATATCCTTTTAATTTGTTGCTAGGTCAAATGTTCATGAACAGTATCACAAACGAAACCATGTGTTCTTTTGAGTAAACCAGGTCAACCGTTGACAACCTATTATCCAAGTGTAGCTGTTGGATAGTCAGTGAGTCAATCTGTAAACACTATTTACTCTTGAAAAGTCCATTGCTTTCAGTATTATCTAACTTATAATTGTCTAAAAGAGTGCGAAATGATCCAGGTGGTGCGAGTAGACTGATTCAACAGTATGGATGAGTACAGGTTGTCCATGAAGATTTTATGGATTAAGAACTGCAGGTTGTGAAGCCTATTGCAGATTTTAGACTGGCAGTAGACAGTTTTATGTTGCGGGAAATAAAAAAAAAACTGGCATTGCTGGCAATTACCACAGCTGATTTGACTGTTTGTTGGGTTTAACATCTCCCAGACAGTATTTCAGTCATTTGGAGACTATGTCTATAAATGTAGTGCTGCCACACTGCAGTATCACGCCATAGACATGTGGCATGATATCACAGCCGGTCACATTATCCTGACTCCGGACAAACCAGTCCTGCAACTACCCTAATATGCTGAGCGCCAAGTTGTTGTTGTTGTATTGGGGTTTAGCGTCGCTGCGATAGTATTTCAATCATATAGCGACGTCCAGCTAATAACATGTGAAGGAAGACCCCGAGTATACAGAGGTACCCAGGGTAGAACCACCGACCTACCGCAAGCCAGCTGGAAGGCTTCCTCACATGAAAAATCCAAAGTGCCTACCAGGACTGAGAGCTATACCAGTAACTTTGTCACTGCCAGGGATCAAACCCACGCTCTTCAGCTCCCGAGGCAGATGCTCTAACCTCTTGGTCGTCGGGGACAATCAATTTAACTGTACTGTATCACTTCATGCTCAAAAGCGCATTGTATTTCTGTACATCAGGTTCACCAGTACTGAAGTAAGGCAATGGCCTCCTTTGGTATGCAATTTATGAACAGAATCAGGGTCATGACCTTCACTCCAGATCATTATGAAACAAATAAAAGCACTCAAAGCACTGAGAGACTGCCAGCAGGGTTCATGAACCAAAGAGTGAGTTCAGCTGTCTTACTAGTAAACATGTGGAGTTTTTTGGCATAAATATATGACCTTTGCCTCTACCGAGTTCAACCTTCCTTATAAGAGCCGGGAACCATGGGTTGAAAATGTGCCAAGGATACCCTGGTCTTTAGGTAAATATTACAATATGTACCACAATATACCGCACAAAATATGACTTGTGTTGAAGACTATTTATATACAGTGTAACCTCTGAAATCCGAACACCTGTGGGATCGACCAAAAAGTTTTGATTTTGCAAGTTTCCGGAATTCAGAAGTCTGGATTGAATTAGACTAGCACAAATGTATTGATGTTTATTAATGGTTGTGAATAGTGTCATTTTTGTTTATATGTGTGACAGTGTTTGTATTGTTTGCTAAGTATAATTATCATCAAATCCTTTGAAGCTTTACCTTACACTTGTTTTTTTTTTGTTTTTTTTTGCAAAAAGGGTATGATAATGTGATTTCCCATAATCAATATCTTACTTCTCTTTCGCCCCCCCCTTCCTCTTTCTTCTCTCTCTTTTTTTCCCTCTCTCTTTCTGTTTTTGCCATTTTTTGTCAAAATGGGTTATGCTTATGTTGATTCCGACCATTATAAGTCTATTTCTTTCTTTCTCTCAACTTTAATTTTTGCCACTTACGAAAACCAACACATTGTCTGATGCAGCCTAATTAATTATGCTTCTAACAATACCGCAATTACAGTTAAACTGCTAAAGATGTTTGTTGCTAAACATATCAACTAATCCACTTATCACCACTTTAATCATTTACAATGTGTCACTATCTAATAACCTATGTATTCGCCAGCGCAAACTTGGAGGCACAAACATGTTGTGATTCTTACAATTGTCAAAACAATAGACGAACTGTAATTCTAACATGTGTCAAAATAACGATCACCGCTGATTAGGGATAAAATGCCGCAGGGCTTAGTTTCCGGTCTGATTACCTAGACTGCACTGGACCTAGTAGCACTGTTTGGATTTCAGAGGAAAATAGCGTTGATATAACCCAATATTTACAAAATTATTGTACGGAATTTAGAATTTAGAGGTTCCGGAATTCAGAGGTATTATTTACATATAAACAGAAGGGGAAATTTCAGGACCAAGAAAATCCTCTGGATTTCAGAAGTTTCTGAATTTTGGAGGGTCCGGATTGTATTAAAATTTTGCAAAGTAAAACAAGTCAGGACCGTTATTGATTATGACTGAATGTTTTTAATTAAAAATGCTTTTTCTAATATCTAAATAGAAATGATTGATACACTTTTATCTATGCAGGTTTTTATGTTGCTATACAATAAAGTATCAGTAACAAAAAATTATTGAAAATTTGTATTTGTTTGTTTCTGTAATATATGGGAACCACATAAGTACTGGTATTATTTGTCCTGTTTGTACCACAAGCTGGTGTGGACCCCGGTTAATCAGTATAATGGTAACACCACACACCTCTACTTCTGGTATAAGAATGATAGCCACATCTTGTTAATCATGTCGACAGTCCCTCGGTGCATTGAGTGCTTTGATTATACATAGAGTGCTGATATATAATATTGAAACCAGCTGATTACTTGAGGGCTTCAGATTTAATGAAATCTGATAAATCTACCCATACACTTGGCTCAAGCTTTCATCTCGTCAGTAAATATTGACTGAACATATCACATGTCAGTATTTTTGAGACATACCTAGGATTTTTTTTATTAATGTGAAATAACTAATTTTCGCTGATTTCTTGGAGGGTTATATCCACAAATATTTATCCCCACGAAAACTTGTTTCTTAAATTACAGACCTCACATTTTCTAGAACATAGATCACAAGTAAATGTACCCATGAAATTCCCTTCGGTACATAATCAATGAAATTTAATGTCAACAAAAATTAATGTCAACAAAAATTAATGATTTTACAGTACTGCTTACAGTGTCAATATCTGTTCTATTATGAATATTACTAAGTGAAAGCCAATACACATGTGTCCTGATTAGATTTCACATCACATTAATAGATTTTTACTCAACCAACATATTTTGAAATAAACCTTTTCTTCATAAAGACCCATTTTGTGGCATTTGGGAAACAGAGCAGACCAAGGTCAGAAAGACAGCCCCTTCCAGAATGTATCTGTATCAGAGTCTCCTCTGTTTCCTCATATGATAACCCTTTCCCTCATATAGACTCATTTTGATGCCTTCAATAGGTATCACATAAAGCCTGATCTGCAGAAAACCACAGTTAAACCTTACCAAATTTAATTACAAAATCCTCATTTCCAGACCACTGAGGAGCAGCGAACAGCAAAAAACCTGATCAGCCTGCGAGTTACTCGCAGGCTGATCTGGTTTTATGCTGTTCGCATAGTCTTTTCATGGTGTCCTCTATGAGGGAAAGTGTTAATGTAGCTAAAATTCTTCAGTCTGCATGGAAAAGAATACTCCATTGTTTTACATATCCATGTCCAGTAAATTAATATTCATACATGAATATTCATAAGGTAAAGGGTCAATGTCCCAACCCCAATATTTAAGTCACTACATCAAACATGAGAAAAGGTCATAGTGGTGTGTCAAGTGGGAAATAACACCAAGTAACATCATTTTAACACTGAGTCAACCAGTCCTGGATCTACCCCTATATGTCTAGTGTCAAGCAAAGGAGGTATACAAGTACCCTTATTAGCATGAGGCCAGGAATTGAACCCATGATCCAAAGGCTGTGAGTTGGACACTAATCATGTGTGCATCAGGACTGCTCTACACTATCGAGAATGGGAACTGCGTACACAGGTAATTTAAGAAAACGTGACCATGAAACATTCATGTAGACGAAAACAATCCTAAAGTCAATTAATAACGAAAATCAAGTTACACATAAAACTCAATGAAACATGACCTACACTGGTAAATATTCAAAGATTAGTTTATAAAAGTATGTAAATATCATCAATACCTAACTACAGCCAGTGAAAATCATTAACCCACACTTGTTATAAATTCTGACACATAAACATCAAACCAGTGAACCAAATCTTTTCCGTAGGAGTAATATCACTTGTTAAACTTAAAAGCAATCGTAGACTGAAGTCATGAAATAAACATATTATCCCTTGATACATGTACATGAGTAGATAAACTGGGCCATTAGTAATGACTTTGTCCTTAAGCAAAAGGAAAATTTGTGTACAGTATCAAACTATACATGAACTTCACATCATAGAAATGATTATTACTATTTGGCTTGTAAAATTAATTTTTTTTTTTAACATAGTTTTGTATCAAGCCCTCCAACATTTTAACCTTTACCTTATATAGACTAGTTTTGACACCTTGGCCAACAGAGCAAACCCAGATCAGACTGCTCCTTTAGCTGTCTGATCAGGGTCTCCTCTTTTTGCTCATACTACATGTATACTGTACCTCCGGTTCTACAATATTTACATAGCAATGAAAAATCCATTGTTTCACAATTTAAAAATCAGAAAATCAACATTTATTAAATCATAAATTTGTATATGAATGTGAATTAAATAAAGGATTAAACATGAAAAATGACCCCATAGACCATAGTAATGCCTTATGTTTTATTTTAATGAAATTTTTTTATTTATTTTTATTTATTTATTTATTTTTTTGTTAATCAATTAAGAACGATCTTAGGAGAATAGAAAGTTTATGAAAGTATTATACTGTCTGAGAATGGGTTATTTTAACAACCAAAAGGATTGTTTTATTCACTGATGGGTGTAAACTATCAAATGAAAATAATGACGCAGACATAGGTATTAATAAACAGCTATTCACCATCCTTAAAATAGAGGTCTTCAGAGAGAAGAAAATAATGCAAAATAGAATTGCGGAGACATATTTAGATGAGCAAACTTAGGGTTGTTAAATCACGGCAATAGTGTTTGATTAAGCACTGCATCCAACTGACAGTATTTCAGTCATTCAGGGAATTTGTCTGCATGAGACAGACAAATTG
Source organism: Solen grandis (assembly GCA_021229015.1). Taxonomy (NCBI): domain Eukaryota; kingdom Metazoa; phylum Mollusca; class Bivalvia; order Adapedonta; family Solenidae; genus Solen; species Solen grandis. The sequence goes on along the minus strand of CM037778.1, from coordinate 63,694,525 downwards.
TCATAGTTAAAACTTATCTATTTTACATTTTTGTTTATTATTCAAAATGTATAAAATATTGGTGTAAAATCTTGCAAATGAAAACACATTGTTACCCTTAAAATGTTATATCATGCTTAAGCATTTAGATGATGTAGGCAGAATTAACTGGACAACTCATGTCAAACAGATTTTATTACAGTATGGATTTGGATATGTTTGGATCTGGCAAGAAGTTGGGGTTATCAATTTATTCATGTTCAAGTTCAAACAAAGAATTACTGACTGCATGACTCAGTCTGGCATGATATATTAACACATCACAAATGTGTATATAACACATAAAGTCTTTACTTGATCCTGATATATTTATCATACAAACTGTAGAGCAATTGCACGAATGAGATGTTCTAGTCACTGAGGCTTAACACTGAAACTGGTCAACATTACAGAATAAATAGACAGGATAGGGATTGTTTACACTGTTTCATACATGAGAATATACTCTTATTAGAAGATGAATATCATGCCTTTTTTATATGTCCTCAATTCGCATCAGTGCGATCAAAGTATCTTTATAGCTGGTTTAGTGGTAGATTAGATATCTCCAGTCTATTTGAATTACTTCAGTCTGAAAATGTTTATATTATTAGAAAAGTGGCTATATACGTGTTAAATATGTTCAACATTGTGGTTTAGGCTTAAACTATTATTGTATATAAAAGAAATGATTATACATATACTACATATGATAATATAGAGGATAATTGTTTGTTTTGGTGTAAGATCGATTGATAATTTCTCTGAGTGAACATAAAAAGTGATATTTTCACGAGTAGTAAGCAACGAGTGAAAATGCATCTTGTTATGTTCACGAATGAAATAATACATAGATCTTTCACCAAAACAAACAATTTTTCTTTTTATTTAATGCTTTAAAGGCCAGAAATTGGCTGTGTTATTTACAAAAGATGTCAAAATTGGCGGGATTACCTCACGTGCATGACATTATTTATGACGTCATTCCTTGCGTAAAACCAAGCACTCCGATCAGTTAATAACGTAGGGTTGGGTAAAAGTTCCTGATAATTTAACTGTTTTCTTGATAATTTCACTGATAAAAACAATGAAATTATCAGAATATAACCCACTGATATTTCCCTATAATCCACCAAAAAGCATTAAATAAAAAATGGACACCGCTGTTACATATATAAATTGTATTTAAATATTTCTGATTTTGGGCCAGAAGCCTATATCTATCAATATAGAAGTTGAAGTTGGTTGGGAAAAAAGTAGTTACAACTTCTATTCCCTCTCAACAGTCCAAGGCTTGGACCAGTACTTTGCACCTGGGTTGAGTCACAAACATTTGGCATGACAGTCACATCAACTTCCCAAGTCCCATACCCATACCTCTGTAATGAGTTGGGGACCTTAATTCTCTGGGAATCAAACCTAAGACCTCTTGGTTACAGCTCTTACCATTTAGTCACAGGGAGTGGTCACTAAAAACTAATATATGACTTTGGTGGACAAGTCATTGTTTTTGACAACAGGTGTGATGTTTGATATTTCATTACCAAACTTAAGTATATTTCCCTACATCCAACAACACCACTTAACAGTGACAAGGTAATATCGAAACCACTTCAATCAATTAATTTCTGAGACTTTCCTACACAGAATGTAAAGCAGTGTATGGAGTATTAGGATCATAATGTCTTATCCAGCTAGGACTCTATCAAACTTCCAGACCTCTTGATTGAGATCATACTTAAGTATAAGGACGGGAAAGGTGAGGGAATATTAACACAACACAGAGGGGTCCTTTTATCTGGTTTTTTTTTTCCTCAACCTTTTTTCAAGTGTTAAGGACATTTCAGCGGGTTACAGCTTATTTTGGTAAAAAAAAAATTGCCAAATTTTGAAGTTACAAAAAGTCACATTTTAGTGTTTTTATGCAAATTTGGCTAAAATTTCAATAAAAAAGCAGTTTTAGTTAAAAAACAAACCTGGTGAGGTATGTCTTTTTTTACATTTTCAGAAAGCATTTATATCAAAGGACTGACTCTGAAAAAATAAAGGAAATCTGTCTGTTTCTTTTTATTTAGAAAAATATATATATAAATTCACAGTTTTGGGATAGTTTTTGTATACATTTGGTCTGGGCACAAATGAGATTTAGTGCCTGTTTAGTATTTTTCATGCATATTTGACAGTATTTTTATCTGTAACTTATAAGTTACTTTTTGAATAAATCTTTCTTATTTTTTAATGCCATGTTTTTTCAACAAATTTTAGCAAATAGTGATGCTCTACCATAAGCTTAATCTCTAAAACAAGCATGGTGACCCCCTATTTTTAATTCATATATCTTTTAGTTAAAGTCTAAAGTACTTATATGCAAATTTTTCGAAAAATCTGTTCGTTAGAAAAAATCCCGCTCAAACGCCTTTAACACTTTTCATTTTGACGCATTGGCAAACAGAGCAGACCCATATCAGACAGCTCTGGATAAGAACTGAATGTCTATTCAGGGTCTCCTCTGTTTTTGCTCACACAATATTGTAGATCAGATTTTTTTGATTTTTTTTTTTGAGTTAAACATTTTATTGTCCCCGTCACATAGGTAGCAGTGGGTCGGGGATCCATCCCACTAGATCAAATCAGATTCTACACATGAAAGAAAATTTCGTTATTTCATATTCCAAAAAAATGTTAAGTTTAGTCAAGTAATATTACCAGTAATAAAGTTATAAATGTACATGAATATTCATGAAATAAATCATATATTAAAGTTAATTAACCTTCATCTTGCCAATTCCAGGCACATTAAATGATGCTTATGTCTGAGCCCCTGTAAAAGGACAATTCTTAACAACTTACATCATTTAAATATCAACATTTTATAATATAAAGTATAGAAAAATATAAGATCAGACTTTCTTATTTTTTTCTGTTATTATAAGATATTTTAATATCTATACAGTGTATATGTTATTTCTAAATTTAACTTTTTTTTATTTTACAATGATTACGAAACAAGTTATCATAACCTATATTAATCACTCTGTATTGCTCTGGTGGCAGCTTATGTGGTCATTATTGTGGGAGAATACTGGACGACATGGAGAAAACCCATGTGTCTGAATGGGTAAACAGTAAACACTGTACCTTCTCATGTGCGTGACCAGGAAATGAACCCAGGATGCATCAGTGAGATGCAATACACATAAAAACTATGCTATCCTGGCAATTATAGATAATTATGCATACATAATGATAAACACTGGGAAACTTGATTCAGATTATTTGGGTTTTAAAATAGTTTGTTATAACATGGTTTATATAATGTTTATATACATCAGCCTTACCTGCAATTTGACTTTAGTTCCATCTACTTCAACAACTTTATTCTGAAATAAGAAATAAAAAATATTGAAATAACATAATATGATATAAAAAATAAATATAGAAAAAAACAACAACAATATAATGTAACTTTCAATCCCTATGTAAACAAGCTGTCAAGTTATATCTATAGGCTATTTGTGTATTAAAAGTGTAAATTTATTTATTTTACACTGATTACAAAACAAGTTATCACATCTTATATTATTCACTCTCGATGACTCTTGTGGCAGCTTAATACTATGTGGTCATTATTGTGGGAGGAAACCAGAGAGCTCGGAGAAAACCCACGTGCCTGAAAGGGCGACCACTGTACCCTCTCAAATTGAACCCAGGACGCATTGGTGAGATGCGAGGCACGTTACCACTATACTATCCAGGCTTTGTGAGTTCCTGAACGATACATGTACTTCACTTTGTACAGAAATGTGACAAACATTCAATCTACTTGCATCAGACAATTCTCTCGTCCATCATTCTACACAGATGGACATGACAGAAACATGTCAGTTAATAAATAATATGGCTCTATACACATAATCTGACATCGTCCACTTGACTCAGTCTTCCAGTGAAATATGCTTACAGTTTTAATTTTCAATCAATATGGACAATTAATGAATTATTCACAGTCAATGATTTAAAACTTTGGTAATAACATGCCCTTATTTAAACCAATAATGTATGATTACATTAATCCTTTCTTCAAGTTAAATCCCCCTTTTTGCATGATTTCTTGCTAATACAGAAAAATTACTATACCTGTAAATACATTGTTTTTCAAACAAGAGGGCCAAGATGGCCCTTGGTCGCTCACCTGAGAAAGATGATTGCTTAAGAAATAAAGATGCTTGAGTGTAAAAGTGAAATCTGGCTTTTTTTTTTATGGTGAAATGGGCATAACTCCTAAAGTAATTGAACCCGATTGTGAGATTATGAGCACAAACATTGTCTGAAAGTTTAAAAAAGATTGTTAAAAAAATGAAGTTGGTAGAGAATAAACAAAGTGAAATCTTGCATTTTTCGTATTAAAAGGGGCATAATTCCTGACCTAAATGGCCAATCTCAGCCATAATCGAACTCAATCGAGACCTTATGGTCATAAGCATTGCCATAAAGTTTGAAGATGATTTCTCAAAAGATGAAGATGCTAGAGTGTAAACAACGTGAAATATGGCATTTTTTGAATATTAAAAGGGGCATAACTCCTGACCAATTGATGGATCTCAGCCATAATTGAACTCAATCGAGACATTATGGTAATAAACATTGTCTTGAAGTTTGAAGATGATTGCTTAAGAAATAAAGGTGATAGAGTGTAAACACTAAAAATTGTTGACGCTGCACGACGGACACTCACACGATCACAATAGCTCACCCTGAGCTTTGCTCAGGTGAGCTAAAAAACTAAAATTAACTACACTGACCCTAAAACTTCGAACAGTATGCCATCAAAGTCCTACATGTAACCATGTGTAAATTGATAAATGGTCTGGTAGAAAAACTAAGAATCTACTCTTATCTAATTAGCTTGCTCCCTTAAGGGTCCTTTTTTCCTGGAAATGGTTTACTGTTAGACCCTCATGTCAGACAATATCAGTTACCATAATAAATATGAATGAAACAAAATAAAGAAAATAACACCCTTGAGTCATTCATGACATCTGATTTCTTCTACAAAGATCATTCTTAGTGACAACAAAAATACTGGGAAGCAGATATATATTTACTTTCAACAACAAACAGCTTAGAACTGTCACCATATGGTGGTAATCCTTCTATTGATTTTCTTGGTCTTGGTGTGACATTGGAAACTGATTGATACATGTCCTGCCTAATGGCACGGACAATTTGTCACAAGCTGACAAGAGAGACAAGACTGTATCTGAGAGAGACAACCTGGCCTTTTATAACCCTTTACCTCATATGTATAGGCTCATTTTAATGAACTCTGAGCAAACCCAGATCAGACAGCTCCCTCAAGGATCTGTCTGATCTGGGTCTCCCCTGTTCATTCATATGATATTGTGTCACAGATTGTACACTATATACATGGTGAAAAAAATTCTGTTGTAGAAAAGAAATTCACAAAATTACCACCAATTTTCCAAAATTAATAGCTTTTTTCTAAAAGTCAAAAGAAATAATTCATGAAATTTTAATGAGTTTTCTGTTATTCTTATAATTTTAATGTTGATTTGAAACTTTCTTTGACATATATCTCGTATGATTAACCTAGGTAACTGCTTTGTTAGTTTGAAACATTTCCATTATCTTATGATTTCCCAATTTTTTATTTATAATGCTAATTTTCCCAATAAGAAAGCCACAGGTTGTTAAAAACAAGATTGTTCTTTGGAACACAAGTGTCACCTGCTGAAGCCTGACGGATAAAGTGCGACAGACAAGCATGATGGAAAAAGTGTGATGGACAGACGGACGACGGAAAAGTGATGCCTATGTGTCACCTCTGCTTATAGCATGTGACACAAAAATCTAAAACAATTCACTGATGAAAAACCTGATTTGTGACCAGGCAGAATCTGCACTGTATATACATTTTAACAGTGAAACCTGTGGCATACCAGAGCAAGAAGACAGAAGTCTGATCAGATGTTACATGTACAAAGTTAAATAAATGCAAAAACTCAAGACTGACCTTGAATTTGTACATCACAGTATTACATGCATTAACTGGCATTCAGAACCTCATGTAGACTCATTTTAACACATTGACAAACAGAGCAGACCCAGATCAGATCAGACAGCTCCTTGAAGGAGCTTTCTGATCAGGGTCTCCTCTGTTTGCTCATACAAAACTGTTGCTCAGACTCCATGCAGTCTGCATGACAAAAAAAATCCTTTACCATTTTAAGTTCAATAAAGTAATATTAATCAAAATTGAAATTATAAGATTCTATAATTATGAATATTCATGAGGTAAAGGGTTTAATACACAGCCACATAAATAAAACTTGAAACTAATGTTCATAATTTACAGGCACTGTTAAGTTTAGACTAAATATGGTATTAACCCTTTCCCTCATATAGACTCATTTTGACGCACTCAATAGGGACCACCATATAAAGCCTGATCTGCAGAAAGCCAAACTCAAACCTTACCAAATTTAATTGTAAAATCCTCATTTCCAGACCACTGAGGAGCAGCGAACAACATAAAACCTGATCAGCCTGTGAGTTACTCGCAGGCTGATCTGGTTTTATGTTGTTCGCATAGGTCTTTTCATGGTTTCCTCTATGAGGGAAAGGGTAAATTACATAATTATACTAAAATTACAAAATAACATTAAGAGGCAAAACATATCTAGAAATATCACAATAAACAATTTTATTATGATAATTGATAATATGAGTGTCTGTGATTTCTGTATGTATAACAATCAAAAATGAGATACAGTATATATCTATATCTATATATATATATATATATTCAAGACACCTTACCCGGAAATCTATACCAACTGTTGATATGAAACTCCCTGACAGAAATGCACCATCTTTAAATCGTACTAGCAGACAGGTTTTTCCAACTCCACTATCTCCAATCAGCATCACCTACAATACAGTCGTAAAGTTTACCCACTGCTGCTAAGTCCTAAAAGTAACATAGTAAAAAAGTTTTACTTACCTTAAAGGTGGGTGTTTCTCCAGTTGTCTTTTCCCTGCTTCAGCAATCAGTATTGAATATAACATAAACAATACTTACTGCACTTTGACAAAATCTTTATCTTCAGGATATATCTATCAAATATTTGTGAGTTAGTTACACTTAACCCTTTCCCTCATATAGACTCATTTTAACGCACTCAATAGGTATCACATAAAGCCTGATCTGCAGAAAACCACAGTTAAACCTTACCAAATTTAATTACAAAATCCTCATTTCCAGACCACTGAGGAGCAGCGAACAGCATAAAACCTGATCAGCCTGCGAGTTCGGTTTTATGTTGTTCACATAGGTCTTTTCATGGTTTCCTCCATGAGGGAAAGGGTTAAGGTAATCCATCATAATTATAATCATTGTCCTTTAAATGCTTAAAAAGACTTCAATGCAGATACAAGCATCCATTCACTTGGAATTAAAGGCTATTTTTCTCCAAGTCCATAAAGGCTTGCATTTACTATATAAAATTTCCACAATGGCTTGATGGACCATGATCACATTTTTATGTTGGACGGATTATCTTAAACTTTACACATGCAAGCTATCTAAGTATTGATTTATGTTTAAATGTAACAAATATAAAACATGATTTGCCTGCAAATTTCTTGCAGGTTAATCAGCTAAGTTCACATTGTTCGCTATTCAAATGAATTGTATCTCTGTTACAGTCAGTAAAAAAGTGACACCATCTTTAAAAAAAAAAAAAAAAAAAAAAATGCATCAAAATCAAAGATAATTCAAAGGAATTGTCATTTTATCATTCAATTTTATACCTAGTTACTGTTCTAGTCTATAATCTACAGGTACCAGAACAAGAGATAATAAGGTTATAATACATTAAAATATGATTATAAATGAGAGATGTTTTTGTTTGATTTTAAGTGGACTAATATATCATGGTAGAGAGTAATGTTTGTTACAAGTTTTAAAATTTTTGAATATTAAGAAACAAGAATTATCATTGAACATGAAGAATACTCTCAGATACTGCTTTGTCACAGCTACTGTTACCATGTCAGTCTTAAGAAATATAAAAAAGGGCCATAACTCATTCAAAATCAAGCAAATTATGACATGCCAACAATATGCGCAACAAGGCTTGGTAAAGTTTCATCAAAATCTGACCATAGGTAGCCCAGAAATTAGAGCGGACAAATCTCATCTACAGACGACAGACCAACCAACAGACCAATGGACATCACTCCAATATAGCCCCCATATACTTTGTATCGGGGTGGGGAGGGGGGGGGGGAGGTGGGGGGTATAATAAGCTTCAAAGTCTAGCTTATTCTAGAACAGCTAACTTGTTTTAGAACAGCTAACTTGTTTTGAGGAAGTAAAGTGTTTGGTCACTCTTCCCTAATTCCCGAGGCTATCAATATAATTATCACATTTGATGCGCAGGCAACTTGAGCTATTAGTTTAAGTTGATTTATTTATATGTCTTATAAATATATGGGCTGAATAAATGAATAGACAAGTGTGAATTATTTTGTTGTTTAAAAGGCAAGTGTAAAAATCAGTGTGGATCTACTGGGAAAAAAATGTATAGCTCACAGGGGTATAAAATTCAACTCATGTTTTCATTAGTGCAGGATAATAACATGTCTTTTGCACATTTTGAAAGGACAATTGTCATCTTTTGAAATTGTCCACCCCTGTGTCAACCTCAGTTCCATGTTGTTTTTTTTCAACACTGTTTTGGGATGACTGACATATACCCTTCAAATTGGAAAATTTCATGAAGTTTGTTATAAGATGAGGGGAAAAGTCAAGAAATTACAGCAAATCATTGAATCTACTATTATATATTATTTTATTTTTATATCAAATGTATTATATTATCATTTCAAATTATTTTGATTAATATCAATAACTTAAAAATTTGAAGAGGATTTTTTGTTCTTTTTCAGTGTGTAACCACCTATTTTGAGGTCTTTCATTCAATGTTACAATTACAAAAAATTAAACAAAATCAACATACATGTACCAGTATAAACATTAGAACATTATTTCAGTTATAATCATGATATAAGATTAAAATTGTAGCCGGGTACAGGTATTTGGTGATAAATCAATAGGCAATAAGACATGAGTGTCTTGATAGTTCATTGGTAGAGCGCAGGAATGGTAGTCCTGAGGCCCTGGGTTCGAGTCCTGGTCTAGCCATGATTTTTTTCACCACCTGTTACATAATTATGCAAGATCATTTCAACAATAAAACTGACTATAAATATAATCCTAGATATCAACAGGTTGCTGCCATTATTATTATTTTTTTTTGTTTACTTAATATTATGCACCAATCAATGTTTTGACAAGTGGGGTAGTGGGAGGTGACCGAGGGGAATTTGAAATATCTTAAGTCTATCTCCACCCTAGTAGGGAAAGTGAACATTTGTAAAATTCCTACATTATATGCCTGCTAAAGTCTATTTTCTCAGTATAATTCTATCTGTCAAATTCCTGTTTATCTGGAATGTTCTTCAGTCATTTTTTTTTTTTAATGTATATCTGCCACCCCTCCCTGAGACAAAACATTGTTGATCAACCCCTGTATTTATCAAACTGACTAAATCTAACTTCATGCTGACAAATTAAAATTTCTAACTTGATCTTTGGTGACCAGTTTATATGAAAAATTCAAACGAGTCATATAAATGTTTAACATGTCTATGCAATGCAATACTCAAGTATTCAGTTCTCGCCATATTGGTATTCTTGGGCTATTTACACTAATGCAATATTTCACGTCAAGTGTGACATAATTTTACAGGGAAACCATCAACAATTGGCAAAATTGCATTTGATCCATGATTTCAGACTTTTTTTTTCCTTAAAAATGTTTGGGAAACAGATAAAAACATTCATGGGAGTATCGATTTTATACCATTTTCACTAATGCTTCTTTTTATCATTTTTTAAAATAACTGTTAAATCTACCGATAACACCCAGCAAGCAGATGATGACTGATTTATGTAAACCAACATCTTTTCTTAAAATAATGTATGTTTGATTATGAAAATACTTCTAAAGAATCCTTTGCACAGAAGGCATATAGAGCCATAGTTGTTATTAATCTGATAGAGAATTTTACACTTGATAATTTTAATACAACATGCCCATTTACCACCTGTAGAGAGTTTTTTTACCCCCTAAATAGGTCATGTACCCCCAAAATTTTATTTATTCTCTATATGATAGGATATAAAGTTAAGTGCAAATAGCAATTGTACCCCCAGTTACAAAGCTTGAAGGGCACCCTATAATGAAATGGACACTATGAGTGTGATAGTGTTTTTTGTTCTTATTTGGTTCATACTAAATTTTACACTCCAGTGAGTCTGTGCTGTTAGTGTTAGGACATACAAACACAGAACTTCACTGAAACTGGTGTTTACAGATTTTTTCTCTATATGTGCACCATACTCATGACAGACTCATTTTCAGCTCATTGTGGAGAACTCAAAATGCCATTTTGGAAATAATATTTTTGACTGTTGTTTGATTTTGTCAGTTACTTTTTAAAAAAATTCAATTACCATTGACAATTTATTACGTTTGAAGGAAATATATTGATGCATTTGATAGTATATCTAATATAAAAGTAAGTGAGAGATTGTTTTGTTATTTTTTCTTGCAATAACTTCTTATGCTGTCGAGAACTGGATACTTCAGGATACAGATACCCCACCCAGGATGGTTCAGCATCAGAGAAAATATTACAGTCAACGAATTGTATTTCAAACACACACCTTGCAAGAAACATCGTTCGTCTCACTTGATGATTTATGTGAAAGATTTCTATTTTGTTGTTCATGATTGTAGTTTCCGTTGCTTTTACTTTCCCTTAAATTACGGTCTTCCATAGTATCACGTTGACTGTCTGATACTTCACATCATTTTGTAAACATAGACATGTATACACACTTCCGGTTGTTCCTGACGTCATACGAACGCTATAATACAAACTGAGTTACGTCCCTTATACTCTACTGCCAGGACTATTTGCAACTACTAGCCTGAATCTCACAATCTTTAAGCACGCAGTATATTGCCCAATTTTTCGAATATCTCCTATGTGAAATAATGTAAAGCCAGGTCCTGGTTAAAGTAGATAAATCCTTATAACATTTCATTACCATCACACACAAAAAGATATCCTTGCACTAGGGAAATGATTATTTAATGATATGATTTCTTCCATATTTTTTTTGAAAGTTTGCACAGTTCAATAATCTGTTGTGATTTCCCCTTGTCAGTTACAGGAGTTTCCTGTCTCTGTTTAATAGGTCTTTGGGTTGACCAGGGTCACATAGACCCTGGGTAGATGTAACGTCGAAGAGTGTTCGTTGAAAAGTAAAAAATAGAATTTTCTCTAAGAAACATAGGGCCTACATAGGTTTATATACGTAAATGCAAGTAGTGATGACCGTGGCAAGACTCACGCACAACTAAACCCAACTCTTTATATCTAGCCTACTGAGGAAAAGAAAGCCTGAAAGAATGTTTCTTGAACATTGTATACAATTCAATGAGAGAGAGATTTCTAGAAACAGTACTTATCTATAGATATATGTTACGTAATGAAAACGATAATCGTGCGGGGCGGGGGGGGGGGGGTATGGGGATCATGATCCCCTGGGATTTGGCTATTCTATTAAGATAAAAGAGGAAATAATACCCTAGTCCCCCCGGAAAATTATTTGGACTCCCCCACCCCTCGGCAAACCAGATAAAATACAAAGTGACCTTACATGAAGATAAGATACAAAGTTCTTTGAGCGATTTTTATATAATCGATGTAGGCCTATATGTCTGTATCTGCCCTAGCTATTTACAAATTTACAGACAGGAGAAAACATCCATAGGCCGATACCTATCTAAGTCTATATTTCCCTGTCAATTCGTTTACAATATCCTGCACCAGTTATGGCGTGGGACTAGTGTATATCCAATAATATCAAATTAGTTTTATTGTTGTATCATATATAACAATATATATCACGTTAGAATGTAATGTCTATTAGAACCTATCAGGGACCCTATATATAGAGTCCCTGATCCTTTTAACTGCATGTAACGGCGGTATTTAAATATTTAATGATCCCGTGTTGTTGTTAAAAAAAATCACTTTAAACATGTTTTGTCAAATGTGTGGAAGGGAATACCGGATATATGCTGTATTAGGTTCGAACTTGGTAATCTTGACTGTCTAATTGTCGATCTGGAAGCAGCCTTCACACACAGACGTCCAAGATAAAAAAATATAATGAATAAGGCGCACGTTTTAGGGTATGATGGTTGCAGAAGGTTTGGGTCCCTTCTGCGTGTCGTTTTTTGTACATTTTTTTTCTAAATGTGACAAAACAAACAATATTTAGTAATAAAAGATGTTGATATTTAATATAAAATCTTTAATATCGGTTTTATTCCGCACATACATTGTGTTTTCAGTTCATTAGATTTTGTATTCATCGACTTATCAGTAACATTGTTCAATGACTGATTACCTGGATTTGATTTAAATTAGTGATCATGCATAATCAACATATACATTGTCCCAAAATATGGCAGTTTGAAATTTTCAAATTCTTTCATTTCTTTTTAATTTTTTTTAATAAATTTAAAATACACCAGGGTGTCTATATTAAGAGACCGTGAATACACATACATGTAGATTATTATATTCGTAAATATTAAAAAAGTGAACATGATGATGTATCGGTCGACTGTTTGTATTTATTCTTATCAGGAAAATATTTAGAAGAGTTAATTTCATATAAATAACACTTTAAAAATTATGTATAAATAATAAAGCTGATGACATTTAGAAACACAACCCATTTCTCATTAAGTTGAATTTGCATGGCTAGCGATAGGTATGCATCTACTCTGCATAATACTAAGATTTTGATACAGTAGAAAAACAAAACTTTTTACCTTCTTCAAAAACGAAATCGGCAATTTTTCATACCTGAAAGTTCAACCTGCCGGCAGCTAATTAGCCCGCTTTTAATGCAAGATTTAAAACTTTATACATGTAGAGAAAAGAGAATTAAAAATTTCGTTGAGTAGATTTAGCCAAAGTCGTTTTTTTCATTATTTCATTTGGGCTCTAGAGAAATTGTTTCGGTGCTAATTACATTTTAATGTCCAGCTTAGTTGTTATTTTTAGCGGCTTATTTTATGCTTAACTATTTTATGCTATTTCTTTAACTGCATTTGTCTAGAATAGTTTATAGTTGTAGCTGATACGAACTTTTGGTATTTGCCTATTTTTCCCAATTGTTAGATCGCTCGGCAGACGACATGTAAATATCTCACAATCAGTGAACGTGTCCGCAGTACCCTAAACACACGTATCACACAGTCATGGACGACTGCCGATTCGGATTACCTACACATTAACAGCAGGGGGGCCATAAGACAATAGGAGTCTGGCTGGTCAAGTGGTTATGCGGGTGGTTCAGTATCCCCACGATGGGGATTTCCTATAGGCAACACACTACTATGATGTAATCAAGGGATTTTGAGTCTAGAAAAATGTATGATCAGTCCAGAGCTGGGGGGGGGGGGGGGGGGGGGCAAGGCCCCCACTGGATCCGGGCCTGTGGACCCCCCGGAAAACCATATAAAATATAAAGTGACCTTACACGAAGATAAGATACAAAGTTCTTTGAGCGATTTTTATATAATCGATGTAGGCCTATATGCTATATGTCTGTATCTGCCCTAGCTACGTTACAAATTTACAGACAGGAGAAAACTTCATAGGCCGAGACCTATCTAAGTCTATATTTCCCTGTCAATTCGTTTACAATATCCTGCACCAGTTATGGCGTGGGACTAGTGTATATCCAATAATACCATATTAGTTTTATTGTTGTATCATATATAACAATATATAATATAATATATCACGTTAGAATGTAATGTCTATTAGAACCTATCTGGGACCCTATATATAGAGTCCCTGATCCTATTAACTGCACGTTACGGCGGTATTTAAACATTTGTTCTGGAAAAGTCTCTGGTTAATTTATATTTTAAACCAGAATAAACCGATCAACCAGGCTTTGAGTGAAAGTAAGGAACATCCTATGCTGAAAAATATCAAGCTCGCTGATTGTAGGCCTTACACCTTTTAATTGTAACTATAATGAGAAAGATTGAGTCTTAATTTTTTCAAAATACTTTTTACTGCGAAAGTAATTCAGATATATAGCGACACACTGGGCGTACATATTTTATGTTTCTCTTTCAGCCTTAGATACTCGAATTTTACTCTTTTTTTTATTATGATCATTATTTCGTTTGGTGGAAAATACAAAATGTATAATACATGTAGTGATAAACAACTTCACAAGAGGAGCGGCAATACCCGGTATAATTCTCTGATTGAACAATATGTGAAATTTCACACCAGCATGTAGATTAGGTATTAAGGAAGTGCTCGTTGTTTTCCGTAGGTTTACGTCTCATTTCGGAGTGAACATTATATTGTATATATATAAATAAGCGCAGCAGAATTTCTACAGAGATTAGTTTAACTATGGCCAAAGAATAATTTCTTTTACATTGTACCAGCCATTTCTACCAAACCGTCTCGATGAATCCTAGGTTAGACCAGTACTTGGCGCCTGGGAAGGTATTGAACCTTAATTGATTACCATCAGTGGGATTTGAGATCGTAGCAAACGGAATCAGTGGACATGCACAGCACGGACCTAAAACGGCGACTATCTGTACTAATGACCAACCACATCGGTAGATTTATATCTGGTGTAAATATTAATGTAGAAATCCAGTCCACCAAGTGTGTTGAGGATGAATGTTTTCGACTTGTAGGGCGGATGTTAACCTGGGCTAAAGGAATAAATCAATTAAAAGAATATTTTTGAACATTAACATTCTCTATATAACGTTCAACGATCAGACGGACCTGACCACACATGTAAGTAAATGTGCAGAAGTGTTTAATAATGTAAGGATAGGTAGAAGACAAAGGCACTAACGTTATATATCCTGTGACACCACCTCCACCCCCTCGAAAACAACAACAACAACAACAACAACAACAAAAAAAAAAAAACGAGACAAAAAAATAAAACACACAAATAACAATAACAAAGCAACAAAAATAAACCAGTTATACAAATAATCATTGTAAGCAATTTCAGTTTTCAAAATTTAACTGTAATAAATCATTTAAAATGTCTAATGGATAATGACTCAAGTCAGAAAAGTCACGTATAATCAACAAAAAGTAGGATCTTACCCTCGCGGGAATGTCTTCGTCAAAGTCCATGTGGAAGTCAAACTGATGGCGGCTTGGTCAACGACTGCCAGATACTTTAAGTCATGAGTTCAGAAATTTGATCATATCTACCCACTCTCCAAAATAAGCTTTTGTAATAAATAGTTTTCTCCCTTGATTAAATCTTTGATGATTAAGATAGGAAAATATGATTTTAGAGATAATATCAGTATCACTTTTATCAATTCCTATCTACACCAACGGATAACGATCTTATCATGTCATCGCAGAACAGGTATCTATAACAATATCTTGGTCGTGACTCGTTGTCAAGAAAGTGAGATTTTGTTTTACCTTGCTGTTAGATTGGAAGTATTTAGAAGCGTTACCATTGCAACGGATTCATTGTCATAGGGGATCGATAGAATTGCAACTTGAATTGCCCCCGTTAACCACCAAACTTTGTACAGGTATGTGAGAAGAACTGCTAATAGATTGAGAGAATATTTCTAAACTTTGTAAGATGTCTGTATATTATACTCTGAGATTATTTCTTTGAGAGCACAATTTAAAAAAGAAAATCTATGTATGCGAATCGAAGAACCCTTTATGTTTGTATAAAGGGGAATAAGGGATACGTAACCAGTTGTTGATTCAACTAATATCTAGTTGGTGGACATACCTTTTGATTTCTATGAATTATATTGCTATAAGTTGCTCCATAATTCCAAATAAGATAATTACTAATTAGCCAGCCAAATAAAAAGGAATTACCATCTTCTCAGTAAAAGGAAATGTAAGTCGGAATAAAGCGGGGAATTCCCACTTCAGCAGGAAATAATGACGTAATTCCAGATGAGGAGATAAAACGCCGTCGGGCGACAGCCAAACAAGTGCCCAACACCTCCACAAATGTAATTTGCTGATGGACAAAATCACAGTCAAAGTATTGGTATATGTAGAGTAGTAAACTGGAAACTAAAGCCAAACCAGAAATGCACCAGGTCTATAAAAAGACACTATGATATTGTGGGACTTACTAACGGATGTATGGGCTTAGCGACATACAAAAATATAAACGAATAGTTCAACAAGAAGAGGGATTTTTGTAATTTATCATTTTGATGTGGTGGTATGTTCATTTGATTATTAAAAAATACAGTAAGATATTATAAATCGTAACTTAGCGCCGTGGTAGCTTCTAACATACATGCCATTTCCACGACATTTGACATCTGGACAAAAGGGACTCGCATACTAAAAAGTGTATATCATTGATTGATATGCAAGAGGAAAAAATCTGGACACAGAACAGCTCTTCATTTTGAAGTCAATGCCCAAAGGATGTGGAATGGCTTTGATCAGACGTAGCTGTAAATGCCACAGTTGGTTTGATTCCTGTAGATGACGTTTATTACGTGAGAGAAAAGTCACGTGGGACAAATTTGCCAACAGTATTCAATCTACGCTAACCTTTATTTCGGAGAGTAAACTGCTGGAAACAAAAGGCTGTACCAGACTTGAATTCGTGTTTTATGGCTGATCAGTGCTTCTGGAAATGGTTTAGCGGTTACTGGAGTTCCCAAGTTTCAAGATGAGCTACCGATTTATTCCTTCAGGCAGGGAGAGGCAGCTGGTGTCAACAACAACACTATTAGAATTCCTTCTTCTGGTACATGTACGAATATATGAGAAATTTGATTTATAAATGCAAAACTGAGAGGCAGATTAGTAATTTTTGCTTTCTGTCTTTTTTTCTCATCAGTTTTTTACGCGCACAAAAATATTTAGAATGTTTTTCATGTTTTCTAGACAATGGTCGTGAATATTTGCACTTAGTATAAATTTGTATTGTAGAAGTTCGTAGATAATCACAAAACGATAGAATCTGGTAGATTGATGTGTTTACATGTCGCTATATTTTGCTTTTGTAAGTTGCATATTGGTTACATGTCAGCAGAGGTCCACTTCGCAGAAATAACAAAATGAATGCAATGTTGAAATATACGTAAAACGATCCGTAACCCAGTCATGATCAGTACACATCGCGGTTGGTTGTGCAATAAAGATGAAGCCATGTGGCAACACAACTTGCAGTCTAAGTATTATCACTTTATTTATGTACTTCAATATCAACACTTTTTCGGCCGTTGGCCGTTTAGTTTTCACCTGAACTTCCTGTCTAAACTTAGAGTATAAGGTCTCTAAACAGCGGATGAATGCTGTAAGTTTTGATTGGTCGAATTAAAAATCGGAAGTATCCTTCCGGAAAAGAGATCAGCTTGTTCGAAACCTTCAGACCACTTCGAATCCTGGAAATCGCACATTGTATCAGAGCATATCTTCAATACGATATGGTGGATGCACTCCAAACTTGTTTTGTATAGTGATAAGTATAATTTTGATCATTTGATGATCACCCTTTCTGTGACAACTGCTGGAATGCAGGTGACTTAAGTGTTCCAAGGAAAACCCATCCATTTATACCTGAAAGGAGGTTTTATGTTGTGAACTGGTCGTTCGTCTGTCCGATCGTCAGCAATTTCATCATCCGCTCTATATTTTTTGAACGCTTGAAAGACTTTCATAATACTTTGGTAACATGTCCTCTCATCAAGATGCAGAATAAATACTGAATATAGTTAATACACCACGGCCGTGTATTTTTTTTTTAAAGATACTTCTTGTTCAGTTTACAAGATCCTGTCAAACTTCGTGAATCAAAACCAGACGTGATTTTTGTCACCTCGGGGACTGCATATGTATACGTGGTCATGCGATTGCCTTATGAGAATACGTGTCTGTTTAAAAAGATATCATGAAGAATGGCTGTCAGTGAAAACCGCATAGTGCACAACTTCAAATGCATTAATTCTGATTTAATTTATAGTTGGTAGGGCTTTACCAGGTTTACAGCAAGTGGTGTGTCAGACGACTATTACCAATCCGTCAAGACTGTTAATCAAGTCGGCAGGGTTTACACGAAATATCTATAATTTCAGCAGGATTGAAATTGATAGAGGCAAAGGTAGTCCACGTGATTTCCTGCAACTCTGATTAATCAATTAGTAAATCAGTTAAACTCGTCTTTTGTTTCATGCTTTGAATTGTCTCATAATGATACGGAGTGAGGGTCATGACCCAGATTCCATTCATAACTTGCATACCTAATAAAGTCATTACCTTACTTCGCAGTAAAAAATTTGTTGTTGCACGGATTGATACTGTTAAATCGACAGCGGTAGTTATGTAAATCAGCTATGCTTGTTTTTGATTTCCCGCTACGTAAGAGGTCTAAAAACGGTTTTGACGTTTCTCGTACAAAAAATGGAACCTACATATATCCTGGGTGCGCATGCCGACCTTAGACCGTGACACTGTGCTCCAGGCGTCATTATACTAATATCATCGGCAATAAGAGAAAATAATTTTAAAAAAACAAAAAAAAAACAAAAAAAAACGACAAGAAGCTAGCCCCAGATAGCAATAGCAGGAAGAGCAGACTTTCATTAACCCTGTCTGGCATTTCAATCACAGGCGGTCTCTACTGTGTAAGGTAAAGTCCCTGTAATGGTTCCGCTACGTCTTGGACAACTTAATCTCTACCAAGATAACCAAGGTACCCTAAATAAAACATTAGGACACTTTGGTTATCTCCGTCAAAGGCAATGAGGGCCGAAACGTAGCGGAACCATTACAGGAACTTTACCTTAAGTACCTTATGTCATTAACTTGTTAAAGTTAATTTCTAATGTTTCGTATACTGAACAATACTTAAACGACGTATTTTACTTTGGGAAAGCATACAGTGTGAGAAAACATTGACAAAGTCTGAAATAGATAAATCTGATTTTCATAATTTGATTTAAAATTGCTTTATTTCACACATATTACGCATCCATTTATTACAAATTTCATCATTTTAGTTGTCACTGATAGGAATATATGTCATTATTGTGGGGGAAGGGGCCGGAGTATGTAAAAAAGAGAATAAGAAAAAGACAGACGACTTCCGAACCCATTAATGTACGCGACCTGGGCTCGAACCTGGGACGCATTGATCTGAAGCGAAGTTTGTTACCACAACATTATCAAGGCTTACTCAATTAAGGTCACACCACAACACGCGGGTTCACTGGGTTTCAGTCGCAACATACCCGACTGCCCGAAGGTCGTGGGTTCGAAAGGATTTTTCATGACCTTTCCAGGCACAAAGTACTGGTTTCACCAAGTAACCATCGAGAGGTTATAGTCTAAATTCTAAATTGTTCTTAATTAATTATCGATGAGTGG
>CM037778.1:63624793-63674793 GCA_021229015.1 Solen grandis | reverse complement strand
CAAATAAACTTACCAGTAGTATAGGGTGGCACTATGGTACCAAGGTACCATAATTTTTTTTTTTTATGGTACCGTGGTACCATAATTTTTTTTTTTTTTTTGGTATTTATGGTACCAAATCTATAGTACCGAATGGTACTCTATATGAAAACAGAATCTATAGTACCGAATGGTACTCTATATGAAAACAGATTTATGTAAAATTGTAAAAATGACAATTGTAAAAATGTCCTTTCGAGACATTTGGGTTGGCCCTGAAAAGGGCCGTTTTGTTTCTTATTAATTGTGGTCCATACCACATGTTGTACAGTCCCATCACATATTGTGGTCTATACCACACGTTTGACAGTCCCATCCCATGACATATCTCTTCATCCATCCTGCAAGGAGATGCAAATGACAACGGGTTAGATCCTTGTCACCTATGAAGTTCAGGCTGTCTCCCGATCCCTGTAGTAGGGTAGATGGTACATCTTCAAAGGTAACTGACAGGTAATTAGGGAGATCTCCCCTTTTTGTAAGAGTGACATATAGATCATACACATCAACTTGGTCGTGATAGCTGTCTGGATCGCTCTCTTGTTCCTCATAGCTGGGACTGTCGAGGAACAATTTTAGCAAGTCTGGGGTGGAGCTACGTGTGTACGGTCTCATGTTTCAATCATGAATAATAAAGTATAGAGTATGTGCACTGTTTTATAGTACCGGATTGACCTACTTTCTTGTGTTGGCGCACACCAATCAGAGAACGTTATTTTTTCATCCAATAAATCAAGTTCGACCTTGACCTGAGTTAGATAGCATTGTCTTCGGCCTTGACATTTTGGGGTGGATTGACCTACTAACCTACTTTTTTCTTGACTATAAATTGTGTAATGCTGTGTATGTATTCATTCTTCACCATGAATTTCCTTCGTAAGTTATTCCGACGTGCAAGGAAGGTGTTACGAAAGGAGAAGAAAGTAGAAGTCAAGGAAGAGGGTATAAAGGAAGAGGGTGTCAACTTGTACCCGAGTTTACCCCCTTTGCCATTGTACCCGGATTTGTCAGGGTTTTACCTGGCATATCCAGAAGCCAGCAGGCATTACTGGCGGTATTTGTATTTGAGTGAGTGCTAGACACTTCTCAATAAATAACGGTCCTTTTCAGGACCATTACAATGATGTAGAAAGGATAACTAATACAATTGTCATATGATTTTTTTTTATTGTGTTTAACAACAAACATGTGTCAGTAACAATGAATTAAACGTGCGTCATACAGCAAATAATGAACATAACACAACTTTGTTTTTTTCAAGTCTAGTGTTCAAATGTCATTTTTCGCTTCTTAGCTGGTCGGTTACACTCTGTATTGCTTGTTGATGGGTGAGGCTCAGGACACACGATGCATGTGGTGACGCTTCTCTTGCGTTTCTTGGGTTTTACGGTAGGTTTCTCCAACTCAGAGACAGTCTCTAGTAGCTCAACATCACTGTCCGTCTGCGGCACTGTCTCAACTACGTCCATTTTCTGCATTTCACTGTCCACCTGTGCGTTTACTGTAGGTACAGTACTATTCATCCCTTTCTTAGGACAAGCGGATGCAAAGTGGCCTAGTTCGTGACAACTGTAGCACACTGTAGGTTTTGGGCAATTAGAAACAAAATGTCCCGGTTCATGACAACGGTAGCACACCCGTACTGTTTGAGGTGTTGAAGCTTTCTTCGTACATGCCGATGCATAATGCCCCTTTTCCTGACAGCGGTAGCATGTCACTTGTCTTTCTGTTTCTAGTCTGATCAGCTTGTCACTGATAGCTTGTAGTTGTCCTTTCACCCAGAACTCAAATGTATTGCAGGTCATTCTGAACAGAGCAGTCTGAATCAGGTTTGAGAGTGATGAAGTGGACGGGTCACACCGCACTTTATAGGCCTGAGATCAGGTGGGCGGAGCTTAGATGTATAAAAAAGCTTTGCTCACTTACTTATAATCACAACGATGTCGAGTAGTGAAGAAAGCAGCGATGATGATGAGCCACCTGCAAAAAAGACCAAGAGTGATATACGGGAATATTATTCCATACAGCCACGGTCACAGAGAACTTCAAGAAAGTTTAAAACGAAGGGCCACGTGTACGATGTTACATTTGAAAGATATAAAAAACCGTTTGAATTTACACATCAACTTTTCAATGACATGGTGAAACAGTTATACAGAGAAGCACGGGTCAATGACAACGATCAAATTCGTATCTCCATAAATCATCCTGACCTAGCATTTGGTATCCACATTCCATTCGGGAATGCAACACACATTTCAGGAGATACGCTGTTGAACGAAATAGAGAAAGTATCACAAAGCAACCACAAGTTTGAGATTCATGACGGGAATCTCCAGTTAGAAATGACACATGTCAACATGTCCAAAGTCAAACGAAGTATGATAAAGATAGAGAATGTTCACGACAGTATGTGCTTGGCACGATCAATTGTGGTAGGGATATGTAAACTCAATAAAACGGACGATACAGCCTGGAAGAAGCGATGGAATTTGATGAGACAATCTGCAAAATTTCTTCAAAGCCAAGAAGCCAAGACATTGTTAGATAGTGTGGGCATTAGTCCAAATCAGCCTTGTGGTATAGAAGAATACAAGAAGATTCAAGCCCACCTTTATCCAGACTATGTGATCAAAGTGTGGCCACAATTTGAGAAAATGGACGTGTTGTTCAATCACCCACCTCTGACAGACAAAAGCAAAGTGATTCACATTTATCATCATGATAAACATTATGATTGCATTACATCAATCACTGGTTTCCTGGGATGCAGCTACTTCTGTGAACACTGTAACTACGGTTATAACAACAGAGAAGCTCACTGGTGTAAGAATATTTGTCGGTGTTACGCCTTGACACTATGCCCAAAAGAAGGATTCTTTCCATGTGGTCACTGTGGTAGAACATTTCATAGTCAGAAATGTTTTGATCAGCACAAAGCGAAACCAGGAAAATCTACAAAAAACATCTGTGAAAGTGTATGGCAATGCAAGACCTGTGGTCAAATGGTTGTGGGTACAAAGAAGAACCATCTCTGTCCTGGCACTAAAAAATGCAAGTATTGCAAGAAAGTTGTGGATGCAGAACATCAGTGTTATATCCCCACGTACAAAGAACCAGAGAACATGAAGTCACCGACTGTACCTTTCATCTTCTTTGACTTTGAGTGTCGATTTGATTCGGGTGAACATATACCAAACTTTTGTGTTGCTCAACGTGCTTGTGGAGACTGTATGTGTCAATCCATGAAAAACCCGTGTCAGAAATGCGAAGCTGTGGATGAGCCTAGAGAAAAAATATTTCGTGGTAACAACACTTTGTCAGAATTTTGTACATGGCTGTTTCAACCCAGTCACAAAGGTACCACAGTGATTGCTCACAACTCACAAGGATATGATGCACAGTTTATTTTGAGGCACTTACTGACACATGATACAGCCAAACCAAAATTGATCATGAATGGAAGCAAAATTCTAATGATGAAAGCCCATCAAGTGAGATTCATCGACTCACTGAGTTTTCTGAACATGCCTTTGTCCGATTTCCCCGACACGTTTGGATTGACTGAGATGGCAAAAGGATGGTTTCCATTTTATGCCAACACGGATGAATACCAAGACTACATTGGAGACTATCTCCCCGTACATTTTTACAGACCCGACAGCATGAAACCTGACAAGAGAGAAGCGTTTCTGAAATGGTACAATGCAAAAGTGGCACAAAAGGCTGTGTTTCACTTTCAGTTAGAAATGCAAAAGTACTGCAAATCAGATGTGGACATCTTGAGACGAGGTTGTGGAGAGTTTAGGAAAGAACTGTTGGTCAGTGACCAAATTGATCCGTTCCTGGAAGCGACCACTCTAGCTCAAGTGTGCAACAAAGCTTGGCGTAAAAATTCAATGCCTCCAAAGACCTTGGCTGTAATCTCTGATGCCGGGTATCCAAACAAAACTCGATACTCAATCAAAGGGATTCGTTGGTTAGAAACAACTGCTTCCATTGAGAATAAGCACATTCGCCATGCATTAAATGGAGGTGAAGTACAAATTGGACCCTATTACGTTGACGGATTCCACAAAGAGACGAACACCGTATACGAATTCATGGGGTGCTGGACACACGGATGTCCAAATTGTTACCCAAGGAGAGACAGTGTGAACGGTTACACACTTCAAACTATGGAGCAGTTATACAATGCCACAACTTTTCGGTTGAAAGACTTGTCTCAACAAGGTTACAACACAGTTGTAATGTGGGAATGTGACTTTGATCAGAAATGCAAGATTGAACCAGAATACAGAGATACTGTGAACCGTTTCTTTCCCTTCCAAGAACCTATTTTACCTCGGGATGCTTTGTTTGGTGGACGAACCAATGCCATTCAATTATACCATGAAGTGGATACAACCACCAAGGAAGAAATTAAGTATGCTGACATTTGCTCACTGTATCCATTCGTGAACAAGTACAAAACATACCCCGTGGGACATCCCAACATCTTAAGTCAAGAGATGATTGATATAAACAACATTGGAATGTACAAGGGACTCATCAAATGTCGTGTATTGCCACCCCAAGACCTGTGGCTACCAGTCCTACCTATTCACTGTAACAAGAAAATGATCTTTACACTGTGCCGTACCTGTGCTGAGGAAGAGTGTGAAAAATGCAATCACACTCTGTACAAACGCATGTTGACAGGTACCTGGACCCATGTGGAAATAGCCAAAGCTCTTGAGGTAGGATACCAATTGGTAGACGTCTTCCACATCTGGCACTGGGACGCATGGAGTAAAGATGTGTATAAACAGTATATTAACAAATACTTGAAATTGAAACAAGAAGCAAGTGGTTACCCTAATTGGGTAAAAACAGAAGATGATGAAGCCCGCTTTAAACAGAATTACTTTCAGATAGAGGGTATCTGGCTCGACAACGTGAAAAAGAACAAAGGAAAAAGAGCGTTTGCCAAAACCATGTTGAACTGTTTGTGGGGTAAGAATGCACAAAACAATGTTCAAACCAAAACCGAGTATGTGACTAAGGTGAACCGGTTGTATGACCTACTCTCCGACCGTCATGTCACTGTGCAGTTTGCCGAGATTTTCGATCATGACAACTTCATGTTGGTGAATTACTCGGATGAAACAGACGCAACACAACCCCATTCATCTTCAAATCCAGTGGTAGCTGCCTTCGTTACGTCCTATGCTCGACTTGAACTTTACACCCAGTTGGAAAAACTTGGAGATCGGGTACTGTATTTTGACACAGACAGTTGTATGTACATCTATGACCCTGACCAGTACAACATTCCAATTGAAGAGAGCCAGTTGGGAAAGTGGACAGATGAAGTACCACATGGACGCATTGTCAAATTCGTGGCATTAGGGCCAAAAAACTATGGGTATGAATATATCGATGAAAAAGGAAATCGACATCAGAAATGCAAAGTAAAAGGCATCACTTTGGATTACAATGCTAGTCAAAAAGTCAATTTTAAGACTATGGTCAACTGTGTACAAGATCGCAAACATTACAAGACAGTCATCGAATATGAATCCCGAATCAAGAGACATAGAAATCGCAAAGTGATCAGTGAGACACAGACCAAGACGTTCCGCTCAGTGTATACAAAGCGCGTGGTCGTGGACAAATATAAGACAGTGCCGTACGGTTACCGACCGTCATAACCAGTTGGCTTGTAGTCGTGTTGCATAGCCTGAACGGTGGTGGAAACATACGGAGATTCACGATGAACACTCTACCAGTAGAAATACAACAGATGATCTACAGACATCTCGTTGAAGCTAATAAGAAACCTGCTGCATTTTGCAACGAGTTATTTTTTACTTGGGCACAGCGCGTTGGAAACAGAATAATTCACCAGACGATGAAGGATTCCTCTTGTTTAAACCAAGTTTATGATATGTTTCATGATGTACGAGGGCGTAATCTTCCAATCAGCTATAAAAGTGTGGTCTTTCAACGGATTTTTACCATTTACAACCTGCTACGCAACCTGATCTCTGACGTGTGGTACATATACATTGAGACCCCAAACATTGATACAGTGGAGAAACTGAACCGTTTTGATGAGCGTATGTATCTCAGATTTGCGATTAACCACCGGAACGACACACCAGAGGATATACGTGCCATTTTACTGACTCCAGAACCTATCACTTGTGAGCAAGTGTTTAACATTTTTGGTAAACAGTGCAGCGCAATATTCAAACAAACGAGGCCAAATCCTAGTGAACAGTTCTTTCAAGATCCCGATTTCAACAACTTAGAAAGGTTTGAGTTGGGAGACGAATCCCTCTGGGACACCTACAAAATAAGATACTACGCAGAGTACTTGCAAGACGAATGAGAAGTCAAAACATGGGAAATACTTCACTACAGGAAAAAAACATAACTCCAATTCGGAATCCATGGCGTAGAGCTGTGTTGTTGGCTGTGCGTGTACTTGGAATTCAATCAGAACAGGCGTTAAGACAATCGGAGGAACTGTTTGACGAAGTGTGCATGGCTTTAAATGCTATGGGATATACCATGATATTGCCGGAATGGATGATGTATAAAGAAAGACTGATTCATGATGTGTGTCATAGTTTACATTTTTGACTGATGTTTGTTCAAGTGTTTTATTTGCTATGATGTATAAAATAAAATGTTGTCATGTCAATGCTGTTATTATTTCTTGGACCATCATGGAAAGTAGTTTACTTTTTCAACATCCTAGTAACATTTTCATCTCAGGGCCAAGTGGTTCAGGAAAAACTCAATTTGTAAAAAAACTTATTGAGTACAAAACCGAATTATTTCATGCGGTACCACAACGCATCGTCTGGTGTTACAAAGAATGGCAAAGTGCCTACGCACAGTTACAAGAACGTGAAGCTATCAAATTCATTCAGGGTATCCCTGAGGATGATGAAGAGATAGTAGACG
The DNA here is from genome assembly GCA_021229015.1 of Solen grandis. NCBI lineage: Eukaryota > Metazoa > Mollusca > Bivalvia > Adapedonta > Solenidae > Solen > Solen grandis. The sequence continues at coordinate 63,667,797 of CM037778.1, read as the reverse complement.
ATACAACCTTACCACACCTCGTCATATTTGATGATATGTTAGGAGAAAAAGATGAGGAGAAAATTAAATTATGGTTCACGCGTAAGGGACACCATAGAAATGCCACTGTCATTTACATCACACAAAACATGTTCCAACAATCCAAGGCTAGTCGTACCATCAGCTTGAATGCACACTACATGGTATTATTTCAAAACACAAGAGATAAAGGCCAGATCAAAACACTTGCGAACCAAATACAACTACCCCATTTGGTGATGGCGTATCAAGATGCAACCTCTACACCTCATGGATATCTTATCATTGACTTTCACCCAAGAACACCCGACCAGAATCGTTTAAGAACAGATGTGTTCCATCGGTGGGTAACAGGTGAAGATCGAGGACCGACCGTCTACACTACAGTATAAAATGATAGGAACATGACACCCGATCATCATTAAGGATACACCTACCATGGAAAACACACCACATACAGTGATCAAAGCTCTAGAATCGTTGAGTCGGGAAAAGAACCCAACGAAACGACAAGAGCTGGTAGAATCAGGATTAACAGAGATGGTAAAATGGTTCACCTTAGCTGCACGACTTATCTTAGAGAAAAAAGTAACCGTGGCAAAACAGACGATGAATTTTATGGAACGCAACAAAGACATTTTAAGACAGTTAGCTGATCAACATGTGGATCTGGCCACAAAACGACAACTTATTTTAAAACCTGGTGGTGGAGGTTTCCTTGGGGGCACCATCATTCGTACACTGCTTCGATGGAACGGGACCAAAGCTGTGAGAAAATTTGGTCCAGTAGCAAGAAAACAACCACCCAAACGAAAGTCACCAGCCAGGAAACGGTCACGACAACAACCACGAAAACAGCCAACCAAACGCAAGTCACCAGTAAGGAAACAAACAAGGAAGAAGCAGACATTGCCTCATGATCGATTTGTCACTGTAAGAAGAAAACGCTCTGTAACAACTGGAACACCAAAAGTGTCCCCCATACTGATTCGACGTGATGTTACATCAGGGACATCATCCAAAGCATCACCACTTGTGGCCCCATTCTCTCCACTGACCTCATCTACTCCCCGTTCTAATAGAAGTTCGATGAGGTCTGGGTTGGCTACACCACAAGGATCAATGACGGTTTCACCAAACCCTACAGTTCGACGACAATTGTTTGACCTTTCCAATTCTTCAAGTGGGCGTTCCTCATCATCATCATCATCATCAAGATTTTCACCAATCCCAAGTCTCCATTCCCCATTACCTACTGCCATTACTGCGATGAGAAATTCAGGACCACTGAGTAGTTCTGGCAATATCGCTTTACAAGCCCTTCAACAGTGGTATAAATAAAAGAGACCAAACATTTCATCATCATTTGTCATCATGAAGCGCAAACAACCACTCGTTCGTAAACATGGCAAAATGTTGCTTGCTTTGACAGAAGCCTCGCCCAAATTTCGAAAGAAGATTATTCAAGAAGCACCAAAAGAATTGGTAGATTGTATTGCTGAATGTTGTCAAAACATTTTAAAAGGCAATGTACCACTGTCAGAGGCTCAGAAGCGTCGATTGCATTCTAAGAGACAACAGCTCCGACAGTTAGCGACCAAGAAAGTATCAGTTCGAAAAAAGAAAATCATTCTCAATCAGAAAGGTGGTTTTCTACCCCTGCTGGCACTTGCACCACTCTTAGCCAAAACAATTATACCTCTTGCTGGTGAACTCATTCGGAAAATATGAAGAAGATGGCCTATGTTCCAGTTCGGTTGTTGGAAGAGATGAATCGTTGGAAGAAGGAACAACGACCTCGGTTACCCCCATCCCCTCAAGTGAGTCAGACTTCATCATTACAGAAAGAAATGAATCAAGTTCTTGACGACAATCAATTGTCTGAGTCAGAAAAAGCACAACAATTTGGAGAAGTATTACATCGCTTTCAAGTGTCACATAAAAAAGCACTCAAACCCTTCAGACCACACATGGCTGAGAAAACAACAAGTACAGTGACTGAAAAGAAAGAGGAAAAACCGATGACCTTGAAAGATCAAATTCTAGACAGTGTTCCTACGACCATGCGACGAAAGGCTACTCTTTTGTTAAACATGTTGAAAGACCATCCTCACTTAAGTTGGGATGAACATGGTCTGTTAGAATATGATGGAAAACCCGTTGAAGGTTCAAATATTATTGATCTGGTCAATGATGTACTTCGGCAGCGGAAAGGGTCAAATCCACGAGGATGGGAACAATTTTCTAGAGGACTGAAAGAGGTCAACATCCCACAAGAAGTTGTGGGCAATAAACGTCGATGGAATTTCATACAAACACCAGATGATGATGAAGAAGAAGAGGAGGAGGATGAATTTTATGATAGTTTTGCCTACGCACCTACATCAAAGAAACGAAGACCTATTAAAAAGGAAGAACCCGAGGAGATATTAGCCCATTCGTCATGGGACGCCTACTAAAGAAGGACACGTTACTTCGTCACCTGTACTATGATACTGATAATCCTACGAGTTTTGGAGGAATTCAGGGACTCTACAAGGCAGCGAAAAAACAGTTGAAATCTATCACTTTAGAGGATGTACGAGACTGGTTGAGAAGTCAAAGAACCTACACGTTGCATAAAACAATACGACGAAAATTTCGACGTCGACAGACTGTGGTAGGAGGTATCGATCATCAATGGCAAGCTGATCTCGCAGATATGCAACGTATGTACAAAGAGAATTCACCATATCGCTACTTACTATGTGTCATTGATGTGTTTTCAAAATATGCTTGGGTAATACCCATCATTGACAAAACTGGAAAGACGCTCATCCAAGCCTTTCAGTCTATTCTAAAAGAAGGCCGAAAACCACTCTCTTTGCAAACAGACAAAGGCCGAGAATTTTTGAACAAAGACTTTCAGAAGTTTCTAGACAAGCATGACATTCATTTCTTCACGTCTGAAAACCCAGAAACTAAAGCGAGTATTGTTGAACGTTTTCAACGTACGCTTAAATCAAGAATGTGGAAATATTTTACTCATCACAAGACCCGTCATTATGTGGATGTACTGCAACTATTGGTACATGGCTACAATCATCGTTTTCATCGAAGCATCGGACGTACCCCTGCATCTGTGTCTAGAGAAAATGAGCATGAAGTCACCAAGACATTGTATGGCAACCATCAAAAGAAAAAAAAGAAATCAACTGATTTGAAAGTGGGTGATATAGTGCGCATCAATAAAACCAAGCAAACATTTGCCAAAGGCTATCTACCCAACTGGACAGTGGAATTGTTCAAAGTGGTTCGCATCAACAGAACACATCCATTGACCGTAAAACTGGAAGACTTGGCTGGAGAAACTATCGCCGGATCCTTCTACAGGGATGAAATTCAACATATAAAAGATGATGAGCTATACGAAGTGGAATCAGTTCTTGATCGGCGTACAAGGCGTGTAGGCGGTAAAACTTTTCAAGAAGTGAAAGTCAAGTGGCTTGGATATCCTAAAAAGTTTAACAGTTGGATTCCAAAATCGCATTTAGTATAAAGTATAAACGTCGTGAACACCATGTCTCAGTCCGATACCAGCAGTGTTCAGGTAGACAACAGTATACAGACAGGAAAAAGTGAGGTACCAAACAACAGAATCACTTTCTTGACACAGATTGTGATCATCTTTATCATTGTCATCGTGTCATTAGTGAACCTGTGTCTCAACAGTCCAGATCGTGAACTGTGGTTGCTGCTGATGAGTACTTCTATCGGATACATTCTTCCAAACCCAAGTTTAAAATTTAAGAAACCATGAACTCTTTCTACATCACTCTAATCAGTGATAGTTCGATGGCATTGTACCCAAACAACACACAATGCTGTTTTAGAACCAAGCTGACAAAAACCATTGATGTCGACAAACAAAATTGGGAAGTGGCTCTCGTGGAAATGATCGTTCCCACACAAGTCAAAAACATTGAAGAGGAGGAAGGAAAATTCTACATCGTGACTAAAGATCCAGAACTGGCGGCAGCCTTTTCACAAGTGAAAAACGGGTGTGAATTAGAAGGCAAAAAATGGGCATTACCCCTTTGTATTCCTGCAGGCATCTATGCGTCACCACAACATCTCACTGACGAATTGGACAAAGCTATTAAACAAGCCACTAAAACAATTTTAACTCAAAGAAACCTCACATTTGGACTTGATTTTTCCGGCTTGTCAAAACGTGTCAAGTTTACCGGTAATACTGGATCAAAGATCGGCTTGGAACTTCATCCAATCCTCCTTACGAAACTTGGAGGAGAGGGAAGTACTGTGGTGTTTCCGGACAGAGAAAACAACAGATTCAAGTACGGTGTGGACCTCTTCACGAAGATGAACCATTTGTTTGTATATACCGATCTGGCAGAACACACTTTGATAGGGGATGTCGAAGCACCCATTTTACGCGTTGTGCCATTTGCCACAAAAACAAAAGCAGGGGCTAATCCACACATGCACTTTGAATTTCTAAATCTACACTACATACCTGTCAGCAGATCATATTTCAGTGAGATCAGTATCAATATAACCGGTGACACAGGGGAATCAGTTCATTTCACTCACGGGAAGTCGATGGTGAAGCTTCATTTTAAAAGAAAGACACGATGATTCCAGTTTACCGTGGTCAAGCTCGACAAGTCGGATATGGTTTGGGTTCCATGTTCAAGAAAATGGCCAGCAACATCTTACCCATGATGAAACCCATCGTGACCTCAGGACTAAAGACTCTGAAAAGAGAGGGCTTTAAACAAGGTATAGGAGCCGTAAAAGATATTCTGTCTGGCCAAAAATGTAAAGACAGTGATCAAGAAACGGGGTAAAACATTGTTGAAAGATGTGGGTCTGAAAACTCTGAGAGGTATAAAGCTTCGAGATTTCAAACGTCGACATCATTCTGCTTTCATCGCGGCAAGGAGACGCAACAAAAAAAGAAAAATCTCATCGCGACCGTCAGATATTTTTGATTGAACAACATGATGCAACACGGGTCTTGTGAGTGTAGCAAAACTGAACTTGATGTGTCACATGTTCCACCTACCATGACAGCAATGCAAGATGCACAGTGGACAGAACATTATCCTGTGTCAGCACTGAGCAATTCATCTCCCATTGAATTTGTAATTCCTGCTCAATCAGAAAAGTGGACTGATATCAACCAGAGCTACTTGTACCTGAAAGTTAAAGTAGTCCAACCTGATGACACTAATCTGGCTGATGATGGAGAAACATCCACAGTAAATAATTTCTTCCACAGCTTGTTTAGCAGTATTGATGTGTACCTGAACAACAAACTGATCACCAATAATGCTGACACGTATGCGTACCGGGCCTACATTGAGAATTTGCTGTCTTATTCTACGGACAGTAAATCAACACAGCTCTACGCTACAGAAATGTGGAGTCCTGACACGGCGGGTCATATGCAAGCGCATACAGTTGCGGGAGGTAATGAAGGATTTAGAAAAAGAAGAACACGTATCCACCAGAGTCGTGTTCTGGAAATGTGCGGACGTCTGCATTTAGACCTGTGTTTGCAAGACAAGTACCTTCCCAATGGTGTAGAGATACGGCTGCGACTCAACAGAACCCCAGTCAGTTTTTGCCTGTTTGGAGCAGAGGCAAAAATCCAGTTAATTCAAGCTGGATTCAATGTTCGGACTGTTGACCTGTTACCCGTAGTGGCCAACAACTTAAACCAGACCATCGCTCAACATGGCATGAAGATCCCAATTCGCCGAGCTGAGGTAAAAACTTTCACCATTCCTGCAGGCCAACGATCAAAGATCGAAGATCATTTATTTCAAGGACAGTTACCCAAACGTATCATTCTAGGCCTGGTAAAGAATACAGACATGAACGGTGATCTGGCAACCAACCCATTTGATTTTCAACATTTCAACTTGTCTAAGTTAGAAGTCAGTGTAGACGGAAAGACGACACACAACTTGCCGTTCCAGCCTAACTTTCCCACAGGAGAAATTTTGAGATCATACATGTCCCTGCATCAAGCCACGGGATCACTCGGTTTAAACCGCTCCATGGGTCTGACAATGAACGATTACATGCAGGGGTACACACTGTGGGGCATTGACTTAACGCCAGATCAAGGATCAGAAGAGGGACAGCTGCATCCTATAAAAACGGGCAACTTGCGAATCGAGGTTCAGTTTCGTGCAGGTCTTGGTGACCCCATCAATGTGATTGTGTATGCCGAATATGACAGTCAGATAGAGATTAACGGGTTCAGAGAAGTCATCACAGACTATTAACCATGAGCAAATCAGGACAACAGCTGGCCAAACAACTGTACGAAGAAATCTACAACTTGAATAGGCGAAACGATATGGTAAAGAGTTTGAACCAGCATGTGGTGCATGAATTGCAGACACACCTCTTTGATATCGCGAAAGAAAACTGTTATGGTTGCATTGTTGATCATCCCAGTCAGACCCAACATCCCATATGTTTGTTTAGCAGCAAAAGTGAGTGGGTCGAGATGTTTCTGAACAGTGCATTAAAAAAACTGGACATGTATCAAGTGATGGAAAGATGGTACGCTGAACTACAAAACATGGATCTCACACGCGCTGAGAAAGCTGATGCTTATCAGATGTGGGCAAATATAAAGGCTAGTGTAGATACGAACAAGATCACACCATTGGAAACTTTTGAGTGCGAATGGGCAGGACGCATTAAACAAGATTGGGAAAATGGAAACGATTGAGTTGCAGTATATTTTGGATCATTCACCAATTCTAGCTCCCTTGAATGCCGTAGTATGTGCTAAAGATCAACTACCACAACGTAGACCAGAGACTGTAAAAGCTTACATAGTGAATACCCACAATTCGAGTCAACCTGGTGAACATTGGGTGGTTGTGTTTTTCAACGATAAATCGACTTACTACTTTGATTCGTATGGACAAAAACCACTCCATTGTGACATTCAACGTTTCTTGGAAAGACATGGACCCTATACATGGAATCTCATGAGACTTCAAGGATACAACACGTTTGTGTGTGGAGCATATTGTTTGTTTGCTTTGCATTTTCTTGTTCGAGGATGTGATTTAACACGGGTGTTTAGAGCTAAATTCCGGACAGAGGATCAACCTCACTTCAATTTGAACGATTCCAATGTGGGATGTTGGTTTTACCAGAACTATTCAGAACTGTACAAACGTGCAAGAAGACAAGTGTGTAATCACCACCAACAAACATGCACAGCTAAACATCCACCAAAGTTTGGAGATGGTCGTGCGTGTTTTGAATTACTGGCGAATAGTTTGGACCCATTCTACTTTCATTAAAGTGTTATGTACTTGTTGTTCATAGTGTTTGCATTGTTCATATTGTTTGTTCATATTGCTTGTTCATATTTTGTTTGCAATGTTCATAGAGTTCAATAAAAGGCTAAAACTGATTTGATTTCTTGTTGTTTATCTTACACATTAACAATTGTGATATATTCCCTCTCGAATATAGTTTGATGGCCCTGAAAAGGGCCGTATTTGGTTTTTGTGATCCTGAATTACTCGGAGTCACCCTACTAACTCTGAATAATCAGGGTCAAACCATATGCCATAATAGGCTGAGCGCACTGTAGGCCCATGTTTAGCGAAAACACAGGCAGGCCAGGCATACACTTGATAGGGTGCCCTACAAAACGGGCACTTCTGAAGCCGTGCGAAGCATCTGACGCATACAATGTCCTGACATTGACACTGGTTTATGTGATATATATCCTCCTCCCTCTCCTCTAAACACACACCACACTTTTCGAACCAGAGTTTTTGTTCGGACATTGTGATTTCATCCTTCTTTTTAAAAAAAACACTTATATAGTTATGAAAAAAAGTAGGTCAGTAGGTCAATCCATCCCCAAATGTCAAGGCCGAAGACAATGCTATCCAACTTAGGTCAAGGTCGAACTTGATTCATTGGATGGAAATTACATTCTCTGATTGGTGTACGCTAACAGTAGAAAGTAGGTCAATCCGCCTCAAGACTATAAAAGCACACTGCATCGTATCATAATCCTACTATCCAACCATGGAAAGCTACGTAACTTCTGATATCGTTAACAACGCCATACAGGCTGCTGATTTGTATGAGCTGACTACAGCTGCTAACCAGGCATCAGTGTCGTACACTCCGACTCCGATATACCAACCCAGCTACCAACCAACGTATCAACCTCAGCCTCCACCACACCAGCAGCAACCAGTACAGCAACAACAACAACCAGTGCAACAACCAATGCAACACCAACCGGCAGTGCAGCCAGTAAATAATGTTGGACAATCTATTCTGAGGGAACTCAAAGAGGTGAACAACAACCTCATCAAATTGCAAAAGAGAATGGTAGAAGTGGAATGCCGTATCAAAATGAAAACAGACAAGCTGGTGGTGCCTATCACTTTCATTCCAGAAAATGTGGAAGCATCCAACAAACGTCCACTTGATGCCGGATCCCATTCTAAGAATGGACTTGGAGCCCATTGTAAAGACATACAAAATAGCAAAAAGAGTAAGAAGTAGAGAGAGAAAAAAACAACGGCCCTTTTCAGGGCCAAACCCAGATGTCTCGAAAGGACATATTTTTACAATTGTCAAACCAAGTAAATAAAAGTATCAAACGAAATGAATTCATGCCATTCGTTTTCAGACTGTGCTATGGATAAGTCACATATAACTATCGACTGCATATCTGACATGGACAAAATAGAAGCCCGACACCGACGTTCGCTTAAACTACAAGCCCGATACCAACGTACGCTTAAAATAACAACAACACTCAGGAGTATCATAGACAAATTGAGTGCATGTTACTTTCATGAACTATACTACGATGATATCTTAAATATCATTGAAGCACATTTCATCACCATAGAACATGTTGAATACCTGCTGAAGAAAACTCATAGACAAATAGAGTAACCACTACTCTGTGAAAAAACAACGGCCCTTATCAGGGCCAACCCAAATGTCTCGAAAGAGAATATACCTCAATTGTCACCATTATTTTCAAGTTCCATTCAAAATTTTCTTTCATTAAAAATATGATCCAATGTTTTATAAAAATGTTACAAAAATGTTACAAAAATGTTACAAAAAAAAGTCATCACTACTACAAATTCGGCTTGAAATTTTTTTTAATTTTACAGCAATTCTGATATGTCAATACAAAAGTAGGTCAATCCAACCCAAAATGTCAAGGCCGAAGACAATGCTATCTAACTCAGGTCAAGGTTAAACTTGAATAGAACTAACGTTCTCTGATTGGTGTACGCTAACAGTAGAAAGTAGGTCAATCCACCTCAAGGCTATAAAAGCGCACCGCATCAAGCATTCGGTCATATTCTCGCTGCACAACCATGGAACCAATTCAGCAACTGAATGAATTTGTCCACGAATTGATGGGGTTGATCGAACGACAACGCAATGAGTGGAGACAACAGCAAGACCATATTGCAGAATACCATCTGATTTTGTCAAACATGGTACATCAGATGATATTGAGACAACAGATGATGCAACGCGATGAACATGATGACTATATGCTCATGGAACATCAGGAGATGTTGAGACAACAGCAACAAGATGAAGATGAAGATCATATGCTCATAGAACAACAGCAGATCTTACAAGATGAAAACGATGTCATCGTAATCAGTGACGATGAACACGATGTCACTGAAACCAAGCACGATGTGGACAATGTCACCGAAATCTAAAGAAGAAACAAAACGGCCCTTTTCAGGGCCAACCCAAATGTCTCGAAAGGACATTTTTACAATTGTCATTTTTACAATTTTACATAAATCTGTTTTCATATAGAGTACCATTCGGTACTATAGATTCTGTTTTCATATAGAGTACCATTCGGTACTATAGATTTGGTACCATAAATACCAAAAAAAAAAAAAATTTATGGTACCACGGTACCATAAAAAAAAAAATTTATGGTACCTTGGTACCATAGTGCCACCCTATACTACTCTTACCTCAGTTATGACTTTAAAATGTCTTAACAATATATAGATTCTACAAAAGGTGGTTCAACTGCGGTTATTGCAAATAACAACAACAAGTGACATATAACTGGTGTTAAATTCTTCATGTAAAAGGTGAAAGTTTGTTGTACCTTTCGCACTTACTATATTTTCTACGTCAGCATATATACATGTATGCGGTTGTGCGAGAACGCAAAAACTGTTTAACTAATCTTGCCCGTTATATTTATAAAATGTATAATTATGTATATGCACTTTTATTTATTTGTTATAAGTTAGGTTGGCCGATCTTTATACAGATTTTCAATGAAAACGAGATCTTGACTTGTCAAGATAAAAGAAATGACAAAAATCTGATATGAAAGTCGCAATATTGTTTCGTTGGAAAACTATGTATGTAATAAAGAAGAAAATATACATACAAAACGTGTGGAAAAAATGAAAGAATATCTTGGTCAAATTGGCTAAAAATAAGAACAATAAGGGTAATTACTGACACGTTTACGTAGGTTTAAATCAACAGCAGGGACTGGAATAGGCAACTGGTTCCACTGCATAAATGTGAGAGTGAAGGAAAAAATAAAATTAATGTGTTCGTCTGGGTATGTTTCTTACAGTGTGGGTTAGGACGTCTAGTTTATTGAGGGAAGATGTAATAAATGAATGGCAACCTGAGTAGAAATGATTAGAAGACCATTCTAGAATTCGGTACATGAGTACATTCACACAGTCAAATTGAGAGTTTAAGGTTTAATTGTGCTGATGATTTAGATGTCAAATAAATAATTCGTTATATCCACATCCTCTCAAATATACACTGTATTGTACCAGATGCAGAAACAGTGATAACATTATGTCCCATCTACAGATGTTTGCTTCTGTTTATTCGTATTTACGCCCCATCGAGAGTATGAGACTACCGGTATGTTTACTTGGGACAGGTATTTGTTCTTGACTTGACTGAAAATGAATTGAATCTGTATTTGAATCAGATATATGTAAACTGTGCTTTCAAGTATGACCTATAGAATACATAATTATGTGATACATGTATACACAGGTCTATAGTTGTTAAGTCTTATGCTTTTCTTACAGTGTTACAGACTCTTACACATGGCTATAGATATCTCGCGCAAATAATAAAAACAAGAACGGTCAGTTTATGGTGTTATAATAACGCATGGAGGTATCTGAGATAGAAAATTTTAAGTACGATACAAATCAGTGTAACATACTTATAATCACATCAAGCTATGGACCTCAGATACCTCCAGGGGTTACTTTAACACTATAAAATGATCGAAACCTGTATTTTCACTATCCAAAAATAGTTACGAGCCCCTTTGCCTGTAACACTGACCTTCGCAGCAAACTTTTGCGCAGTGGGTCTCGGCAAATGACGGATTAGATAGGATAATTGATTCTCGGGACCTTAGTACAAATCAAAGTGATGAGAGAGAAAGTATTTTTCTTTTGTTTAATAAACGAGAATCAACTTTTCAAGCGATGCCAATAAACCCAATGTTATATTCCCGGTTTTACATTGCGTTAACTCGGTCATTACAAGTAAAGATGAACACCCCATTGATTCAAATGACTGCTAACAATTAGCACATCGCCATTTTCACTCTCCCTATATCTCATGCCTACAGTTTATAAGATATATTAAATCTACGTCAACAAACTTACATTTTTTTTATTTAAGTATAGAAGTTTTCATTTTTCAGTATTTTTATGTCCTTAATGTAGCTAGATTGATTATATTCAATATTAAAAAATGTATTTTATTATATATTAAAAAATAAGTTAGCCAGTAAAACCCTCTTTCACTTGATATTTTAAATAAAATTATCAAAATTTGAGTAAATTTCGTTTATCTAGCCATGACCTAAATATTGGGGTAGGGAGATACGATGGAACAGATAGAAAAATGAGTTATGTGCTGGTAGCTCATCTATGATAGAATCTGGATATCATTTCTTGCTTGTGTGTACAAAATATAGATGTATAAGACTCAAATACCTAAAAACATTTCTTTCGATAAGTATACGTGAAAACAAAATGATATTAAAAGTATAGTGCTCTGTTTGAAAGAGAGATTCTAGTTGCGCAAACAATTCATTAATGCATTAAAGGACTAAGAATGACATATTGAATGTGGTATAATTTAAGATGATTGTAAAAATATAAGTATTATGTAACTTTAAATAGTATCAATATAAGTTCATACATAAAGTATGTATAATGAATATATACTAAGTATAAATGTTTTGCCCATATTATGATAACTGATTTACCGTTACTGATATTAAATATATTGTAACTAATTAATATAATGAATTGTATATATAATTTTTGATTATTTTCATATAATTATTTAATTTTGATGTATTTGCCAAAGAGAGCTGCGCTGTCGACTTTGAAAAATTTGAATTGAGTTGAACTGAATTAAACCAGTATTTACTGATTGTTTTGTGTGGAACTATTTCATGATTTAGTAATTTCTTGTTATTTGGTTTAAAAATATTTTAATAGCTATGCATCAAAAAAGAAAAAAAATATGCCGATATAATAACGTTTTTCTCCGTTAAATAAATATTCGTGTGTGTTTATGTATATGGTATTAAACATGCTATATATTATTAATACAATTTAAGAACCGATAGTTGCTGGACTTACGCCCCCCCCCCCCCTCCCCCTAACCCAAAATCTTGGATCCGCGCCTGTACTGATTTATCATCATATGAACATGTGCATGTGTGATTTCGGTCATGATTACTGATAAAAAAAGTTTAAAAATGTTTTCAAATTTTACGATTTTGTGTTGTTTATCGAAAACTCAATGGATTAGCCATTGTATTTTTTTGTCTTCAAATTGTACATCTTTGTGTCCTATACATTCTGTTTCATGCATAGGTCAAGGTCATTCTTCAAGGTCAAAGGTCAAATTTAAAGTGTATGGTACTTCATCTTTGCATGCAAAGGCATACAGTTTTAGTTGTGATTTTTAACAAAAACATTTAACGTTAGCAAAAACAGACGAGCGTTGGCATCCGCAAGCGGTGCTCTTGTTAGGTCATAAGGTCAAAGCTTAAGGTCACAGTGACAGTGTAATATCTTTGAATATCTTTGTCCGATCAATAACCAAGGCCAGTAAATGACCCCTATGATTTTGAAGTCATAAGGTCAAAGATCAAGGTCACAGTGACGCTCAGAGTAAAATCCTTGTCCGCCTAGTATCTTGAGAAAGAAAAAGCTTAGGACTGCGAAACTTGGTAGGGACATCACCCGTGACCAGTAAATGACCCCTATTGATTTTGCGATGATTAGGTCAAAGGTCAAGGTCACAGCGACACTTCGTCTAAAATCCTTGTTTGATCAATAATTTGAGAAAGAAAAAGCCTAGGTTTGTGAAACTTGGTAGGGACACAGACTATGCGAAATCTTTTCCTTCTTCACAGGACATTGCGACAGGTAAACACAAATTTTTTACCTGTCGCAACAGATGTTTACCTGTCGCAGCAACTTTTACTTGTTGCGACATATTTTTACCTGTTGCAATGTTTTAAACAGTGTTTAGTAAGAACATTTTGATATCTTGATTTCAGTCTCTTTATTGCAAGTATTTTACATTAATTTATCACTTAATATAATGAATATTCATTCATTTTTGGCTATTTATATATTGTCTCTGTTTTACATATACACTGTCCTAATCAGCTATTCAAAACTCACAAACATGTAAAAATGTAAGACCTGCAAAATAAGTACATATAGAGGAATAAACCCTACCCCATTACAACAAGAAATTATTTTGCACAGATAAGATCATAAAATGCTATGCAAAAACTAAAGTTCTGTAAGATGTGTGACCATAATGAGGAAATCAGCCGAAAAATATCCCTAAAAACGTCTGTTATTGTCAGGAGCTCTCTTCTTTGGTTCGTTGTTAGAACTAGCAGGCAATTTTCGACCCGGCATAGCACCATCAGAATATCTAAATTCATTGACAACAAAATCTAGATTTAATTATTTACGATAATGAATATTGAAATGATAAAAATTGAACCTGATAATAAATTAAAACGAGTATGACCTTGTTAATTGATTATGGAAAGCGAATAAAAAGAAAAAAAAACAATCTTTCGTGAATGCATCGTCTGCCATGGTGTTGATTGTTGACCGATAAAGACAGAGTTTTCCGCATGGTTTCCATTACGAAAGATAGTAGTATATAAATTACGGGGAACCAATTCGCAATCGTTACTGCTTGGTCATCTTAGACAGCCGAAAATCATTACATAATCGCTAAAAATAACAAAGGAAACTGTTTTTCGAAGAAAGTGAAAGTAATTTTCCAAAAATAAAACTTTGCTGTATGGATTTTTTTCATCGGACATTGTGTCCGACAATAACAGACGCTTTCGTCGGTCAAAATGGAAATATACCGGACATGTCCGACTGACCGACGGACATTCGCATTGACTGGGGACATTGTCCATGGCCTTTAGATGACCCCTATGATTCGAGGTTATATGGATAGGTCACAGTGATACTTAGTGTAAAATCCTTGTCCTGTCAATAATTTGTTCTAGTTGTTTTCTTTTACCGATATATGGTTTTTATACGCCCGAAGGTAAATTCGGTTCTTTTATGTCCGTCCGTCTGTCCAGGCGTTGCAAAAAAAAAAAAAAAAAAAAAAAATGAGGGCCACTGAGGTAACTGTAAACAGGGCAACAGAGAACAATAGACTTCATTCCGTAACAATAGAATAAGGGGTCATGGCCCTCTATACAACAAAAAATAATAAAATTTGGATTGACCCCTTGTTTCCATTCTTTGGCACATTCGTCATACTGTCCGTCTGTAAGCCAAATCGATGTCCGCTCAATTGCTTGATATCTATTAGGTGCGCTGTCTTCTTACTTAATAGGGAGGTCACGACCCTTATAGATTTTGAGGTCAGTAAGTCTAAGGCAAAGGTCACAGTGACCTTCAACATGAAAACCTTGTCCGCCCATTTTCTAAGGAACCATTTGGTCAAACTACTATAGATTTTGAGGTCAGTCAGTCTAAGGTCAATGTCACAATGACCTTCAGCTAGAAAACCTTGTCCGCTCATTATCTAAAGAACCATTTGGTCTTCTGCGCTCATACTCATACTAACAAGAGAGGTTGGTCATCGCCAGTAGTTGACCTTTTTGATTTAGAGCACTTAAGGACGTTTCAGCGGGTTACAGCTGATTTTGATTTTGGCAAACATTTTTTTTTTTTTTTTTTTTTAATTTCTCATTTATTTTAAGTAGAATAATAGAAGAAAGCCCAAATTTTAAGATTCAAGAGATAAGAAGATCATCAAAAGAATATTTGCCAAATTTTGAAGGTACAAAAAATGTTTAGTGTTTTATGCAAATTTGGCTAAAATTTCAATAAAAAAGCAGTTTTAATTACAAAACAGGTCTGGTGAGGTATGTATTTTTTTACATTTTCAGAAAGCATTTATATCAGTGAACTGACTCTTAAAAAATAAAGGAAAAGTGTCGTTGACATTTTTTTATTTAGAAAAATATATATGAAAATTCACAGTTTTGGGATAGTTTTTGTATACATTTTGGTCCGGGCACAAATGAGATTTTATGCATGTTTTGTATTTTCAATGCATATTTGACAGTAATTTTATCTGTAACTTATAGAATACATTATTAGTTACAAATGGCGATAAAAATATTTTAAAAATATCGTTTTAATATGTTGTTACAGTATTTAGAAACGAAGTCTTTCTTATTTTTAATGCCATATTTTTTCAACAAATTTTAGCAAATACTGATAAAATTTTTTAGAAAAAAATTAAAAAAAAACAACAAAAAAAAACCCACAAAAAAACGCTCAAACGCCTCTAAGCAATTTCTGCATACCGCTAAGCTGAAATTGAAATTTGATGAAACTTCAAAGGAATGATATTAAAGATAATGAAAATATTTTCACTTTGTGCATCTAACGACAGCACATCGGGCGTTTTTTTTTTTTTTTTTTTTTTTTTTTTTTTTGTGTGTAAAATACTACTGACAAACTTTTTTGGATTATTTAATTTTTCTCATTGTTGAATCTGTGATAATCCACTTAATTGAACAATAACAACTGATAAATACTGAAATATGTTATAATTAATGTAATTTTAACGGTCAAATGAACCCGTTTTATCCATATGAAAACCTATGCTAGAAGACGAGAAACTACTCATTGAGATGTACACGTAATGTGATGCTAAAACTGCAATAACCCATTTATGCAATTACTTATCTGTTATATACTGAAATTTGATATACTTTTAATATAATTTAATATAATATTATTTAAGTGGACAACTTTTTTACGTGTTTACAAGGTTTAGTCAAACCACTTATCAATCACATAAGACCACGTTGGAAATAAGCATTTGAGCTTTACGGGCTATCGTAGGTTTATTTCATGGACATACTTCTTTTATTTTATTTGGGCATCCCATAACATTATTGAATACTGTATTTTAAATAAAATTAACACATTTGTTTTATCATTGTTAATAAAAGCTGGTCTGTTGCATAAATAAGGTTACTTATAACTTTCTTACAACTAATACTAATCCCTCTCGACGATCCCTAGGTTTGAATCAGTACTTTGCGCACAGAAGGCCATGAAACCCCTATCCCAAACGGGTCTTCAGATCCACAATCATGCTTTTAAGAAAATGATAAATAAAATAACGAAAAATGATGTGCTTGCTTCGAGGCATTCCCTTCCATTATGTTCAGTTATTCCGTTAGTCTGACTTGCCTAAATGTGCTCCTCAGTAAGGCGGACCCCAAGCCAATATACAAGGATATGACGACGTGTAAAACTTACGACACACCGTTGCTATGATATATGTATCCAGGAAGTGGTAATGTCGACATTGTTTGCTCAGCAACCAATACGCATAAAAGTTTTGCTCCCGCGATTTTTCAAATTTCTTATTCATTTCATGCAATAAGCGGTTTGAATACATTCCAAAAAGAAAGGTAATGTCTCTATAAGTTAATAGGGAATATAAATACATCTTTCTTTTCGTTTCTTATAGATATTTGTTTTAAATTTCAAAAACATTACTGGACTTTGCTTTCATTATCGTTTATGCTACGATTTTTTCACCCATTAAGATCATTATAAAAATCCAGTACTAAGTCGTGTTTTCTACGCAAAACACAAACATGTCTATAATTTATAACGTAAATATAGACATTTAACCGCCAAATAAATACAGGATTTAAAGTTAAAAAAAAACCAGAAAAAAAAAACCTTGAATCTTTCTCAATAAACTTTCATAATTTCAGTTCTGATTATAAAATAAACAAACATCTTGAGTCCCAACAAATCCAGTAGTTTAATTAGCGACCAGATAGAGAAAACTGAGGTATAAGTCGGAAAGACACTTATGAATTCCTATATAATCTACGAAATAATTATATTCGTGGAACTGTCTGTTCTCTCAGTGACATAGACCAAGATACACACCGGGTACAAATATATACAGCGAATCATCTCCAAAATCTTGGTACGTGGAAATCCATGTTCTGTGTTATGATTCGGCGATGATAAAATTAATGGAAAATAACGTTTTCTTTCTTTTCTCTCAGGGTATCAATCATTTGGGGGATGTGGGGTGTTGTTCAATTGTCGTTGTTTTTCTTTATAACCATTATTTACTTACCTTTTATTTATGTTTCCTAAATCTTGACGTCTATGTAGATCTCGTTTCTTAAATATGAAATCATATCACGAACGTGTAAAACTAACGACTCACCGTTGCTATGAGATTGGTATCCAGGAAGTAGTATTGTCGACATTGTTTGCTCAGCAACCAAAACGCACAAAAGTTTTGCTCCCGCAATTTTTCAAATTTCATATTTAACTTATGCAATAAAAAGGTTGAAAACATTATAAGAAAAGGTAACATTTTATTGATAAAATGTTGCTTATTTTAATTTTAAAAATCGTTCGCATTTATAATAATAAAATCTAACAACAATGTCAGATAGCCTATGTTTGATTCATCAGTCACGGTCATAAAAAATATAACGATTAGCTTGGCGTTATCTTGTTGTTTTATGTGTATTGGTTAAATAATTTTCATAAACACATTGACAATATGTCCAATATTTTAAATTTTGTATCACGGAAAAAAATGAATGATATTTTAACAGTATATCTATCTATCTATCTATCTATCTATCTATCTGCACAAACTCCCCTTTCGGGTATTACTGGCAGGTAATATTGTGGCAGATACACAATATCTATGTAGATCTAGACTACTACTGTGGGACCCAATTATTGGTGGGTAGATCTACCCATTATCGTGAAAAATTTACAAAATTTAAGTGGAAGTAAACAGACTTTGTGTAATTAAAATGTCTTTAGAAATGTTAAGATCAAGTTTGTTTTTTGAAAAAAAAAGAAAGATTTTAATTGATACAAAAATGAATAAGATATCAATAAATTAAATAGGGATTAAAGAAACATTTATCCCACTGTTGATTGATAAACTTTCCAGTGCTTTCTTTAAGGGTACCCCCCATGTAATAAAAAATAAATAAGTTGCATAAAATAGAGTTGCATAAAATAGATAAATAAGATTGATCTAAATAAAAAGAATATATGCTCAATTTTGGGAAATTCTTTTTATATTTACAAAAAATCTGAAAGTTACTTGATACAAAAAGACCAAGATTTCTTTCATCTCGACAATAATGATATCTATCATTTTTTGCTATAAATCGTAGAACCATGTACACATGTCTTATTTTTCAGACAATAAAACATTTTAATATGATCTTACCTTTTTATACATTGTGTCTTTCTTTCCATTTCCAGAATGCAAGAAATCACAGTAGATATCCTGATACATGCTTTAATGAAAGCAATCAACACAAACACCAATGTATATAGACTGGTGTCTGACTACCTGATGATCTCCCCTGTCCATGTTTCGGCATTCAGGGAGGAAGTTCTTGTAGGTGCCATAGCAGTATTCATATCAAAACTTTTTGTTCTAAATACATATGAAAACTTCAACTTTACATTCCTCTACACAAATATATACTATATATGACTATCCTGCAATCCATGATAACTTTTTTGATGCTGTATTTGGGTGATCATAAATGGAGAAATTATAATGAAATTAAAATTTATATGAAACTTTATTATATATACTCGCCAACTATGAAGACTGAAATGTACAGGCCAAAATATATTTAATATATAAGCATATAAGAAAACCCATATAATTTGACAGGTCCTTGCCACTCTCAGGCACATGTGCTGTGCTATTTTTTTTTAACTAATATTTCAAAAAATTTCTTAGAAAATGAAATGAGAATAAAAAAAAATGGTAGTTCAAACTTCATTGACCTTAGAAATAAACCAAAAAGTATCATCACTTTTCTCCTGTTGTTCTAGAGGTACACAAAGGAGAGTTTGGTGGTAATAAGGAAGTATGACATGATGGTCCGTGAAGGATCCACACAGTACATACAGTATCCTGAGCTGCGAAGGTTTCTCTTGACTCAGAGAGACTATTGCGAACATCTGAAGCAGGTGGTGTTTGACTGCAAAAAAGGCCATGTATATTCGGATATTCACCGTCCATCCTGGGCACAGGAGCTTTCATGCCCAACCAAGGTGGTAAGTCATTGGATTTCTTCATTTGGATTTTATCAGAAAATATTTTGTATCTAATAGATCTATATGTTTATCTTATTAAAAAAAAAAAAAAAAAAAAAAAATCTGCAGGGATCAATAATTCTGGGATGGGATTTTGAGAGATTTGCTTTATGTTCAGTATCCTGAAATTTAAACCAATCCTAAATGGGACTAAATATCTCACTAGACATTGACTAGTTCTCAATTGTTTTGACCAAATGAGCTGGTTTTTTTTTTGTTTTTTTTTTTGTCTGAGTCAGAATTATCCCAGTTTATGTAAATTCTTTTTATGATTTATTCCATTTGTATTCTTCCTGTTATATGAGTTGCAGTCGACTTCATCTAATTACTTCCATGCTATTATCATGCTTGTTATCATTCTTTTTTATGTTGTTTCTTTATTCTTATTACCTTAATTTTCTGTGTGAATTCTTTGTATTGTAAACTATGTGTTATCTCCATAAAATACCCATTGTTCCATGGTTTTGAGTTAATGATAGACTGTGTAAAATAATTATATTAAAATGTAATTTCATGTTTATTCACCATGAAAATGGTTAAGAAAATGATGTACCGGTAGCTTAAAACAATTTACTTGACTGATGAGGTAATAAGATCATGAAAAGAAAATACTCTAAACATAATCTTTTAATTAATGCATCTGGCTTGTTTCTCTTCTGTCTGTGTTTAGAATTGGTTTGTTTGCATTGAAAATTTTAAAGCAGCTTGTTCACAGATGATCAGTAGAAATGAAAAATCAAACTTTTTTTTCCCATTGGTGAAGTATTTATTTCCTGACAAATAAGCTTGGCAAGTGTAGGTTGCACGAGGAAACACTATTTTCACAAACAACAGTTCAGGAAAATCAGTTAAATATAGAATATGGTCTCACCAAAGCAGATGCTTGCATTTTAAGTTCAGCTTGTGAAGTAAGAGCATGCCCAAAGAACGTGATCAGTCAAGTTACAGGAAATGAATAATTTATAGAAAATCTAAATATAGATTTTGCCATTCTCATTATAGCTTCAATACTGTAAATGTTGTATATTTTTACAATCACAGAATGTTGCATTGAATGACCATGTGTCTGTAGTTGGGTATTGATAGACGGAACACACACGCAAAAAAAAAAATCAAAAAATAGAAAATCAAATTCTTAGTCAATGACCATCTTTGCACAAGCTGCTTCAAGAGTTCATTTTCTCTTCATAAAAATTAACAAAGTCCATATATGTGTATCTGTCTACATTGCTCTTATAACCTTTCTCTCCAACTACTCCTCTCACGCCTATACCTCTGTACAGATGTTCCATGACTTTCCTGATTTGTTGGCTAACCAACAAAAAGAAATTCTGCCCCTGACCGCTCTTTGTGATCTCATTCTTATGAGATACAACATCTGTACGGGTGAGTGCCTTATTGGCAGATACTCTCCTTCATAGAGTACCACCAGCAGTGTGACTGCAAGGAAATCTGATAATCTTTCTTCTTCAGTTTGTCTAGTTTGTGTGTATTTGTTGCATGCATTTCATAAAATCATATATCACTAATGAATTACAAGATGAAGCTCATATGAGCACAATGGTTATCAGATCGTATAGACTTTCTAAATGATTGGTGTGAAGTTGATGGTCACATAAGGCAAAAAAATATAGAGCAAGTTTGAGTCTCTAGCTAAGACAGTGTTCCAAGTAAAAACAATGTCTTTGTTTTGTGTCTGTTTTCTCACTTGTTTTAGTGTGATTGTTCATGATCCTTTTTTTTTTTAACTTTCCTGTTTACTTATTTGATGACTGAAAAATAAGCAGTCTTGGTGGCAGTTAAAGATTGACTAGTCACTGAAATTTAAGAAAAAGTTTTATCGCATTTAAAAATTTACTTCTGTTTTGGTAAAGCATCTATTTTTATTTTTATTTTTCATTATATATATATTTTTTTGCAGATTCTCTGATTGGAGAAATCCTGACATTTGTTGAAACAAATCAAACTTGGGATCTCAAACGACCAGTGAATAGTAGCATCAATATCCCCATGGCATCTTTGGAAGGGCAAAGGTCAGCTAACGCCCTTATGGCTTCCCAGGCCCCTGTGGCAGGTCAAAGTTCATCTGCTGTTTTGATGATACCCAAGGCCCCTATGGCTAGTCAAAAGCCATATGCTGCCAGTGTAGCTCCCAAGAGTTATGTGACAAGTCAACGGTCATCTGCTGCTCTGGTGGTCCCCAAGGCACCAATGGCAAGTCTAAGTTCATATGCTGCACATATGGCTCCAAAGGCCACTATGGCAGATCAAAGGACATCTGCTGCCCTGGTGGTTCCCAATGCTCCTATGGCAAGAAAGAGAACATATGCTGCTGCCCTTATGACTATGACTCCAAAGGGCCCAGTTACAGATAAAAGGTCATGTGCTGCTCTGGTGGTTTCCAAGGACCCTATGGCAAGTAAAAGGCCATATGCAGCTCCTGTCACTTCCAAGGCCCAGGGATCTTCTGCTGTGGCAAGTCTGAAGGTTCAAATGTCAAATCCAAGGTCATCTGCTGTCCCTTTGGGTCCCAAAGCTCATTTGACAGGTCAAAGACCATCTGCTGCTGTGGCTAGTCTCAAGGCTCAAATGGCAAGTCCAAGGTCATCTGCAGTCCCTTTGGGTCCCATGGCCCATTTAGCAAGTCAAAGGTCATCTGCTGCTGTCCCTGTGGCTCCCAATGCCACTGTGGTGGGTCCACAGGCAGCTGTTGTTCCTGTTGCAGATAAAAGATTATTTGTCCCTGTAACTTCCATGGCTTCCGTCACTCCTGTGGCTGCTCCCAAAGCTTCAACCTACTCTCTGCAGAGTGGAAAACCAAATGACAGCCAAAAGACCAAGAGCAGTTCTGATCGGCTGGTTTTAAGGCTGAGCAAGACTCCGTATGCCTGGGCTCTTAAAAAACGTAAGTACATGACTGTTTTATAAATTAATCTATTCTCCTAGCCTCCTAGGGCATATTTTGACAATATCAGGGCTTTCAGGAATATGGGATTTGATGTCTTAGCTAGAATGCAATTTGTTTTTGAAAATATGGCAGATATGTTTTTTTTTTTTCCAAATTAAATTTTTAATTTTTAAATTTCCCAAATTTTTTTTTTAAAATATATTTCACATTTATTTAGCAATTTTGTGTCTTTTTTCCGGGACCATGTCCTTTTTCTACATCTCTTAGTGAAAAAGTAGAATACTGATAGAAATATGTCACATCTATTTAGCAATTTTGTGTGTTACCATGATAGTAGGTCTATCAGTATTTTGTGAAAAAGTAGAAAACTGATATAGAGAGGTTATACTGATAGAAATTTCATGTTACGTCTATTAATAGTATTTAGCTATTTTGTGTGTTCCAGATGTGGTACTGAAAAATTAAATATCACAAAATTGAGGCTATTGTGGATTCTTTCGGAATAAAAATCTAACCTACTGTCTGTTTGAAAGAGAGCCTCCAGTTATTGAAACAATTCATTAACCCTTTCCCTCATAGAGGACACCATGAAAAGACCTATGTGAACAACATAAAACCAGATCAGCCTGTGAGTAACTTGCAGGCTGATCAGGTTTTATGCTGTTCGCTGCTCCTCAGTGGTCTGGAAATGAGGATTTTATAATTAAATTTGGTAAGGTTTAACTGTGGTTTTCTGCAGATCAGGCTTTATGTGGTACCTATTGAGTGTGTTAAAATGAGTCTATATGAGGGAAAGGGTTAAGATAATATGCCATATAATGTGTGTGGTATAAGTTATGATGAATACTTCATTAAATTGTAATTTTGATGCAACTTTAATAATACATATAAAAACCTTTTTAAATTATTATTAATATGCACATGCGCCTTGACTTTATAGGATGCTGAAATAGTTAATATACATGTGCACATATGCATGTATTTATTTAGTATAATCTGTT
The DNA here is from genome assembly GCA_021229015.1 of Solen grandis. NCBI lineage: Eukaryota > Metazoa > Mollusca > Bivalvia > Adapedonta > Solenidae > Solen > Solen grandis. The sequence continues at coordinate 63,644,083 of CM037778.1, read as the reverse complement.
AATATATTTTTTGTGCATTGTTATTGTAAATATATATGTATTTGCAAAAGACAGCTGTGTTGTTGACTTTGTAAATAAACTATTTGAGTCAAGTCTAATTTGAGCCATTTTTCTGTTTCAGGACAGGAGTCTGGCCCTACTGAGCCATCAAGGAATTGAATAAAATATTGGAATCAGTTTTTGATTTTAGAAGGGCAATATGCAATCATTATCATTTTTTAAATTTTTATAGATTATTTTTGATTTCTACCAACAATTATTTCTCATAATTTCTTTTATATACTGTAATACGCATAATACAGTTTATTTTTTCCCCATTTTTTATTGAGCATTTTTTATTTTAAAATTTTATTTTTATCAATATCCAAATGAATCCAGCATTTATTTTGTATTTATCACCCTTAAATAAATTTAGTACTCAGTGAATTTGATTTTTTAGTGTCTGCACACATGCAGGAGCTAGATTTGTTGAATGGGGCGAAACATAAAATGTAATGGTAACATTTCAAAAAGGAAGGGAGGACAGTTTTGAGACCAAATTTGAGAAATCTCGTAATAACACATCTTTAATATTGTATATGGACCAAGTTGTGTTTTAAATATCAGATAAAAAATCCTAAATGTTATTGTTACAGATTTTCTTTTAAAATGATTATACATACAAGTTCTATTCAGGTTTGACAACTGCCAGGTCTGAATATATCCTGTTTCATTTGTAGAGAATAAAAAGGTATTTTTTCATCGGACAATCAGAACTCTTTTTTTTTTTCAGAAAAAGGATATATAACTACTTTAAAGGAAATATTTACCATGGCACTGAATATCAATCAAACTGATGTATCCATCGTTTTTATCCAGGTATTGAATTTACCGCTGCAATTACAAAAAATCAATTGTTTTGACTGTTGACAACTGAACCTTGTATTCTGGCAATTTTCAAGCACTTATTGTAACACAAAAAGCAGATTTTTAACACTTTTAGAATACAAACATGATGGGAATCGTCTAGATTATTTATTTTAATTAATATTAAACGTAAACGAACCATATTATCGAGTGAAATTTGCAGAAAATGTGAAATTTAAAAGTTAGTCAAAAAAAGTGTCCTCCCTTCCTTTTTTAATGTTACCATTTCACAGTATGATTCACCCCGAGTCCCAGTGATACTGCAGTACATCTTGTGATGTAAGATGAAGCTATATAATTAGTTTGTAACAAAGACGCAAAACTCTCCACAGTCCTAACAGTCCCAGTTATCTACACTTAATATTCATGATTTCATGACAATCCAATCCCCCCCCAAAATGCAGTGGTTAATTTATACCCCTGCTGCACATGGTGAAGCAATCTCCCTGCAGAGTTGTTGTTTGTTCCTCACATAACATCTCTGCAACGGGCTCAATGACAAAAATCTTGTCAAAACAGAAAGCACTCATTTAACGTGAATTAAAGTGTATTTTACGGATCTAAAGTATAGACACATTGAATAAATACTTTTTGAATCATCATAAAACGTATGTAAAATATTAATTTTAATTGTTATTATCGGAAGTATTTTCTGCCTTATTTCTCCGATGGGACCAATCCGCAACCGCTCGTCTGCAAATGTAAATATTTACAGGTTCAGCTGGAATATCGTAATTTAAAGCCAGCTTTTTATTTTCTTAAGTTGTAATTTTAATGACCATTTTGATCAAGATCAGTGGTGCTATTTATATATATTTCACAGTTTAAGGGGCCTATCTAGTCTCCTTCAAATTAAATATTTGAACAACGGTCTTGATGACGTCATATATTTGGAACTACTTTCTGAGCCCACCACAGAGGTGAATGTAATGTAAGCCGATGTGTAAGAGAGTGATGGTGAAGTGGTGTGGCTATACAGGAAATGTGTATATGATTATCTCTCTCAACGCTTTCTGGGTAGGACCAGTACTTGGCACCTAAGAAGTACTTGCCCTCAATGGGGTTTGAACTCACAACCTTTGAATTTGCAGTCAAGTATGTTACCACTGGACCATGGCGCTATCAAATACAATGTTTTAGAAAATGAAAATAAATATATAGCCATCAACACTACTGTCAAAGAAAGGACACACTTCACACTTCATTTTTTTTGTAATGAAGGAGTGGTCATATTTCCAGGACAGAATATCAGCTTAACAATGGAGAGATTCAGCTTAACAATGGAGAATATTCGTCCTGCAAGAATGACAACCTGATGGCATTGGCTACAATTGTCATTGTTAAACCTGGAAAAATGTGCTGTATTTCAGTGAGGATAGTATCACATTCTTTTCAATTGATTAGAAATTATACCATATAGCAGTGCATTTAACAATTCTGCAAAGTAATACTAGAACTATCTCAAAAGGTATATTCCAACATCCCATCATATCTTCATGTAATATGAGTGTAAGATGAAAGGTGACAATTGTGATCTCAAGGGCAGATAACTCAAAATAAATCTTAATGATACCGTATTTCTTGTTAATGTTTGGGATTTCAAGTCATTATGCAATATTTTAAACCAATTTATCTTATGGAAGTTTTGTTATGTTTAAAACTGTATATATATTGCATTTTTCTTGAAAAAGGAAAGATACTTTGAGAATTTATATATATTAGCAGGAGTGATTTTAGTATAAAATCTGTTGCATAGAATTTCTACAAATTTTGAACAGAGGCAGGGAATAAAGTATAGAACATTTATTTTGATTATGAGGTGTTGTTTGCCATTATTAGTGTTGTCTGCCCTTGAATATGGCATAAAAAAAAGCTGAAATATCACATTCAGGGGCAGATAACTCAAAAAAGAGGATGACATCTTTTTCCATAAAAATATTTACAATTCTCTATGATTATGCAAGTTTAAAAATATTCTATGGAACCATTTAAATTGTCCTTTTTTGTCTAGATGTAGAAAACTTACAAATGCCCTTAAATTGCCCCCACATCTGTGAAGCAACGATATAATAGTGCTATTCTTGATATGTAAAAAGGCCATACCACCAGGTGGTCACCTGCATTTAGTGACCAGTTTTGATATCACTAAACTAGCATTTAGTTTCATGTTTAACCTTCAATTATTGGTCACCTCTATTAAGCAGCCACTTTCTCTTAATTGACTGACTGCTTAAGACAGGTTGTACTGCATTTCCAAAAATTGGAGGTCATTTTAATTAACTATAGCAAAGGAATATAATGCAGGGTAACAAGAGCACCACATACAAGAGCACCACATACAGATGCCAGTGCTCGTCTGTTTTGGTTTTTTAAAAAAGGAAGGAATAAATTGGGACAAAATGGAACTAGGACTTACAACCCTTGACGAGATTGTAGCCCTTGTGATAGTCAGTAATAGTTTAGAAGTTATGGCTAAGGTTAAAAATTTTCACTGTATTTTTATTTTAAAAAAAAAAAGAAGAAAAAAACCAAAGGGAAATAAATTGGATCAAAATCAACCTAGAGTTGGTGCCCTTGATGAGAATGAAGCCCTTGTGATAGTGACCAAGTACGGTATGTGAAGTTTGATGACAATATTTTAAATAGTGGCCAAGGTTAGTTTATCAGAATGCACCGACAGCATTCATAATCAGAGTGATAACACTTTTTTTTCTTTGAAATACAGACAAGCTAAATAGTAATGTTTAAGAGCAAAATGGGACTGTAAGAGCCTTTTGTGCTCTCAGTTGAGCTTAACATAATAACTTTTCTTAGTGGTGTAGAACAAGTAAAGATTCACATGATTACCTCCAACAAGCTTCAGATGTTCACATCCCCCCCACCCACCACAAAACAAGAGGGCCAAGATGGCCCCCTGATCGCTCACCTGAGAAAGATGATTGCTTAAGAAATAAAGATGCTTGAGTGTAAAAGTGAAATCTGGCTTTTTTTATGGTGAAAAGGGCATAACTCCTAAATTTACCAGTCAATATCAGTTATAATTGAACCCGATTGCAAGATTATGGGCAAAAACATTGTTTTAAAGCTTAAAAAAGATTGTTAAAAAAATGAAGTTGGTAGAGAATAAACAAAGTGAAATCTTGCATTTTATGTATTAAAAGGGGCATAAGTCTTGACCTGAATGGCCTATCTCAGCCGCAATTGAACTCAATCGAGACATTATGGTCATTAACAAGGTCATAAAGTTTGAAGATTGCTCAAAAGATGATGCTAGAGTGTAAACAACGTGAAATATGGCATTTTTTGAATATTAAAAGGGGCAGAACTCCTGACCAAATTGACAGATCTCAGCCATAATCGAACTCAATCGAGACATTATGGTCTTAAACATTGTCTTAAAGTTTGAAGATGATTGCATAAGAAATAAAGCTGATAGAGTGTAAACACTAAAAATTGTTGACACCGCACGACCGACACGGGATCACAATAGCTCACGCTGAGCTTTGCTCAGTTGAGCTAAAAAAGTTTGAACATTTTTTAATGAATATATAATAGAAATTATTGCACCTTCAAATTTTAAATGTTACTACTGATGGACAAATGTTTGAGGTTAGCAAATAAGTGAGGATTCTGGATATTTCAGTCCAACAATTTTTTTATGTAAGGACTCCAAGTACGATATTTTGGAGGAATTTGGTTCTATCCATTTTCCATTCTTAAAAAAGGGAACATTTTGAAGATTTTCTTTTCTTTTTTTTAAATCTGATCTTTCAAAGGACAATACCAGAATATGTCATTCATTATTTGTTAAGAATGTAAGTCTTTATCTAAGTTGTCAGGATAGACACTGTACTGCTAGGGTAATTATTTTCAGCAATGCTTAACAGAACTTCTGACATGATAGGAAGCTTATTTGCCAACACTGAAGTAAAGCATTTAGAGGCAGACAGAAACGAACAAGAGAAACTAAATACGTTTTTCATGTGTTTATTTCACATACATTCATGATACTTTTGTAGTATATAATTACAATGCTTTAGTTGTATACTGCAAGATTTTTTCTGATCCATAAAGATATCCATACTCTAGTACAGATGTTCCATTATCTGAAGATACACTAACAAAGTTTCCTTGAACAAAGATAACTGATGCACTAGTAGCAGTTAAAAATGAGTCTCTATCATCCGGAATGACATGAAAACAAAACCAGTGAATATTTATACAACACGGGTGTTAAGAAATCGTCTGAGAAGCAAAGTGTTACTGCTGCTTGCTATGGTTGTTTGTGGACATTTGACATTAGAACCTATTCCAGTTACCTCCACCTCCTCTGTTGCCGCCATACCCACCTGCAAGTAAAATAGGAAATACACACTGATAATGTTGGGGGATGAATGATTGAACCAGTATCCTAACAGCTCATACAACAAACTGCATAGTGCAATACCTGTACATGTTTTCGTGATAAAAATCTGAATGTTTTTTCTCATTTTACCTTTTACCTCATAGAGAAATAATGTTTTGACAATTTGGGGAACATGATGCCCAGGAAGGAGCAATCTGATCAGGGTCTCAACTGTTCACTCATACAGCATAGTAACAGAATCTACAGTCTGTGTGGCAAGGATTAATCACATAACATTTAAAGTTCATTAAATGCGCATCAAGTCATAATTTGTACATAAGGGTAAATAATGCTGTTTGGATGATACAGAGACTGAAGTTTTTCTTTACAGCTATGATTAAAATTAAGCTATTTGTAGAATTATCAATTTTAGTTGCAGGAATTTAATGTTGATCTTCAAAGAGAAAAGTGAATCAAACTTGTTCTTATAACTTCTTAAGTGTCATTATTAGTTTATTTCTTTAATAAACGATTTCAGTCCTTTATATAGATGTGTCATAACTAAAAGCACTTGTATTACATTAAGATCATGATTGGTCAAGAGACTACCATGCCCCCATTGAAAGGATCAAAAGATGAATGGAATTTTTATGTTATCAGAAGCGAAATATCATCAAGCAAAAAACAACAACAAAACAACATTGTATTGAGAACATGTTCAGTTCTTATTAAAGGTCTTGTGCCAACCGTTCTCCCCTGTGTACCTGTACTTTAAGGTTTGAAGTGAATGGCATCTATACTTAAGAGGTTATGCTCTCTATAATCAGGTCTCAAAAAAAAAAAAAAAAAAAAAAATCACCATATGGAATAATTTATGGAATCATCGTAAGAGGTTTTGTGCATTGCACCTCCCCTCAATGCAATCTTATAATCTGACACTTGTGAATATTCTTTATACTTTTGGAGAAGTACCTTGAACAGCAAAATCTACAAAGGGAAACAATTCAAGAAACGCCTTGGTTATAGATAAAATCTTACTATAACCCAAATTTGCAGAGACAACATCTAACACTTTGTGAATAATGATCTAGCCAAAAAAAAAACACTCTGCATACATGGCTACCAGATTTTTATTGCTTTGCCCATCAACAGTTTACAAGCACAGCCAAATTAAAACAAGCCATTATATACATTAACAATTCCAATTTAAAAATAACATCTCTCAAAACTCAAGTCTTGCCGTAAGAGTTAAATGCTATAACACACTGATCAATAAATATTTTTTCATCAAATGTTAATCATGCTCAATATTTGTTTGTTGGGTTGTACTTAACCTTTGTAACAACAAAAAACAACAGCAAAACCCTCTTAACAATACCATATATATGAAAACATTACACTAAAAGTATTCTTAACAATACCATATTTAGAAAACATTACACTAAAAAGTATATGAGCCTGTCATGGTAGGATGTTAGTTACACCAAAATTTCAGGAATTTCTTTATTTAAAACAAACAGAAAATCTAAATATTTTCACAGAATTACTCATTAGATCCTTATAATGTACTATAATATGCTCTTGAAAAATATATTCATCAATGAATATCATCCCCCTAATTATTTGGTAAGAATTACTCATTTCTAAAACACACACATACAAACAACAAAAAAAGATTATAATGATGATACAGTTGTTAAATAGTAGGACTTTCACTCTTGTTACTATATAATTTATAGATGAGAAAGATTAGAGAAAGCCAAGAAGAAATAGAACAGAATTTAGATATCGAGGATACAAACAGATCCAGCACCAGGGTTAAAAAAGTTTGTAAGGAATTTAAGAAAGGGGCGACTACATGTTAATGTATTCAAAGAAGGATCAAACATTGGTTAATTCAAACTTGGCTAGACCCAACACACAGTGGACAGTTTTTAACTCGTGCAAAAGGCTTTCTGATGCTTTCAGATCCTTGTTCAACTCAGTAACAAGCAAGAACTTCTAATCAACAATTGCTAACTATATTAGAAGCAGAACAGACCTATGGCTATAAAAAACAAAATGTTAGATTAGCATAACTTGTAAAGAACTGATCTTTATATAACCAAAAACATTATTTGGCAATAACCAAAATGAAACTGGCAATAACCAAAATGAAACTATTTTAATAACTGCATTAGTAAGAAACATGTAACTCTTCATGTTTGTTTTAGAATTATTAAAAGCTTTAAGTGGACCTGAAGTGAGTCCGTAACATTTAATGCTATCAAAAGCATAAAGCAAATGCAACAGTTCAAGTATGTGTAAAACACAAAAAAAATCAGGTAAATAGCTTTGTTTGAAAATAAAGAAATGGATTCCATGATTTCTTGTTCAGCATAACCATACATTTATTTCTATGAACAACAGGACAGGATCATGTTCTGCTTCATCAGATCATGTAAAAGTTTACCAAACTTGGCGGACTCCTTAACTGCCATGTATCAGACTCTCAACATCTCTACCATGAAAATCTTTTGCAGAGTTAACGACTGCACACGAGTGTTTACTACTAGTTATCTACAGCTACTGGGTGGCACACGAGTTGACATGGTTCAATTACCTCTCTGAGCCCCAAAGGGTTTTTTGGGAGACCCCCCAAAATCCTGAAAATCAGATTTGCGCTTCGCACCTAGTTGAAAGTTACCAGGTCCTCCGTAGCCTTGCTGGCCGCTATAGCCGCCACCATAACCACCGCCATAGTCTTGGTATCTGAAGGTTGAATAAAAACGTGTAAACATATTGTCTATACAGACCTTCAGACATCTCATTAGGATCAAGGTAACTTTAGCCCTTGACAAAGATTTACCAAAAAGCTTTAGTTATATTCATATATGCTCTGGAAAACAGACATCCAGGGCTCCAAATTAAGAGATTGCGTATGGGTTACTAGAAAAAAAAACACTTTTTTTTTAAATTATATACAGGCATCAATTTTACATTTTAATTCTTTTCTTCAACTTAACAAACCAAAATATGGCTTATTATCATATTTTCAACATTTCTTTACCTGCCCATTCCTCCCATCTGAAATAAAAAAAAAGAAACAATTCAACAACTCATAAAAAACATACATCAAAATATGAAAAAGATTGTTACAACAGTTTATGCACTTGATTGTTGTCAATAAAAAACAAATGTTTTGACATGCATTTTCTCCATCAACATTTTAATGTTCAAGTAAATTTAAAACTGATACCCGACAGTGAAAAAATAAAACCCAACAAGATTTAGCTCAAAATTTCACTGACAGGTCATGAACATGCTTATCTCATTTTTACCCTTGCTTCAAGTTTGCAATTTGCTTTATGCAACTCCAAGGACCTAAATAAGTAGAACAGATGTGAGATACTTACATTACCGTATCCATGACCACCACCCGGCCCTCCAAACCCTGAAATAATAAAGACTTTTCTGTTACAGTTGCCAATGCTTGTCTGTTAAAAGTGTTACTGCAATGGGCTACACTAAAGTTTTTGCAAGGCAATGACGACCTTACGATCCTAATAGCTAGACCTTTTCTTTAAAACGGACGAGCTAAAATTCAAAACAAGAATCAGGTGTTTAATTAAAGTTCTAAAAATAATAACGATAAAGAAAACATATTTTAACCCAAGACATTGGACTTAAAACATGTATGCATTTCACAAAAAGCATTGACAGCACTCAAAAACATCTTTCATTGGACTGCTATGACCCCACCCCCCCATTTTTTATTTTATCTTTGGACTGCCATGATCCCCCCCCCCCTTTTTAATCTTATATTAAAATTAAATACCATTGTAGTGCAGAGCTATTTGCTCAAATCCATAGCAAGTTTACCAAATACACATTGAATATTTGTTTCTAAAATAATCTCACAATTCTATGCACTGCATTATTACCAAATATTAAAGAAGTTTGATTTACAACAAGCTATGTTCAAATGAATGTCATGGCATGGTGGAAGGGGTGTGTGTCAAGGTCACCTGGCGGGAAGAGTTCATCAAGATGCATGCATATGTGAAGTTTGGAGGCTGTAGTTGGAAGGACTTCCCTGTTATTGTCATGGTTTAAGTTTTGTGACAGACAGACAAACAGACAGACCTGATCTATCAATCCTGAGCATAAAAAGGTTTTTTTAAAATCAATTTTGGGTGTAATAAAATTGTAATTACCCTTACCGCCGGAGTATCCGCCTCTGCCACCCATGTTGAGCAAGGGGCGTGGCCCCTGGTTACCACCCCCTCGGCCACCACCTCTGTTTGGATTGAACTGCCGCTTGTTTCCTGACTGGGTTCTGTTGTGCTTCTGGGATTCTAACTGTTTCTTCTTTTCTTCCTCTGCAGAAGTGATATAGTAACTTAAGTAAAATGTATTTCAGAAGTTTTCTATTTGTATAGGTTTAAATACAAGTCTGTTTTGGTTTACAATCCACATAGATCCATACAATTCTTGCTTGGCTTCGTTTAATTACTGTGTCATTTATACCTCTAACAATAAATATACTTCAGGAGTACCATTAGGAATTGAGGACTTTCAGAATACAAAATTGTGTGACCTTTATCGCAGTCAAAATGAAAAACAGGCATGTTACAATGATGTTGTTTGCAAGTATTCTTTGATTTTGAAAACTATGTTTGTTTGTTGGGTTTAACATCCCACCGACAGTATTTCAGTCATTTGGAGATTATGTCTACTAGGGACAGATAGTCACATTATCCTGACACCGGGCCAACCAACACTGGAACTACCCTTATATGCCGAGCGCCAAGCAAGGGAGCTATACCAGTGCCATTTTTTACGACTTTGGTATGTGGTGGCTTAGGATTGAAACCATGACCTCCCGCTGCTGAGGCAGAAAATTTTGTAAATATGAACTTAAAACAAAATAAATAAAATGACCTGGGATTATTCTTGAAATGTTCTGTACCAGAAATTGTGGGTAGTCATCTTTCCTTACCATAATTTGGAGCTGTCCGCACAATTTTAACTTTTTGTCCCTCTATCTCAATCTCATTGTTTGCCTTAAGGGTTTCCAAGGCCTTTTCTTGACTTTCAAACTCCAATATTCCAAACCTAAAAGGAAAATAAACATTTTAAACTATGTCTAAATATATTCATGCAGATCAGACTAAATCGAAAAATAACTTAAAATTTCAGAAATGTATACAAGTTTATGATATTAATGACTGTTTAATAGTTTTATAATAATGGCCAAGGTAAAAGTTTTCACAATGGCCATAACGCCAATGATGACAGGGTGATTGCAATACCTTCACTCTTTACTTGGAAAATAAATTATTTAAGATGAGGCAACAAAAAAACTTACCACTGGAAATTGTGCTGTGAAACTGTAATATTCTTTGCCTCAGGGAATTTCTCCTGCAAGCTTTCCTTGCCAGTGTCCTTGTCCACATAGGTAGCATACAGAGACCGTCTCTGCAACTCCACTACAAAAAGAAAGAAAATACTATTAGTGACAACAACTTGTAAACTGTAGAAGACTGATACAGTCCTAAGTAACATATAATGGGAAGTATGCTGAAATTCTGTCACATGATGTTACATGTAAATTAATAATATGTAACTTATGTGACCAGTAATACCTAAAATCTGATGAGATTTCTAAAGAATTAAAAATAACAACAAGAATAGAAAACAAGAGCTGTCAGAGGACAGCAGGCCTGACTATTCAAAATGCTTGTTGGTAAATCAAATGAAATCTATTTCAATTCTTGCCCTTCACATACCCTGTACATAATAACAGTCGAAAATGATATACCTTAATAGTCTGATACCCCTTAATATTTTTATGAAGTCTAAAATCAATCCCATGCCTAGTTACTGTGACATAAGCATAATAATACTGTGCATGCAAAACTTTAACCAAAAAACCAAGTTAGAGAAGGGCCATAATTTGCATAAAATTCACTCCAAAAGTTATCCTCCTTGGTTTCCTGATGCCCCTGAAGACACTCCTTTACTTTCTAGTCAACTCCACAAGCAATTTCTGAGACATAAGCCGGATAGTACCTTGCATGCAAAACTTTAACCAAAATTTCTAAGTTAAAAAGGGGCCATAATTTGTAATATATTCTACCAAGAGTTATCCACAATAAAAGTATGATACCCCTAAACATATTAAAGATGTTAAAAATCAATCACATGCATGGATACTGAGATATAAGCATGAGAGTATCTTGCATGCAAAACTTTAACCAAAATTTCTAAGTTAAAAAGGGGCCATAATTCATATTAAATTCAGTCAAGAGTTATCTACCTTGGTTGTCTGATGCCCCTGAACATATTTATATACTTTCAAGTCAATACCATAAATGGCTATTGAGATATAAGGTTGATAGTAACTTGCATGCAAAACTTTAACCAAAAGCTGCAATGCCAAAGCCATGGCAACTACAATAGCTCTCATACTCTCATAGTCAAGCTAAAAACAACAAAACACTTACATTTTTTCTTTGCTTCTTCCTGCTTTTGTTTCCTCAACTCAGATGTCATTGTTCTCACCTCTGAAATAAAGATCAACATACATTTGAAATAGTTTAAGAATTCTGGTCTTGTTAATTCTTGTGCTTATGTCCTTTTTCAGTGGCCTTTCATATTTTCCTTGCCCATTAAAAAGGTCTGAATTCATGCAGTTTTCCCTGAACTAGCTATTTATTAATATATCTCTGGGGTTTTCCTTTCCCCAAACTTGAGAAAATATTCTTTAATTTTCTGAATATATGAATTATTGAAGGAATTTAATATTCCCACTACAGCATGTATAGGTCTTCTACTCTACCAGTGAAGAGATTGTCTAATTGGTTTAACATCCCACCAACTGTTTTATTCACACTGAAGAGGTAAAAGGCATATCAATTTTCAATACAACTAACGAATGAAGCTAATGGAAAGATACTTCAACTTCCAAGTTAAACAATTGTTCAGTAAAAAAAGCCTAAAAAAATGCGGATCATCTTCCATAATGGCACAAAATATTTACAGAAAGCCTAATTTTGAATGCTATCTTTAAACAAAGAATAGGTTCAACATTAGACATACCTTCGATATACTTTTTGAATTCATCTGGGAACTTCACCGATATATCTCTCTGAGGGTTAAGCTTGAGGTTGCTCAGTCTGTCATATAACACCAAAAGGTACTCCTGGCTTCTGATCTCAAATGGCAGGGTCACATACCTGTGATTGTGGAGAAGAAAAACAAATTACAACATGTTCGTACTTTCTTTACACTGCACAATTCAGTTCTTGACTGAATCATTCAATAAATACAGCTAAAATATTTAATTCCACAACATATTAAGATTCTTTTTTTTCTATTCCTTTTTGGCCATCAATGTGTTTTCCCTCAGTACATGCATTTTTTATAACTCTCAAGAAAACGGTGCTTTTACTCACCAAAATATAGCATTACCATTAATAAAGCCTGTTCCCAATCACCAGAAAGACATGCCTATTAATTTGTCCTTCTAATAGCACTGTTAGACAGCATGGGTAAAAGTTGGAAACTATTTTAAGCATGTATATATTTTTAAATAAAATAAGTCATTTGGCAATCTAAAAATCCTGAAAACAATTACTTATAGGGAAGGAGATGTAAACAGTTTAAAGTTATGCAACATTAGCACTTCCATTATAGCCCAACTTCACAACCTGATGTAGGGATAGAACAGATATTTTTTTTCTTTTTTTAAATGAGGACCTTACCCAAGTTTGTCTGATTGGTCAGAATCCAGGATAGGCACAGTATCAAAGGTGATGTCGAATCTCTGAGCCATAGCCATAAGTTTGTTGAGCTCTGGAGTTGACAAGTCTTCCTGCTTGATTGGCCCAATTGTGAAGGTAATCTTTGTGACTGAAAAAAAAAATTGAATGGACCACTTACTTAAAATGATTCAACACTTAATCTTATTTGAACAATTTTATACTGAATTCTGCATGGTAACATTTTCACTACTGAGATATTTTTAAAAATCGTTTTAAGACTTGCACACTTATTTGGCCCTTACTGCAAGGCATTTAAAAGAAACCATACGTAGCAATGTGCAGTTTTGACCCTCTGTTTTATAGTGTCCTGTTAGCACTCATGTCCTTGTTAACTCTATGTTTGTACATGCCTGTTATCGTCCCAAGAAAGTGAGCATGTCTGAGTGAGTCTGTATGTAAACTGGTTGAGTGAGAGTTCTATTTTATGGAAAAACCCTGATTGGTTGGCCCTGCCCCTTTGTCCCTTTTTCCATCTCATAAGCCTCTGTCTTTCTTCCTAATCATTCACCAATCGATCACCGTCGACGCAAGTTGATTATAGATCCAGATATATTAAGGTAAACATTATGTCGCTCTTACCTTTGAGCATTTTCTAAATTAAAATGTAACTTTATTTAGACGTGCCTGGTAAGTATATATTTGTCAGGGCTTTTTCCTGCTATATAACAGAGGCCTGTAAAAGGTGTCTTCCCAATTGAAAATTTCTTTCAATTCATGCAATTTTCCCAATTTTTCAGAGTTACACCAGCTTTTTCACTTCCCAATTTGCCAGTTTTATCGTTAATTCCTCCCAATATTAAGAGGCCTAGGCCTCTTCCCAATTTTGGCAGAAAAACCCCTGTTTGTACTAGTGATTTATATATGTATATTCCAAGTAATTTATTTCTCGCAATGATTTGTAAAATCCTCGATTTACTTCGTATTTATTATTACTTTGTATCCATAAACTATGTCTAACAGAATGTTTTAATTAAATTTTATGTTTCTGGTTTAATGTACCATTTCTGGCTTACAACTGTCAAATCATCGAACTACCGCTGGTGTTGGTCGTCTTTGCACCCACTACACATATCTTAATGAGGATGTAAAAACTTACTTTTCCTTACAATCCCTGGCTTCTTTTCCACCTCCATCTCCTCATCATTTCCATTGGTGACTTCTTTTTCAGCAGTCATGATTCAATATGCAAATGGGTACCTCACTGAAACAAAAATTAAAATAAAAATATCATTTATGCGATCCACTATTAATAGCATTTTAGCGCTTAAGAAGATGCAAAATATAATAATATATAAATAATGAGTGATCAATGTGATGCCTTAACAAAGGGTTGAAAAACCTTCTTCCTGACCACTTCCGTGTGGCCATAAGAAACAAAAGAAATCTTTTGAAGAAACGTCATTACCTAGTTCATGAGCTTATTCAGGGGATTATATGTAAATTACTAATTTGTGAATTATGAGCTGCTTAAGCACGACTTTAAGGATCCTTCATCGCAAAGCCGGCTTAATCTGTTGTGCAAAAAAAAAAAAAGAAAAGACATCCAAAATGAGTCGACTTGTCTTCAAAAAATGACCGAACAGGATTTTAAGCTGAAGTGATAAAACCAATGCATTGTTGTCGAAAAGCAGTAAACATATCAATGATGACTGAAAAAGATCAGGTATGCTACACAAAGACACAAATATTTGGTAAACATTATTTATTTCCAACTTACCGTCAAAGAAATCGTAAAAATGGTGGAAAGCCGGTGTGCTGGTAAGTAACGCGTGGAAAACGAGACTATGTTAATAACCCAAGCTTTTAACATTTAGATGATTGGCTGAAAACTTGTTTCGGGATGATCCGTCAAAATGTTCGGTATATTCCGTAATCGGTACGAGCACCTGCTGGGAAATCAAAACACCATAAGTACTGCATGGATGAAAGAACTCGTACATAACGACAAAATTACTGCATGTACAGTATTATGATAACATAAAAATTATTAACAGATCGACTAATCAATCGCAGTAGTAAAATAGCTTTGCAGAACTCGAACTTGTCCAACGATATCATATGTGCTTCGTAAATAATACTCAAATACTAAGGGACGAATTTATGTCTAATAGAATTTCCCCAAAAATTCATTTCTTAACAAATATAGTTTGTTAAAAGGGGTAATATTTAACATCAGCATAATCGTGAACTTGAATAATTCGTAACTGAGGCAGAACTTAAATATTACTCCAGTTACATTATCCTAATACCCTAATATGCTGAGCGCCAAGTAAGGGAGCTATACCAGTACAATTTTTTTACGACTTAAGTCTTTGGTATGTAAAATTGTGGCCGGGGATCGAACGAAACAGTTTTTGAATCTAGTAATTCATATGTTTTGGAAGAAGATATATGGAAAAATTGTCGCAATTTTCATTTTCACACGAAGTAATATTTTGCTCCTTCTCCAAAATTATTATTTCTTTTTTAAACGTAATATTTTACATAGTACGAATAAAGATGGATATTAGGCTCTTGAAGGGCAACTCACCAACCTGAAACGCCAAGAGACATTTTTTCTTTGTTGTCTCTCTATTGTCTGTAATAGTTGTCTATCCCCCCCCCCCGAGGAAAGTTGTTGTTTCTAGTATGATGGATATGCATTCTGAAGGATATCCGGGAAAAGTGATATTTTATAAGGTAGCCGCATACCCTTATACATTATAACATATCGATAAATAAGTGAACTATCAACTGCTTTGAAAATGGGCTCATGGGTTCGACTCCCTGTTGGGTCTAATTTTTCTTTCTATTATCTCTTTAACCATTTTATATGTAGCACTCAGATAAGATTCAGAAAGAAAAACTAGTTTTTATTATATTTTTATAACTTGTATAGGTATTTATTGGATAAACCATGCTATACGTTTAACAAGAAATATGGTCCTGGTATATTGAAAGACTAGACAAATCAAAATCACTCGACAAAAGGCTTTTTAATTTAGCAACCAAATTACTTAGACAATTCGGGTAAACTCTGCAGTATGTCCCTCGGTTATGCAGATTTTATCGGTAGGGCCTATATATTTTTTAATTTCAGCTATCGAGTAGCCCATTTATTCTCCCCGTAATTGGTGTTTAGGGGTCAGGGATCCATCCCCCAAAACACCTCACAAGCAAACATACAAAATTATGAATACAACATTTTCAACAGAAATGGTATTTGATGATTGGTTAAACCAATTTATAAGATTATCTGTATTTGTATTAAATACTGTGGGTTCTGGACAAATTCACTAAGGAATATTTGCTTTTGTTTGTTACTCTTTAGTATTTGAACCAATATACATAGTTTCCACATCAGTGGATATCTCTACTCTTGACAGTCATCTTGAATGACAAATTCAATGAATTTAGAAATACATGTAAATAAATAAATAAATAAATAAAGGAGCAGAAATTTTATTTTCCTATAATTTCAACATTTCTGCTTCAAGAAGCAAAATGTATACACCATTAAAAAGCTCTTGAAATCCATACGTTTAGGATAACATATTTCCTATAATTATGTTTATACGGTAAGCACAAAAAAAGAAAGAAAGAAAAAAAGTAAATGCACAGTAAAAAAAAAGGTATGGGTTCATCTTTCAACAAAATAAACAGTGTACCTTTTTGGGTATACAGCTTTTATCTTAAAATTCATTAAAATAATACTTTCATACTAAAAATTATTAATAAATGCTGTTCAGTTAAATTTAAAATTAATTTCAGTATGATAGACTGGAAAATAAAAACGCAGTGGTAATTTAATATCAGCAAGAATTCTCAACTTTTGGCCTGCATTAACTTATGCCCCAAAGATGGCTGCCAAAAAGTGTCTCATCAGTGCCAATGACATCACACAGAAACTATGTATTAAAAATGAATAATAATAATATTAAATAAATAAAAGTGATTTTAGATAGATATCAAAATTGAGAAAAAGAAAAGTGAATAAACATTTGAATAGCTCACTTATTTTCTACCATGTATACATTATTTTAGAAATAGGGTTATCACTATAGACACATTATTTTTATTGGGGATTTTGTTTTTGTAAATCCGGTGTATCAATAACACAAATTTGTAAAATTATCAATATTCCAATTAAATAAAATGGATAATGCTGGTTTCTAAAACCTTACAAGCTTAGAAGCACACAAAATGCACACAAAAGTTTTCTTCAACATGAACAATAAGTTTAAAGGACAAGAGTACGATTAGAACTGTTTCTCTTCCTAACCTATATGGCCATATCAACAAACAGGAATTAGTAAACCCTTTCCCTCATAGAGGAAACCATGAAAAGACCTATGCGAACAGCATAAAACCAGATCAGCCTGCGAGTAACTCGCAGGCTGATCAGGTTTTATGCTGTTCACTGCTCCTCAGTGGTCTGGAAATGAGGACTTTATAATTAAATTTGGTAAGGTTTAACTGTGGTTTTCTGCAGATCAGGCTTTATGTGGTACCTACTGAGTGCGTCAAAATTAATGTATATGAGGGAAAGGGTCAAAATGAGTCTATATGAGGGAAAGGGTCAAAATGAGTCTATTTGAGGGAAAGGGTTAAAATGAGTCTATATGAGGGAAAGGGTTAAAATGAGTCTATATGAGGGAAAGGGTTAAAATGAGTCTATATGAGGGAAAGGGTCAAAATGAATCTATATGAGGGAAAGGGTTAAAATGAGTCTATATGAGGGAAAGTGTTAAAATGAGTCTATATGAGGGAAAGGGTTAAAATGAGTCTATATGAGGGAAAGGGTCAAAATGAATCTATATGAGGGAAAGGGTTAAAATGAGTCTATATGAGGGAAAGGGTCAAAATGAGTCTATATGAGGGAAAGGGTTAAAATGAGTCTATATGAGGGAAAGGGTCAAAATGAGTCTATATGAGGGAAAGGGTTAATTAAATAACTGTGTGTAAGTGTGGTTATACTGAACAGAGGGAGGGATTTGTAGCATATATGTTTTGCCAGAAAAGGATCATATTTAATTATACATATTTTTGATACTCAAACATTGATAAATAGGATTTTGTATTTTTCCCATGAGGATTCAAATTTAGCACTTTGGATTTTTTATGGCATTGTACTTTTCAATATGATAATAAGAAATAATATTATTCTTAATCAGTTCAACTGATGGCATCTGATTTTTCATTTTGCAACAGTCCACAAAATACTTTGCTTGCAGCAGCAGTATGTTATTTATACATTTATCCTGATTAAGACTACCAAACAGAACCTCACACACATTCCATTTTTCAGTATTAATATTACATTTATTTTTTTTTTATATAAAATTTAACAATTGTGTCCAAAACTGAGGGCTCACTACACAATCCAGAATAGATGCATCAATGTTTCTGGGGCAGTTTTACAAAATGTACATGTATCCACTGTATTTATATTCATTTTAGTGAGTAAATAATTTGTGCCTAGAATTCAATTATCTAGAATGGTTTATTTAATTATGTATTTATGAATGCACTATTTTGTTGAGATAAATAATTCTTCCACTTTTGTAGAGATATTGGATATTCCTGAGTATTTAGGATTTGCCTATAAATTAATTTACATCCTTTATTATCATTATTAATAAGAGCAACAGGTAATGGTATTGGGGGATTGATTTTCTTTTACTGGTAAATGATTAATATTACTTTTCTCAAGGTAGTTTTTAATCGCAGCAAGCAAACCATTGTATTCAATAAAATTTGTTTTAATTCTAAAATCATTTATGAATTCTCCATAACTATAAAATTCAGACCGAGCATTTATAAGATCTCCAAAAAAGATTATCCCTGCTGCAAGCCATCTTTTGTAACAAACAATTGCAACCTCGACCTTAATATCTAGGTTATATTGAGTGAATAAATTACTTTATCATTCTTTGGACTTGTTTTTAATATCACAAATAAATAGCTATTTAAAACATCTTTCCAGGATTGATTTTGTTCTTGATGTAGTTTATTTTTTACGAAATCAGTACCATATTTATGCATATGTTTAACAGATGGACAGGTAGATTCCACAACATGAATACATTTATTTACATCTGATTTTAGGATTCTTCTCAACCAGGTGGTTTTTGAATAAATGTTTTTTATATCAATCATTTTCAAGCCACCATACTTATACTCTTGCGTAATAACGTTACGCTTGATTTTATCATTTGAGTTATTCCAAAGAAATTAAAAAAACAAACAAAC
>CM037778.1:63574693-63624693 GCA_021229015.1 Solen grandis | reverse complement strand
GTTGTTTTTACATTTTTGATAACATCATAAAACTCGGTTTTTAAACACATAATTCTTTCGGTGATTTATTAATTTCTCTTCAATGATAATTATGTATTCTTTATTTCTACCCTGATGACAGGAACATCTGTTTCTTCAATAGGATACATGGTCATTGATGTCTAATATAAAATTATGAAGTTTTATCTAAATCACTGTTTTATATTCAAACTATTTAAAAAAAAGAAACGTTTAACAAATATAATTTATAATATTTTCATTTTTTTTTCCAAATGGAATTGTGTCAAATTTGGCATTGCAAAACTTTTTCGGAAATATAACTTTATAAGCTTCAGAATTTGTCACAGGCAAAGTTTTTCTTTAGCTTTCCGATATTATTCATTAAACCTTGGAGATTAAGGATTTGATTTATGATGTCCTGGATAAATTGTTTTGTGTAACACTTGAAAGAAATATCATAAATTAGTCTGAGACAGACCGACAAACACACAGACAATCTACGCATTCATCTATGTTGATTTCAGAAATAGAAAGTGTTTTTATTGCTTCATCAAATAAATGTATTCTTGCTCTAAACGATTCCAAAAAACTGCCTGGGAATGATTCCAAGAAATTTTCTCAGCAGACGTGGAGAGGGGTAACGTTTCCCTCTCATTCCGCCAAACTGCTGATGGACAATGATCAGAGAACACAGACATATCAAGTACACACATGTTCACAACAGAATACAAGCTCGCAGTTTGCACGAATTGTGAGTACATAATTAACTGTTACAGTACATTTGTTCTGTAGTCTGCTTCCCTACAAATGGAGTTCATTGTATAAAACCCTTTCTAAAAGTATAGCAATTATATATCTCCATTTCTAAATATAGCACAAAACATATAGTTACACAGAGATACAATAATATAAATATCATCCTCAAAGCATCAAGTGCAATAAACATTTTTTTTTTTTTTTTTTTTTTTTTTTTTTTTACAAAATGATGACAAATTCTCTAGTGCGGGAATAAAAGTCGTCCGTTAAAATATCGGACAGCCTTACCTATACCGCTAAGTTATACTTGATTTTAATCAATAACAATACCCCTTTATAGACTTAACATAACAGTCGTTGTATTTAAGTTACGGAAACAACGCAGAAAATGTTTCAAATTTTTGTGAACGAAATTTAATTTCCAATGATTATTTTCCTTTCCGTTGCGTCCATTGATTTTGCTAATTTTAGGAGAACCGCGTCGATGCATTTACTCTTAAATGCTTTCCAAAAACTGATAAACTATACAGTAACAGGTTTGAAATTCTGTTCAACTGCAAATACGAGCAGTAGAAAAGAAGGAAGTTATTTTTTTTTCGGCGTAGCTGTCTAACCGCATTTTGATCTACATAGGAATGATGACG
This sequence comes from Solen grandis, assembly GCA_021229015.1. Lineage (NCBI taxonomy): Eukaryota > Metazoa > Mollusca > Bivalvia > Adapedonta > Solenidae > Solen > Solen grandis. Next base: position 63,623,293 of record CM037778.1, on the reverse strand, counting down.
CAAGACAGTACCGAATGAGAATTTTAACGATTTTCATTGGTAGGTATTCACGGAAAAAGGTACGCACCATTGTTTGTTGAGATGACAACTAGCTGAATCTTATACTTCGTATTCTCGAAATTGTAATAAAGTCTTCTGACTAACTTACAGTTTCTTTGATGAATTTGAAGTTATTTTAACAAAACACATCTCTTTGGTGCACATTAAGACTTGCTTCGATGTGATTGTTATAAATACATGCAGTGTATTATAGTCAGTTTCACTTGTTACACTAGTTTGTCTCCGTATGCGCTTTATTAAAATGATATTTACTTCGCCGATTGCGGTGGAATTTTTATCTATGCTTATTTTGACATTCCTAGGATGAAATGCTTCACAGATAATGATTCATACATCATAATTGTAACCGTTTTACATGCTCCATTATTTTAATACCAATCACCGCCGCATATCTTTTTTCAAAAAGATATGTCTTGTTTAAAATAGTACACATAAGACATTAAAGGGATAATAAAAGGTGAAAAAAATAATAGGTACCCGTAAACCCTTCAGTAGCCCACATGATGAAAAAGGGTTTGGGGACCAATCATTATTTTTTAAATACATGTAAATGTTTTATTTTTCCGTGAAGGCAAAGGGAATAGGTCTGGAGATAAAAAGGTAACACCGATTTGAACAATCATTATTGTAATTCAAATGGATGTCTTTACATCTGTTACTATGGTTTAAGCCATTTCATGGCTTAAACATCCCATTCACTCATTACAATTTCAATTTAACTTCAAATTCATTTTTTGTTTCAAATGCTTAGCCTCTTTCTTTCTTTCTTTCTTTTTTTATAAATTGATACATAAATGTATTCCTGGTATAACAAAACTGTAAAAAATTCAGTATATTCCATTTTACATAAAAATGACTGCATATATTAAGTAAAAATGTAGAATTGTGAAGATTATCTGGCTAGTGGAGACAATGAACACTTTTTCATCTGTTTAAGGGAAACCAAAAGAACGTAAATGGCGATTTAAGCTTTGCAGTGGAGCTTATCGTTTTGGAGGGTCGTGGGAGAGACCTACTCCAAGCGGGATTTGGAGTAATAGATATTATCCCTTGGTAGTCATTATGGATCAATGGGGGTTTTAAATAATAAAGACAATACACTCAAGCATCACAAATACGTACACCAAAATTATTGTCCTAGAAAAAGGATAAGAATTAATGCCTTAATTTACTTTTTTTCTTTTATATGAATAAATGCTTTTTAGAAAGTTGAAAGCGAGAAGTTCTGTCTCATTCCTACTTCGTGTTACATTTCTTTTTTTTTTTCAGTTGTCAAACTCAGGACTTAAACGGAAAGACATGGTGGGAAAATATAGTTTCACGTCTAAAATTATAGTGCAATGTCGCTGGATCGATTTTATTTCTCTTTCACTCTGTTGCTTTATGTCTAGATCTAAATCAACATAATATATAGATATCAAAATCTATTCTATACTTTGATATTGGAATAAATACAGGTGTGTACAATATGATGTGGTTAACATCGAAAACGCATTTTAGGAGAGACGAAAATTGAATATCTAAGCTTTAAACTAATCACCATGATTTAGTTTTCAGAAAGAAATGTGATCATATATTACAGAGCATTGAAAGTAGTGCTGCTCTCGTCAGAATGAATCTTGATCAAGTAGTCTACTGGAAAGTTTAAAGGTCATAGAGATGTTGATGAAATTTGTGTTTTTTTATGTCCCCGCATCGAAAGAGGGGGGGGGGGGGGGGGGGGGGGTTTGCACCTTGATGAGCTCTTCCAGCCAGGTGGCCTTGTCATTCAAATGACCTTGACCGCTCAAGGACTAAGCTCCCCCACCCCTTCCCCGTGGGGGCATGGCGTTCATCCAAACGTAGCGCTTGTTATCTTTTAAGATAGTTTGAAGAGACAGTAACGCTTGTGTATTAAATCATTTTAGCCAATGTCGCCCTATTTTTGTTTTTGTTTTATAGAACTTGATTTTATATAAGTACCCCGTTTTCATGGTTTCTTCCCGGATTTTAAGTAAAAAAAAATAACAGTATTTTCAAAAATGGAAGCAAAATATTTCATTCTTTTAACACAACAATGAACTAACACCATTTTATATTTTAAATGCATAATTAGAACCAGCGAGCTATGGCGTCTTCTTGTCCAAAAGTAGGTTACTAAATGTGCAATATATATTTCTCCCGGTAATTTTACTCCAAAATTTCAAATTGATGTTTATGACAGAGACGGTTTTAATGCATTCTATAGACATGTTAAGGATACATTTATTTAAAACTTGTCTCCAATCCGTTTTTCTGACATTCATGCTAAAAACCTCAAGATTTCAGATATATTCTGTCTGGAGCAAGCTTGGTTAAGTCAACTGTTCTCTCGTGAATGGTATCATTTGCAAAATTATACTGTCGTCTGTATGTTTGCATTATTTGAGATTTGCGATGATCCATATTTTTATCTATACTAGTTTTGTGATATAAGCATAATTTACCTTGCTTTTGATGTGCAGGGCATTATTGATAAAAACAGTTGAATTTAGATCAATATTTTGTGCATTATTCTTTTTAATATATTAATGTAATATATTTCCATTTGAAATCCTTCAAAATAAAATATTCATTTTTATACATGTATATTGGTACGTGAGCAATGCAAAAGCATAAAATGTAAAATGCTTTTACAGTTCTTCCTGCATTGATTTATGCGTATGAGCTTATAATTAAAGATGGCAGTTGAATAATTTTGTATTTTTTACTTTACAGGTTTAAATCATGAAAAGATGATAATGATATTGTGAAAGATTTAGTATTGCTTCATCAAAGTAATATATGGAACAATGACTATTGACTTGACTATTTGCGTTTACCGTCGCTTCGACAGTATTTCAGTCATACAGTGACGTCCAGCTAATTACAGGTGGAGGAAGACCCCCGAATACACGAAGGCTTCCGGGTAGAACCACCGACCTACCGCAAGCCAGCTGGAAGGCTTCCTGATCCTGCCGGGATTCGAACCCACGCGATGAGGGGCTGAGTGAGAGTTAAAGTCAGCGACTTTACCCTCTCGGCCACGGGGCCCCATGAATATTGAACTATCATTACTAAACACTTTGTGTGAAAGAATAAGCTGAAGCCAAATATACATTATTTTGTTCAGAGTTGTCCCGGAAGAACATTTTATCCTAGAATTATATAACATTTAACATATGACCACAGCATATTGTGTATTGTCAATTAGGGTAAATGGTGATGTATACTGATTGATAGGGCACTTCTGATAATTTGTTTTACATGTGTTCCTTTAAAATATTCATAATTCATTTGACAATACAGGTATATGAAAATTAACATACTGGCTACAAATTTCAATGAATCATTTGAGATATTCAATGTTCAATTGCCACAGCATTGTTACTCCATTTTTATACTCCATACGGGTTTCTTTTAAAGAAATCTTCGTTACCTAAAAAGCAAGACGTAAAATAGTATTTCTGCACACACACAAAATATGTTAAGATTATATAATGCAATGATGACATTTTTTACGTTTTATTGTGCAAATTTGAAATTGACAGACCCTTTAGAGTAACATCCTTCTTACGACTAAGCTCAAGTGTGTTCGTATGAAGTTTAGTGAAACGGATCCCAGGTCCCCAGTCTGATAAAGCTTGAGCCCGCAGACTCATATTAAGGCTTCTCATGTTAAGGCTTGTTTCCCGCAGACTCATATTAAGGCTTGTTTCCCGCAGACTCATATTAAGGCTTGTTTCCCGCAGACTCATATTAAGGCTTGTTTCCCGCAGACTCATGTTAAGGCTTGTTTCCCGCAGACTCATATTAAGGCTTGTTTCCCGCAGACTCATATTAAGGCTTGTTTCCCGCAGACTCATATTAAGGCTTGTTTCCCGCAGACTCATATTAAGGCTTGTTTCCCGCAGACTCATGTTAAGGCTTGTTTCCCGCAGACTCATATTAAGGCTTGTTTTCCTGCAGACTCATATTAAGGCTTGTTTCCCGCAGATCATGTTAAGGCTTGTTTCCTGCAGACTCATCTTAAGGCTTGTTTCCCGCAGACTCATATTAAGGCTTGTTTCCCGCAGACTCATATTAAGGCTTGTTTCCCGCAGACTCATATTAAGGCTTGTTTCCCGCAGACTCATATTAAGGCTTGTTTCCCGCAGACTCATGTTAAGGCTTGTTTCCGCAGACTCATATTAAGGCTTGTTTCCGCAGACTCATATTAAGGCCTGTTTCCGCAGACTCATATTAAGGCTTGTTTCCCGCAGACTCATATTAAGGCTTGTTTCCCGCAGACTCATATTAAGGCTTGTTTCCCGCAGACTCATATTAAGGCTTGTTTCCCGCAGACTCATGTTAAGGCTTGTTTCCCGCAGACTCATATTAAGGCCTGTTTCCCGCAGACTCATATTAAGGCCTGTTTCCCGCAGACTCATATTAAGGCTTGTTTCCCGCAGACTCATGTTAAGGCTTGTTTCCCGCAGACTCATATTAAGGCCTGTTTTCCCGCAGACTCATATTAAGGCTTGTTTCCCGCAGACTCATATTAAGGCTTGTTTCCCGCAGACTCATATTAAGGCTTGTTTCCCGCAGACTCATATTAAGGCTTGTTTTCCGCAGACTCATATTAAGGCATGTTTCAGGATATGTAGGTCTACTGAATCTTCTGCAAGCTGTTTTCTTTTCCCCCATATCCACAATGATGCTGCCTCTGCTTTTCTGATAATGTCTGCAGATATATCTGGAAAGCCTCGATGGCCAACTTCCAGTCAGCAGCACCAAGTATTGCATTATTTTGCCATTGACTGGTATCTTGACATTTTCCTCTCAAAGATCACCCATGCCACCTAGAGTTCAAAGGTTTATACCTGCCAGCTATTGTATGACCATATCACTATGTTTTGCTGTTTCGCGGTCTTTATAATGTGTGGAGGAACTCCTGTTGTTTGTACTGATGTGCTTCCATTGACTAGTCTTTAGATGAAGAAAGACAATACCATTATTTCGATATTCAAGCTTAAACAACTTATGAATGCGTAAAGCCTATGAAACTAATCCTTTCTTCATCTCACTTCTCTCTTCTGACCTGTCTAATGTAGAGGCGATCTTTGAAAGGACCCTATCGTGACTCTATCGATACCTTTCACCGGTTAATGATACATGAACTTTATATTTATTTACATCAACATACACTGCAGTTTGTTTTACTGTCTTTATTATTTTTCATTATTGTACTTATTCATATTGCACTTTAATTAAGCAATATCATCTTTGTACTTAACTTACAAGCATATATATCATTGTCTTTGAACTTGCAGCATTCACTCATATGCCACTGTCTAATTGAGCAACGAAGACTCCATACGCTGACTTCAGCAACTTCTTATCCCTTGCTGTCCATCTTCAAGTTGTCACTCCAATTAAACAGTCCATAGTTGTCACTTTAACTTACAAGCATATATCATCATATTGTCACTTTAACTTACAAGCATATATCATCATATTGTCACTTTAACTTGCTAGCATATATCATCATATTGTCACTTTACCTTACAAGCATATATCATGTTATAGTCAGTTTAACGTACAAGCATATATCATCATATTGTCACTTTAACTTGCAAGTATATATCATCCTATTGTCACTTTACCTTACAAGCATATATCATTTTATAGTCAGTTTAACTTACAAGCATATATCATCATATTGTCACTTTAACTTGCTAGCATATATCATCATATTGTCACTTTACCTTACAAGCATATATCATTTTATAGTCACTTTAACTTGCAAACATATATCATCATATTGTCACCTTAACTTACAAGCATATATCATCATATTGTCACTTTAACTTGCAAGTATATATCATCCTATTGTCACTTTTACTTGCTAGCATATATCATCATATTGTCACTTTAACTTGCTAGCATATATCATCATATTGTCACTTTAACTTACAAGCATATATCATCCTATTGTCACTTTAACTTACAAGCATATATCATCATATTGTCACCTTAACTTACAAGCATATATCATCATATTGTCACCATAACTTACAAGCATATATCATCATATTGTCACTTTAACTTACAAGCATATATCATCATATTGTCACTTTAACTTACTAGCATATATCATCCTATTGTCACTTTTACTTGCAAACATATATCATCATATTGTCACTTTAACTTACAAGCATATATCATCATATTGTCACTTTAACTTACAAGCATATATCATCATATTGTCATTTTAACTTGCAAGCATATATCATCATATTGTCACTTTAACTTACAAGCATATATGATCATATTGTTACTTTAACTGTACAAGCATATATCATGATATTGTCACTTTAACTTGCAAGCATATATCATTTTATAGTCAGTTTAACTTACAAGCATATATCATCATATTGTCATTTTAACTTACAAGCATATATCATCATATTGTCATTTTAACTTGCAAGCATATATCATCATATTGTCACTTTAACTTGCAAGCATATATCATCATATTGTCACTTTAACTTACAAGCATATATCATCATATTGTCACTTTAACTTGCAAGCATATATCATTTTATAGTCAGTTTAACTTACAAGCATATATCATCCTATTGTCACTTTAACTTGCAAGCATATATCATCATATTGTCACTTTAACTTGCAAGCATATATCATCATATTGTCACTTTAACTTGCAAGCATATATCATCATATTGTCATTTAACTTGCAAGCATATATCATCATATTGTCACTTTAACTTGCAAGCATATATCATCATATTGTCACTTTAACTTGCAAGCATATATCATCATATTGTCACTTTAACTTGCAAGCATATATCATCATATTGTCATTTTAACTTGCAAGCATATATCATCATATTGTCATTTTAACTTGCAAATATCATCATATTGAAACTTTAACTTACAAGCATATATCATCATATTGAAACTTTAACTTACAAGCATATATCATCATATTGAAACTTTAACTTGCAAGCATATATTATCATATTGAATCTTTTTTACTCTTTGGAGGATAAAGTTACAAACGTGTTATGTGCGACTTAACAACTTACGATCCGCAAACACATTTGTTTTTTTTAATCCTTTCTTGGTTACCATGGAAACAAGAAATAAACATCGAATCAAAGGGTGAAAGATATGTTATGATTTGTAAATTTGTTTCATTTGCTGTTTTGCACAAGGATTAGATAGTCATAGAGCTCATGAATCATTAAACTGTTTCAAGCTTTACCCTTGACTTAAGAGTCGCACCAAATTAAGTATGTATAGTGACTCTGAGTCATCACTTTGTGATATTGATGAAAAATCTCAGCACTCACTTAGCTAAACTACCAGTATGATTTTGTGTGAATTTCTTTCGTTATTTCTCCGTATCTGGTTGTTTCACACATGGAAGGGAAGGTTAAGTGTCTAGCCACAATCCATTGAGAAATTAATACAGGCTGTCAGACTCTTGATTTGTTGAAATTGAGGTCAAGCTAGGGTTTATTCGTATATTCAAAATGAAACTAAATTTTCCTTTTCAGTGGAAAATTAGTCTGGGAATTGTTTCAATAAATTTCATACCGGAATGTGGTTATTTTTCTTCCTTTTAAAATTGTTATTTCTTAGGGCTTATGAGATTTAAGCGATTTTTTTAAAACTATTTTAAAACAACTTTATTATCCTTTTATGAAATGAAATTTGATGGCACCATGTGTGGCCGGTTTTGTGGGAGGAACCCTGAAAATCGAGAGAAAACCTAAGTGTCTGGACGGGCGACCACTGTACCCTCTTATGTAGGCAACCAAGTATCTAATCCGGGACGCATCAGTGAGAAGCAATCCACTGTGCTATCCATTTACCCATGATAGCCAGTAAAGGCGCGTCAGGAAAGACACTTTACAATATGCAGTTAATAGATTAAGAGCTCAGTTCAGATATACCATACAAATGTTGTAAGTGATAGGAGGCTTTTTTATCACTCAGTTCAGATAGACCATACAATTGTTGTAAGTGATAGAAGGCTTTTTTATCACTCAGTTCAGATAGACCATACACATGTTGTAAGTGATAGGAGGCTTTTTTATCACTCAGTTCAGATAGACCATACAATTGTTGTAAGTGATAGGAGGCTTTTTTATCACTCAGTTCAGATAGACCATACAATTGTTGTAAGTGATAGGAGGCTTTTTTATCACTCAGTTCAGATAGACCATACAATTGTTGTAAGTGATAGAAAGCTTTACACTGCTCAATTCAATTAATAAAAGCAAAACATTGCATGTGTAAAACTAGTACTGAAAACAAACTATAGAAATATAACAATAATATTTTTAAAAAAGAAAAAAAAGTCCCTGTCGGTATAGAACTCATGACCTCATAATGGGAAAAAGTACTGGTCGACGCTCTTACCGATTGAGCTAATTCCACAAGCGTGTAATGAAGATGCAAATAAGGCTATTTATAGGTAATTACCGTATCAAAAGAGCAGCACTACACAGACAATTTTACTGTATTAACTACACCAAGCATTTTTTATGGTACGGTTACATATTAACTAGATAAACATTCCGCATTACTTATCCCACCCATCATGCAATAATTAAACCACTTTGTATTATTACAAGCTCAATACAGAAGTCTTGAAATGTGCAATGTCCAGACCGACGAGCGAAGCGATAAGTAGGTCATGGCCTATATATACATTATTAAGATACAAATATCTACTGACTAATTACTTATTAAATATGATCAGTTACACTCTAAACTATTAAAAACATATACAAATCACGTATTTGGTACCCCCAAACAATCAAGTAGAAAAGTATCGGTCACTTAAAATTATTACAATCACAGCTTTACACTGCATTATCAATTTGCACATGCACTAACGGAAGTGAAAACCAATTTTTAATTGGACATACTAATATATAATTATACAGTACTTAATAATAGTAATGTATATACAATACTGAATACCGTCCAGAAAAATATGTGATGGGTATACGACACCGGAAACAGCTGTTTGAGCACAATGTCTATAATAAGAACATGTATTGATGGCATGTCACGTACCGCCAAACCACATCGAGTCCAGAATAAATTGCCATAGATTGCTGCCGCTATATTGACTTAATGATTCATAAGATGTTATTTCTACTTAAGCCAATCAGGCTGAGGCCAAGCGTTAAGTTGAACACTGTACTCTTACACAAGGCAATTCTGGTAAAGCTCTTCGTTGGGATAATGTAGAATGATCGAACGAAGTGTTTCAGAAATATATCACTTCATCGTCACGGTAATACCAATGAAAATGCACAAAAACTGAAAAGCTACATTTACACTTTGTTAGAGCTTTTTCAAAATATCCGAAAAAAAGGTTCTTTTAAAGAAAATGGTAGTATATAAAGTTTAAGGTGTTATATTTGTTTAATTCTTGTGTCGAAATCCACTTCACTGAAAATAGTTATATCATGTATACAAAGGAGCAAAACGTCAATAAAGTCGAAACGTCTAACATTCTAGAATTGCTCTAGTCGAGGGATAAATTATCAGGATCAGTTTCTATCCTTGTATATCTCTTACATAAATATCAGGGTTGATCACTTTCGCAAGATACCCTCCTCCCAGCTTAACGTGGCATAACGTGTGACGGTTAAAATATGACACAAATTGTGTCTAATTTTGATGTGTAGGTTAAAATATGGCATAACTTGTGTCTTATTGTGATGTGTAGGTTAAAATGACACAAATTGTGTCTGATTTTGATGTGTAGGTAAAAAATGGCATAAAAAAATGGCTTAAATGTGTCTAATTTGATGTGTAGGTTAAAAAATGGCATAAATTTGTTTAATTTGGATGTGTCTTAATGGGATGTGTAGATTACAAATGACATTGTGGCTTTCATGATTCTAAATCGTCAGTAAATTGCCAGATCTTATAGATGTTTACTGGCCCATTATTTTTCTGAAAAAGTCTATTTTCTTCGGACAAAAACAAAACAATAACAACAAAATGTGTGTAACAGATTTTTTAAGAGATGAAATCGGTACATTCTCATTGACAACTTCAGTGCATAAACATGAAATTAAGAATCCTAAAAAAAGATCGTTCAATTGTTTACAAATATACCTGATTTTGCATATTCCGTATATCTCCGTCAATTTTCTGACGTTTACCCTAACCTCCGTATGTCTCCGTTAACGAATCGTGAGTATATATATTGATGGCGTATCAGATAAACAAATTGTGATTCGGCGATGTTTTTTTATTTTCAAATTCAACTTATATCCGATTACTCGCCAACGCAAATGGAAAAATGAGAGTATTATGACATAAATATAGAATATTAAATCCATGCAAAATATTAAATCCATACAAAATACTAAAAGGCGTAATTGATCAATAAGTTCAATGTATTTAACATAGCGGGTATTTGCACATTATGTACCATTTGCTTAGTCTATAAAATGTCAATGTTATTTGATCTTTTCTTTTTAATAAAAATTGTATCATTATGAAATATAATGAGCATTTAAGGAAAATATATGTTTATCTTCAAAATACATCAACGATAAACTTCATCAGTCTATTTTGTTCTATTCCACCATTAATTATATCACGATCAGTCCTGAGGAATAAAACGAATGGACCTAACTTCAGCTGGCTTTGCTTAAAAGAATATTGACACTGAGTGAGATTTCATTTAAAACAAAGTATGTACTTTTATTGAATTAAGAATTGTCCTCGTTGTGTTTTAAGTTAATCGTTGATACCAGGATAAATATAAAAATAGCCTTTAAAAGTCAACATAATTTTGTGGCCAATGAGATGTTCTAAAACATCCAAAATTTATAAGCGATTTATTTCAGGGGAGTACCTTTCAATTTTTATTTTACCAAATTTAAACAGTTCAGGATGACAAAACCGCGATACTTAACATCAGTTACAATTAACATGTAATTTGAACCTGCGATATTTCGTGATCGAAAATATAAAACCTGTTTCGAGTTTACACCATTAATGATGGCATTATATCAATATAGCGATAACGATTGTTCAAGTTATTAATGTAAGCGTGCAATCTTAACCAACACTTATCAGCAATCAAACATTCTATCAAATCATTTTAAATCAAATTCTTGTATATGCTAGAAACTTGATGATGTGTCGATTTGTACAAAATATATTATATCATAAATTCACAGAAACAAAGAATGATTGCATTTCAAACAGTAACTTTCATCCATAAAATCGTTATAAATACAATTAAAAGGCTCATCAAACATAAGAGGTTCTTGCTAATACAACTCTGCAAAACAAGGTTTTATCGCTTGAAGGTATAACATAATCATGATAGAGGCGAGAGGAATGCATTTATTTACATACAGGGTTGCCAGTGGACTTGAAACGTCAGGGAATTCAATATTTTTTCAAGGTCCGTAAATTGTCAGGGAATTCTTAAAAAAAGTCAGTGAGAAAATAAAATTGCTAAAAAGTCAGGGAAAAATATTCCTGATGGTGAAAATTCTGCTGTTGTTATAATTTTCTTGACTTATTTTAAACAATAACTATTCTAGTCATTTTAATAATTAGCTATTTAGCTCATAACTTCATTCCATGTTGTATTCTTACATCTGATGTTTTGATGACAGTCATTGATTAAAACCACCATTTAACACTTATGTTTAAGTTTTTTTTTTTTTTTTTTTTTTCAAATTTTAGTTGTTTATGCTATTGTCAAATTGGAATACCATAAACATAATGGAAAGATTTGGACAGCTAAAGGGGGTGGAGGAGATGATTGTAGTTAGCGAATAATGCAAAAAGGTCAGGGAAAAGTCATTGGAAAGTTAGGGATTTTTTTTTGGCCACAAGTGATGGCAATCCTGATATAATATAGCAGAATCAAATGTAAGTGTACAGCGTGAATTTTGTTTTACCTGGTTAAAAATTACTTCAAGATGTCTGTTATTCATTTTATCTATTTATCATTATTTATTTTTGTGGTTGTATAAATGTGTGATGCATCGCTAGAGAAAAGCATCGTGATTTCATCTATCATAATTCTAATATTCATCGCGTTACTCCTTTTAGTCTATAGAATATTTATATCTGCTTCAACATTGATCACCTCATAAATGTCTCGAATAAAACATTCAAATGCAGGATAAAACAACGTATAACTTGTTTTTATTAACTTGGTAAATGTTGGTAATAAACATTTAATACTTACTGATGTAAAATCACATTAAAACATACATTGAGTAAGGTTCCATATCTACTTCAGCACTTGCCAAGTTAATGAATGAAGTTTACAAGTGACAAGGGATATGTAAGAGATTCAAACGTGATATTATTCCAAAAAGATGGGAATAATTTCAGCAACTATTTTATACTGAGTGCGAACTAAATTGATCAGGGGCGATAAAGGCAAATTAATGAAAACATATACGGAATAGATATAACGGTAATATTTTCAAAAGAATTATTATTCAGTTGATAGCTTGTGAGTACAGATCGTTATTTTTATAACTAGCTACAAATATTAAGGTATATTGATATCATTGCGCGTTAAACAATTTGGTGTTTGGACAATCTGATTTTATTTACCCTTGCTTGAATATTACAAATGTATTTGAATATAGTGAAGGACGAACTCGCTCTTCTGATGATGAATAAATTTAAAAAAAAATCTCAAAAATGTCATATAAAAATGGATCATACAGTGAAACAAGAGAATATAAAACGCCTGCAATCTTCGTACTATATAAAGCTTATTTGACTCGAGGGGAAGTTCAATTCTATTTATTTAATAATATATCATTCGAACACTTTTCGTTGCCGACAGCCATTTTTGTTGGTTTACTTAATAGATCAGGGGAAGAGAGTAAACCGTACAAACTCCAATCAATAGTAAGAGGTTTATTACCAACTAATTAATAGATAAATCACGTCTAAAAAAATAATTAAACCGGGATTTTTGCTATTCCGAAATAATGGTTCCGGGACAATCTGATCCTTACAGTAAGGGTTCTATAGATCATAAATGATATGATTCTCATATTAGCACAACTCACACGAATAGAAACCATATATATTTATGTTTCAGTCGGGGGGTGGGGATGGAATCGTGCATGAAAGCGTATGAAAGGAAATAGTATATACTTTTTATGGCATGTTAGATAAACACCGTTGATCAGCAAAATCTATTAAATTGCTTTTGATTATGCCTATTCGCTCACTAATCTAAGATCATAATATTAGACATCTTTAACGGTGATCGGATTGCGGGGTTTTGAAGTGGAAATCGGTCTTAGGATGAGGGTCGTTCCAAAAACAAAATAATTACATTACAACCTTGAATTTTGCATGTCTTGCATACAAGTGTATGGTTTTACCTTTTACAAGGTAAAATCGTTACAAGCAATTTGTATTTTTGTTGTTTATTTAGTGTACTCTGTCTCTCTCATGATTGAAATATTCTTTCAGGTATAATTTTAAGATCAAATTATTTATTCCTTAAAATTTCTGCAGTTTTCATTGTTACCCCATCCTCTCTGATTTTGTTGTTTTGAATTTTTGTGTATTTCTCTCTATTTTTCTGCTGTTTTCATTGTTACCACCCCCCTTCCCCCCCCCCTCCTCTCTCTCTCTCTCTCTCTCTTGCTTGTCTGTGTTTAACGTCCCACCAATAGTTTTTAGTCATTTGCGGACTTCTGTCTATATGAGACAGATATAGTGCTGCCACACTACGATATCAAGCCCTAGACAAGGGGCTTGATATCATATCCAAGTCACATTATCCTGGCACCGGGCCAGCCAGTCCTTGAACTATCCTTTTAAACTTAGAGTCACGCAAGGGATTCATCGTAATACTATTTTAACGACTTTGATATGTCGTAGCCGGGGGATATAAAATACAGATTCACTACGCACACAGACACAAACATACTTTGGAGGTACAAGCATTAAATTAGATTCCTTTGACAGCGATTATATTTTAGAATTCTAGCTCTTGCACTGAGGAACATCTATTTCCGAAAGTATCTGCTTTTCGTAGTGTTATTGAAATCTAGTCTACCAATTTCATGTAAAGTATGTTTACAAAACACTGGTCATAACAACGTAAAACTATATATTAAATCGAATTTTACCAATAAAGAACACCTGGCAATTGTATATTTTGTTTTCAGTTGTTTCACTTATTCCAAATATTTTATTTAACACGGGATCACATACACTGCAAGAGATCTAATATATACGGGATTTTTATTATGAATTTTCAGGCTAATAACATATGTCCTTGAGCTGTAAGCCATGCAAATTTTGATATAATTTAATTTTGGAACAGCCCTTCCTCGATGTCCGATGTCCGCTTCTAAACCTCGTACTCCAAACTCCTTTAAAGATGTCTAATACTTTGGACACTTAGACGTAAGAATTATAACTTTAAAGAAATTATTGCATTAGTTTGAATTAATACATAATACATGTATAGTGCTTTATCAGAAAATCAACACATATGTGTGTGCTCGCTTACATCGCTCAGCAATGTCTGAAATGGGGGAACTCATAATTAAAGAATACACATTAAAGACTCTATTCCTTATCCCATCAACACGTTTAACTACTTATTTAATGATTTAATTAACATATCGATGAGCATTTTATCCCCCACACAATTAGTAGCTCGGAGTACATTACACCTGTTTTAATGCTACAAATAGGAGTACATTACACCTGTTTTAATGCTACAAATAAAGAGATGCAATCTTGTTTCAGTCACCAGAAACACACATCAATGTTCATCATAAAAGAACGGTTTGGAATCTAAAAACCACGGTTATTCTTTATTAATAGGTTACATATACCGTCGTTTAAACTGTTATTGTAACAGTAATATAATCTTTTATACATTGCCAAATGAATTGACTGATCTCTTGATTTCATTGTAAAATCTTATATTGGAAATGTAGATATGTAGTCACTATTTTCCAGGAACGTCTTAATCTCGAGAGGAAAGATGAATCTATGACGTGTGTCGTTGTGTTTTTGAGCTGCATTCTGATTCTCAGGATGCAGTCTCATTGCTATGATCTCGGTCTCCGGAACCTGATAACTGAGATTTCAGTACACATGCTCCCTATGAAATAGGCCAAAATATTTCTATAAAATATCGTGAGTTATTAGTATCTTTTTCGTATAAGTAACTGTTTCAGAAAAAGTTGTATTTAAACCATATATTATGGTCATAACACCTATTAGTATGAGAAATTAATATTTCTTTCTGGTTCATGGATATTGTCAGATGAATATTATAGTCTACAGTTATATGTACGGACCCGTGAAAGATTTTAGATCAACATATAGGAATCTTAAAACGTTATAGGAAAATATTGACTCAACTTGAACGCAATAAGCATAAATGGTCGACATTACATTGATGTTTATTAGAAAGAGATCATTTTAAATTGAAAATAACGACTTAAAATATCGTATCCGCGCCTCAGGACGCCGTCCCAATAGCTAATGCATATATCAGATGCTGTCCTACATTTTGCTCTGGTAATTAATGTTGTATTGTTGTATTGGGGTTTACCGTCGCTGCGATAGTATTTCAATCATATAGCAACGTCCAGCTAATTACAGGTGGAGGAAGACCCCGAGTACACAGAGGTACCCAGGTAGAACCACCGATCTACCGCAAGCCAGCTGGAAGGCTTCCTCACATGAAAAATCCGAAGTCCCTACCGGGATTCGAACCCACAGCGGTGAGGGGCTGAGAGATTTGGACTGGTAAGTAATGTAATCAGATTAATTTTAACATGTTTATGATATCTTGTCTTTGTAGCTTCGGATAGAGCGATAATATTATTGTTTAAATATATATACTGCGCATAAAAAGTAGTTCATAATGGTTGACCTACATATCATCCCTGCCCCCGTCTAAACTTTAATACCGAAAAGTTCTTCATGACATCATCTTAGCAGAGCGTTATAATATCTGTTCTGGAAGATTTTAATCCATTGAATTATTACATGTTTATGATTTCAAAATCCCATGAAGTGCATTGCACAAACTTATAAGCTAGGATATTGTAACAGTATTTTTTTCAAATTGCAGCTCTCAGGACTATCGGTGCTTTGATTTCAAATGAAGGTGTTTAAAAGTCATAACATCCACATATTATCCTTACTAACGTTAGTATGAATCAATTTCACCAAGTATCGCATTTTTTTAACTAAAGGGATAGAAATAAAAATATATATCTTGCTTTAATTTGTGTTTATCCTCCCCCTTCTCTCTCTCTCTCTCTCTCTCTCTCTCTTTCAATGTAGCTTACAATGAATAAAATTTAAAAAAAAAAGATAATTACCCATATTTCAATCACTCTTTTTAGATTAACCATTACAACTTTGATGTCTATAATATAAAGCGAATAAAGGATAGCTGTTTTAGTATTGCCATACAATGCTTTTAATGCATAAAACAACAACAAAACGAATAATATACTATCGTTTACTCATCATTTGTCTTATGTTCAGTTTGAACTTCGACTTATCTTTCTCTTGCCTGTTAATTTAGTCTCTCTCCCCCACTTCCTCTCACTCTTTCTGAACATATTTTAACTTACTTAAAAGATAAACACATTTTGAAACCAAGTGTTAAGTCTGGATCGACCAGAACTCGGAGGCTTGCCAAACCTTGTCAGACATTTTGCAAAAACGACCAACATATATGTTTTGCTTTTGGCAAGCTGAAAATAAGAATAGATTACAAAATAATTCGATTGTGAGGTTTAAACCCGTTTTTGTAAGTTGAAATTACATGTCCGGCCTCTTTGTATAGTTTAAGACCAGTTGCCTTCGGAATTAAGAGTAAAATAGGTTCAATCCCTATCCTCCATTTTCGTATATCAAAAAAGTAAAATTACCATACATGAAAACATATATACTACCAGAAAAACGCCAAACTTTTATAATCCATACATATTTTTCATTAATTTACCCGATGTTCTAATTGATTCATCGTGGCACGATTCTCTTTAGATCAACTTCGCACTGAGTATGACTTTTATGTTATATCATTATGTTTTATGTCTTACAAATAACACCTACCTAGCTATTAACTTGGCAAGAACTGCTAAGTAAAAGTAATGTGGAAATAAATCTAACTCGATGTGTATTTTATTGTGGTTTACTGTAATCATTAGATGTAAAAAATTACCTTACGGTGGAAACACGACACTTTTGTGAATGTAAGAAGCATTAAGACAAAGTCCCTGTAATGGTTCCGCTATGTCTTGGACCATTTAACCTCAACCAAGATAACCACGGTAACTTACTGAAACATTAGGAAACCTTGATTATCTTCGTGAAAGGCCCTGAGGTCCGAAAAAGAGCGGAACCATTACAGGGACTTGACTTGAAGTATATACTATATCCTAACATTTACAAAGATAATGAAAAATAGGTCAAAGTTATAGTTCACGTTGGATCTTTGAATAATTTTGAGGGTGTATATGGTATTTATTCTTTCATTAGAGGTATATGCTCCGTAAAGTAGTGCATAGCATGTATTTGCAACCATAAATGGAATCATAAATAAAAAAAAAGCCTTGGTAGTTTTAGAAGATATTTGTTCGTTTTCGTGGAAGACGCAATATTATTTCATCGAGTGAATTGCGAAAATTCTAATTTCAAGAATGGGATAACCACGAGTGAGAATCATAATATTTAAGAGTTCACAAGATGAAAAATAATTTTGAAGATACGAACTCTTATGTATAAAGTTAATTGCATCTTCAAAAATACCGAACACATTTGCTTTTTAAATGTTGGAAGGAGCGAAAATATATAATAATATAATTTTTACTGTGAACTTACAAATGTAATCATCTTTTTATTGCAGTAAACCACAAAAGTCTGCGAATCTGCCATTCCATTTTCGTCAGTTATATTGTCCTTGATTGCAGCATAACTACACTATATCTTCTTTAATCAAATTATTACGAACAAAAGTATCACTGTTATGTAAAAAAGAGATTTCTATTGCACTATAACGGTAACAGATATCGGGACTCTTCAATTAATTGTATTACACGTCTTTCATATGGCAGTTAGCTTATATAAAATGTTAAACTGCTTGTTTTTTTAACCCTTTCCCTCATAGAGGATACCATGAAAAGACCTATGCGAACAACATAAAACCAGATCAGCCTGCGAGTAACTCGCAGGCTGATCAGGTTTTATGCTGTTCGCTGCTCCTCAGTGGTCTGGAAATGAGGATTTTGTAATTAAATTTGGTAAGGTTTAACTGTGGTTTTTTGCAGATCAGGCTTTATGTGGTACCTATTGAGTGCGTCAAAATGAGTCTGTATGAGGGAAAGGGTAATACATGTTACAGTACTAAAACGTAAAAAAAATGTATAAATGATAACATAATTTCTTCAACGCTTTTATTCAATTCTCAGTGTTTCATACAGTTAAAGTGCCTCAGTTTCTTGGGTTTTGTCTTGTACTCACAGAAAGGAAATCATAATTGCTTCAAAATCCTCATGAAATATTTGACAGTTTCGGGCTTTTTCTCTTACCGTGGTATTAACGCCGAAACTACAATGCATCGAAAGATATTCTTAATTTGACAGAATACTATAGTACCTCAGGACTGTGCGTGTCATTCTTAAATAAAAGGAATTAAATGACCTAATGGTAAAACCATAAATAAGAATGATTATATTACACTCTAAACAGTGATCTTCAACATCTTCCGGGAAAACAAAAGTTGATCTTGTATGTGATTGTAAACTTAAGATAAAAAACGTATTCACTTTATGCGTACCATCAAATAAAATCCCCTAAATTTCTTTCACTCTTCTTTAATCTAGCAATTTGCTGGTGAAGTCACCTTGTAATTCTAAACCCACATATCCCACTTACACACAATTTATTTCACTTGAATTGGGAAGGAGGACATCTAGCGTATGAGATCAACTCTAGTATCTATGTGAGTGGTGTAAAAAAATAGATGTTGATCTCTCGATCTAGAGCAATTCTAGATTTTCAAGACGCCTGTCGGGATTTATTAACGTTTTATAGATGTAATTTCAGAGTAATTCTATACAGTGAAGTTGATTTAGAGCCTTGCAATTAATTAACTACACGTGAATCTTTATCAAGAAAAAAAAAAACAAAAACAAAAACTTTGAAAGTGTTCATACACAATGTAAATTTCACTTGTTTTCGTTTTATGCAGTTTTTTGTCGTTATTCTCGTGACGATAAGTTGTTATGCTTTTCGAACACTTTCGTTTGATCGTTTTACATTATCCTACCAGAGGTACATTGCGTGAGTCGCCTTGAGTAATAGAACACAATGTGTGTGTGTACTAATGGGACTTAGTGGAAATAACACCAGTTAAGTTATTAACTGAAGTTATAAGCACTTATTTCTTTTCTTCTAAATGTGGTTTGTTACGATACATGTGTATTTAATCGTCATAATTCGTTCATGTAAAATGCATTAATAACAGCTGCAACTGACCCCTAAATGATTGTCTGAATAATTATCGACAGCTATGTACTCGATTTATTATTCATTACAAAGAAGAAAAAAATCAGGCCTTTGTGAACACATTTCATTTTAAGCACGTGATTCTGGAAATCGATAGGTAAAATAGGAGTGGGTTCGGAAAGAAATAAATTGATACCAATGGAGGTTACGCATGAAGATGGATCTTTTACAAATTCTGTTGAAACGGTTTTGTATAAGTGGAAACACGTGTTCGAATCCGTACTGAACTACGACAACACAAATGTTGACTATAATGATGACAATATACCGATTAACAAGGAAACACAGTATAACTCAAAAATACTGAATTCAGGCATTAGCTTATATGATGTGGAGAAAGCACTCATGTCGTTAAATAAAAATAAGTCTCCAGGTTTTGATCAAATTCCGGCAGAAGTGATACAGTCAGTTCCATGTGTACACTTCCTTCATAGACTTTTCTGTGTTTGTTTCGAAACTGGCAAAATCCCAAATGACTGGAATTACGGTATAATCACGCCTGTGTTAAAAGACTCTACCACCGACAAACGGGACCCGGCTAACTACCGGGGTATCGCGGTCACTGGTGCGATCTATAAAGCTTACTGCGCTCTCCTGAACAATAGATTAACAAAATGGTCCGAAGATAACGCCTTGATCGCTGAGGAGCAAAATGGATTCCGCCGTAACAGAAGCACCATAGATCAACTATCAACTTTGACTAACATAGTTGAAAACCGTAAGAAAATCAAAAAATCTACTTTTGTGGCATATATTGACTTCTCGAAAGCATATGACAAAGTGAATCGGGGTATACTGTGGTCAAAATTAACTAAATTTGGTGTTAACGGGAAATTCTTAAAAGCTGTTCAATCGCTTTATGAAAATGTGAAATGCGCTGTTAAAGTGAACAATTATAGAACAGAGTGGTTTAGCCAGAATACGGGCTTGAAGCAGGGTTGTCTGCTATCCACGACATTGTTTAATTTCTTGTTGAATGATTTAAGTACCGTTTTAAATAATACAAACATAGGAATATGTGTTGATGACATGAAAATTAACCACCTACTTTATGCAGACGATTTAGTTTTGATAGCCGATTCAGAAAATGATTTACAGCAACTATTGGACGCTCTATCATTATGGTGTAATAATAATCATATGTCAATTAATATTAATAAGAGCAAAATAATGCATTTTAGAAACAAATCTGTGTGCAAAATAACCCACATCTTTACATGTAACGACAAAGTACTCGAGTGTGTTACAGAATATAGGTATTTAGGCCTGGTGTTATCTGATTTCTTAGATTATAGCATCACAGCTAAGCATGTTGCCCAGTCAGCGACGAGAGCCCTGGGTCTTTTAATTGCAAAATTTAAAGCATTGGGGGGAATGCCTTATGAAGTTTATACAAAACTTTATGATAGTATGGTCTGGTCAACTATTAGTTATGGTGCCGCTGTGTGGGGAACCAGTGAATTCTCCTGTATAAACGCTGTTCATCACCGTGCATGCAGGTTTTTCCTCGGAGTCGGGAAATACGCGCCAAACGCAGGAGTCACCGGCGACATGGGCTGGCTACCGCCGATAGCCAGACAATGGAAGGCAGTGATATCCCATTGGTTCAGGTTACATAAGATGAACAAAAACAGACTTAACTACAACGTGTTTCAATGGGCTTTTTCACGAAAGCAAGCAACAAAAAACTGGTGCTATAGAATTAATTCGAAAGTGCCTCTGGACATATATAACATTTACAGTAATAAAGATCGAAAACTGATTATCGATAAATGTGTGACTGATTTATTTAAGAAGTATAAAAATGATTGGTCTCTACGTATTAATACTCAGTCTCCCAATAGGGACGGAGGGAACAAACTAAGGACATACAAACTGTTTAAACATTTTTATGAAACTGAACACTATGTTATTAAAAATATTGTACCGAGAAATCACAGAAGTGCTTTAGCAAAATTCAGATGCGGTGTAGCACCTCTGAAAATAGAGACGGGCCGTTATCAAGGGTTGTCACCTTCTGAAAGATATTGTTTTAATTGTATAGACAAAGTGGAAGATGAATTTCATGTTTTAATAAAATGCCAACTGTACAAAGATATCAGACAGGACTTGTTTACTAAAATAATAGCAATTAATCCAGAGTTTGTCTTATATACTGATAATGCTAGGTTTTGTTATATCCTCTCAGATGATGAAATCGTTAAACACAGTGCCAAAGCTTGTCATGACATTCTAGTCACAAGAAAAAATACTCTGTAGAGATAGGTTTTATTATGTATTATAGATTTTAGGTACCCATGATCTTAATATTCTATGTCTTATAATGTATACATTGTGTTTTAAGATGTACCACCACGCATGTTTTATGTTTTATGATTTAATCATTGTACTTCGGAGATCCATATGCTAAAGCTTATAGTTTATTTTTTTTTTTAATATGTATAACTGTACAATAACAAATAAAATATCTGTTCTGTTCTGTTCTGTATGAGATACCTAGCAGAGTACGTTCGATGGCCAAATGAATAAACGTTCTATTTTCCTTTAAAAGATTGGTAATTTTTACAATTAAAGCAGTGATTTTTGATCGATTTTATTGTTGTCGGTTTGTTGTTGTTTTGTATTGCTTTGACTTTTTGCCTCGATATCTTACAGCTTTTAATATTTCGTTTTCTTATCTCAGATTTGTTTACAACCGCCCTCGCCGTTTTTCACCAAGGGTGGCCTAGCGCCTTGCTTAAATTATGAAATTATGAAATAGCATGACTGGTCTGGCCAACAAGATAAGGTAAAGTGTCTAACGGTAAGGTCATGGGTTCGATCGCCTATAAACACGATTTATTTCTATCTTTATGATTCAATTAGCATAATATACTAACACTTTAGCCTCAAAAACATTAAAGTCGCTGACTTTAACACTCACTCAGCCCCTCACCGCGTGGGTTCAAATCCCGGCAGGGTCATTCAGATTTTCATGCGAGGAAGCCTTCCAGCTGGCTTGCGGTAGGTCGGTGGTTCTACTCGGATGCCTCCGTGCATTTGGGATATTCCTCCACCTGTAATTAGCTGGACGTCGCTATATGACTGAAATACTATCGAAGCGACGATAGACTCAAATAGGCAAGTCAAGTCAAACAGTAACTTGAAGTACATGAAAATACCTGTCTGAATGCTACAACAAACATAGAAACATAGATGTTCTTTAAAAATGCCATGACTAGAATCTGGAAATCATGGTTATCTTTGTTTTGCCACTGATATGTACTGTACCATACATGCCGTCGTTTTTAAAAACATTTACAGTTACACTATAATCTATCTTTTTCTTAATGGAAATGCTGCTTTCATCGCAGTCTTTCACTAAAAGTTTGAAATCAAGATAGTTGCCTTGCTTAAAATTGAATTTAATTCCTCTTCCACACACACACACTCACTCTCGCTCTCTCCCCCGCTCCATTTCAAAGCTTGGTGTCTAAAACATAAGCAAAACAATAAGTCCTGCAATATTATACCTCCTTTTCTCTTTCTTTCCGTGTGGCTCAGACCCCCCCCCCCCCCTCTCTCTCTCTCTCTCACACACACACACTTTCTTTCACTTAACACTCGTATATCTAAAATATTTTCACTTAGAAGTTTGATAAAATATTTTGAAGCCGAATGTTGTGCCTGGATTGACATTTCCTTTACTTTCATCATCAAAAATGATTTGTACGGATTTGAATAATATAATACTATTACGATTTTCCAAGTTTTTTCGTCCTTTAGGTCGTTTATTTTCACCCTGACTTCCCGTGAAACACACAGTAATGAAGCGGAATAAAATTAGGCTTTTCATTGGTTAATATATACTTTACTAAACTCCCATTGGTCATTGTAAAATTAGTTAAAAGAAAAGAAAGGAGTTGTTGCGGAAACGAGTTCTTTAGATCTCTGTTTGTTTTAAAAGTTGAAGTTTTCTTCCCCTGCGAACGATTTGTCCCGAATAGTAAGACACTGCTCCTTTTAAAGGCAAACTGAGAGTAGAACGCTAAAACATAGGAAACACATAATTGATTGTTCGACCCTGACAGATCCTATATTCAACAAAAACGTAACATCCGGTTTCGTTTTGTAGCCCACGAAACGATGTCTAATGCGCAGATGTTTTAAAGGCTGTAAGTATCTACCAAGATTGTACAAATTATTTGGATCCGTGGTATTTCAAAGAGCTTTACTGACAAAGGAATTACACAGCTATTAAACAAACAACAAAATCTATGTGTTAAACCATTCAGATACTAAACATCAAGCTGGTTACCACGGCCGAGTATCTTTTTTAAAGATATTTCTTGTTTCTGTTTATCTTCACCTTAAAAATATACTAAAATATATTAAGGGAGAACACACTGCGCTATTAATGGACCTGAATTTGCTCCCAGACGGTAAGGTACTTTTGACTTGAAATGTTTGTGAGCCACGTTTAGATTGAACCTAATCTATGACTCCACCAGGACTAACTTCATTTGCTGGATAAAAAGAACACAAGTGTATGATTGGCAATACTTCTTGCAGCTAAGAGAAATTCAATCTTTCTTATCTCAAGGTCTCCATACTAGACATTTCTCTGAAGTGCAGACAAAAATGTAAAAATGTTTGAAACAATACAAACCACATACTAAATTTAATCTCAGGGAGAACGTATTAAACTAGCGTTGTCAAGTAATAATGTCGTCTGCTTTAAATTCATTTTCACTCTGTTAGACATTTTCATACACAATCACAATTCATGTATATACGTCTAATGGACCTTTTATCACACTAACCTAAGAAATGTTTGTACTGTATAGTGAAGATAAAGTTTTATGTCAATAACTTATTGTGACTGACACTTAAAAAAACCCGCCGTTTGAGATCAATGGAGTTTATTAGCAATCAATTTATATGAACGTGCAATGAAGATATGTTACCCACAATAAATCCCACTTCGACTTCTGACATTTAGTCCAGAATATTTGTGCAAAAATGAGTACTTCGGACATCAATTGTCGTCGCTATCTTCACCTAATGACTTATGAGCCGTTATTTTCTCATAATCCCATCATATTGCGTTCAAGCGTTAAGTTAATTATTGCAGCCTAACTAAAGGCGACTACGTTAAATACTGCTGCTGGATAATGAGGAACCATAGAAAATATATATGTCCATCATCACAAAAAAGTATATACCAAGATCCAGCTTCATTTATAATTAGTGAAACATTTTATGAAATAAAATTGAAATGAATTCATCTTTAATGTGCCAAATGTTATTAAATATTGTGGTGCAACAATTACATAATATGACACAAATACATTAAAATAAATATTGTCATCATCTTGCAGACTTAATTGATTTCAAAGAAACATCTATAATACTTGTATATCCCGTACATAAAATTACAGAGGTTGATCATATACGATTAAGTCCCTTCATCCCTCTAAATAGGACAAAAATTGCTCTAATAAGGAAATAGTGTTGATCTCTATCATAGTCTCGATCTCCAGCAAATTTGTGTTTAGTTTTCATGTGAAGAGCATTGCTCAAAATATGATAGCCTTTTGTTTTGTTTTCTTTCCCCGGAAATTGTGCACTGTCTCGTTATATATCTTTTATTCTGTCTGATTCGTGCTTATACTTTATCTTGCTCCTGACCTATTTTGATGAGCTCCAAACATATTTTCTCCATACCACATGTCGCATAATGTATTTATGTTTGTAGCATGTACCAGTCACTGTCGATATATATTTTTCATCTTTCAGTATCGAGCTGCACCTTCCTCCCACACAAATGTGCAGATTTTGTTATTATGTCCTGAATACTATGATGATGCGATTTATTTCGTTTACTCAGAATTGGTTTAGCGGAGTGCATGTTGTCTATTTAATGGTTGTCAGTTGGCAATAAGCCATTAATTCATTATCAAATATGTGTCTAATCAGTGACATGCTCTAATTTATCCTCTCATAAACAATAAATTTTAAAAAGAAATTCATTAAAGGGAAGATGTTTTTCGATTAGGAGGAGTCTTCTTGATATCTCGAAAACTGACAGTTGTTATAAACGAAAAGTTTTTGAAGTAGTAGATTATTTTGAGATTGCAGATTATTTCTTTTTCTTGTAACACTCAAATAAATCTTCCTTTAAATTCCCGGATGAATTGATTTGTTTTCGATTGTATTTCAAGTACTTTACATCTTTTAGGGTGACCAGAATATCTTAAAAACACAGCAGTATATCTTAACTACATTCTTTCGAAGACGTTGATGACAATTTCGAACTTTATGATGTAAATTTCAAATACTTTTAGAACAATATTTTGATATAATTTTCAAGAAAGTGAGATGAGCAGTGTTTTATTCTTCATTTAATGTGACGTCTTTTTAAGCAGATGTGATATACTTTAAATTGAATTTGGATTGTAATGATTTTGGAAACGTTCACTATGTATCTATATGGTCATCTCCTTTACGTTGTATATAGAGGTAAATTGATAAAACTTCGAAGATAGAATGCCCCCTGATTGGAAATAAATAACGCGTGTTCGCATTGGACGGCGATTTCTCTAATACATCAAAACATGTTCATATCATCAGATATATACGCACGACCAGCTGGTATCATGTCAATTTCACTTACAAGATATAAACAGAGAATTGTTAAAGTCATTGGTCAGAATAACAAAATCTGCTTCTCCCAGAAGACTAGCTATAGACATGTTTTGGCATCATCATCAATATGGTATGTGTGTTAGCGGGTACATGTAGAAAATTAAATGATAATTTCATGCTTCGAAAATATTTGAAATATGATTCATGCAATAAAAAAAACAGCAACATAATAGGTGATATATCCAGTCTTCGAATTGAAGCCCAACAAAAGGAAGAAACGTGTGTGCGGTAGGTATACAAGCTATATATGACAGAAACTTCTATCAACGTCTTCCGCAAATCTCATAATAAGGAATGGCTAGATTTACTTCGCAATGAAATTAATAACTATGACAGTAATGGTTTTTCTCACAGTGGGCTTTGAAACAAACAGATGCTATCGCTGATGTTAATGTAGTTGATATTGATGCGGAAGTTGAGCAAAACAATAACATTTAGATATATGGCCTTGATACGTGCATAAAAATAATTGACGTCCTTGTAAAAGATGGTATTAGTTTATAAAATCAGTTGGAAAATTGATTCTGTTTTGCTGACCGTTTCCCTTGTATTACAGACAAGAACTATCAGATTATAAATTTGAGTTGAAATGTTGGTGTTCTCGTGTTTATAATGTAGCGGTTTTGAACTTTTGAACAAAATATGAATCAGGCTTGATATATATGAAATCTTAAAAATTTGAAGTTCCCTATCCTGGGGTATAGATAAATCGCGAATATAAATTAAGAAAGTTAAGAGAATAACATAATCCTTAGAAAAAAAACTATTACATAATCCAAACATTGATTGATTGATTATCGATTCATACGGCAGAGTAATGAGGTTGCCATCTGATAGGAAAATTCCTATATGCCAAAGATCGAGTACTTTTTCTTTTACGTTTTGTCGCAATATAAGTCAATTTCCTTTACAAACCAATGTTTTCGTTGCTAATAATTTCCTTTAAGGGAATTTATTATAGTTATACAACATAAAATAGCTATATAATTTATGGAAAGGACTAATTCGCAGACAGGGGATTGTAGACACGAGATGTCGTTTAATAATATCGTCAAGTATTGTTCCCACAGGGACAAGACTGAGGTAAAACAGTATGAATACCTTTGTTTTAGTCATTCTCAACTTCCGGTGGAATGCTTCAAATATTTAAACATTCGTCTGTATTTCAATAAAATAGCATATCCCGATTTACATATTTCATTTGAAACTTTCCTCGTTAACATTTAAGTTTGTAACAGAAACCACGATTTTTGCTTTGGTTTTAGTCTTGCAATTCCTAGAGAGACGCCAGGTACATCAACTGGTGTGAATTAGTATCAAAGGTATTACATATCATCACTTGGGCGTATCTCCGTAATAACGCTGCTCTACAACCGCGACCGTTAAATTGTAAACACACTGATTATTTCCTGTAAAATACATTTAAGATGGTGGCTGTTCCTTCGTTCGCAGGGAAAATGCTAAGCAATAAAACCGAAGAAAAATCCACTACAACAATTTCTATTTTCTTAAAAAAATAATATGTTTGAAAAGTGATGACTAAATTTTCTGTTTGTGACACGATCTGATACTTGAATGTGACCGGCCGCGACATACCAAAGTCGTAAAAAATGGTACTGGTATAGCTCCATTGCTTGATGCTTAGCATTGAAGGGTAGTTCCAGGACTTGTTGGCACGGTGTCAGGAAATGTGACTGGGTGTGTTATCATGCCACATGTCTTCGGCGTGATACTACAGTGTGGCAACACTATATCTGTCTCAAGTAGACATTGTCTCCAAATGACTGAATTACTGTCGGTGGGACGTTAACCCAATAGACAAACAAACAAACAAACTTGAATGTTATTAAACAATGTGTGTACAATTTTATTATAGTAAGTTTCGCCTTAAACCGTTAAAGAACTAGGAAGTATTGTTTGGCAATGTTTATCATACTTTTTTATTCATTTTGACCATTATGTTTAATAATAATACAGTCGAACTTCGGTGACTCGAACACTGAAAAATGGAACACCATACTTGACTCGAACACTGAAAACTGGAACACCATAATTGACTTGAACTCATTTCAATGTCCCGGCACAAACTGTTCTTAATTCTTTATTGTTCGACCTGGGATGAGTCGACAACTGGTGGCTGAAACTCTCGAACTGAATTTCCGGCCCCAGATTAAAAGTGTTCTGTATTTCATACCTACCAGACATATCGGTCGAACCTCCCTACCTGTGATGCTCGCTGGGGGACTTATTGCAACCTGTGGTGCAGCGTGTTTTTCACACATTGTTGGATTGGCACAGCTGCTGTTTTATTGATTTGTATATGTTTTAAAAAAATAAAAAGATAAGTTTTTTTTTCTTTTATTTAATGTTACCTCTATTATTGTTTTATCGCCGTTATTTTCAAAATATGATATCTACTTTAATCGATCAATTCCAAAGGACGGCCTAATAATTAATCGAATTTTTAATACATGTACATATGTATTTCATCATAGCCACGGATGGGTCGAACCACCGATGACTAGAACAAATTGCTGTTCCCCCAGCCTGTTGGAGTTGTCAAAGTTAGACGGTATATGTATTACATGAACATATAAATCACACATACAACACACGATCTTATTAAAATTATTGTTGAATAGGCTTCTTTCAAAAGTTTCCTCAATAAATGACTTCATTTAAGATCAAAAGAACATAGATTAAAATACAATACACCAGAACTACAAAATATTATCCACCCATCCACTCAATCTGCATTTAATTAAATGATAATTTTGATAAATAACAGAAATTCGAATAAAAAAATATGTGTGTGGATCGAGGATTCGAACATGTCACATCGTGATTACAAAACCGATGAACTTACACGTGACAACGTGACTTAGATAAAGTAAGAAGCATAAAAACTATGTAAGTATTGAAAACAAATGTTTGGATTGTAATAATTCACGGAAACTAACACGAATAACAACCCGGAGATTAAACAGTCTTAGGTCAGTATTGCCAAACAATTACATAAGTTCTTGAAATAGAAGACTTATCTGCATGGGGTTGAAAGTGTAACATGTCTGGAATATATATTTTGATATTGGTGTCTGGTGTAACATTTACGTATTTCTTTGTTTTTATGAACTTAATATAATTTGATTTTTTTCCGTTTGGCAAAAGTTCGAACAATTTTTTGTTGAGAAATAGAAATAGCTCTGAGTCTGGAATATAACTTACTTATTCCTGTTATGTTTCAATACATTTTTAAAAAAATGATTCTGGCCGTGTGATGCAGCGTCTGTTGATGTACTTTTTATCATCTTTTATTAAGAGAATTGTCAACCTGAGACAGATGCTGCCTCAACGCGCGGTATAACTCTGTACACATGTACTGACATAACTAAACAAGGCCGATCAACAATAGAACGAATTGATGTATTACGATTTTGAGATAAGTATATTGACGAAGCTGGCGATCAAACCAGTGATCTCCAAACTAGAGGGACATAATACTTTTAACGCTAAGAAGACTTAGGGAGGCTACACACAATTATATATATATATTTGTCTGTCGTAGGTTCAAGACTGTGATGTATATTGTTAAAGAAAAAACAAGAGGGCCTAATATGGCCGTGTGCCGCTCGCCTGAGTAAGATTGAATGATTACCAAAAATGTGGCACCTAGTGCAATGGTTTTCTAACATTTTATTAAGTGAACTAGATTTTGATCCTACCTAAATTTGCACTCATCTTGGTTTTCATACAGACAACATTCTTATAAGGTTTTATGAAGACTGGGACAAAAATGTAGCCTCTACAGTGTTCATAAGATTTATTCTAAGCTTTGACCTGGTAACCTACTTTTCGACCCCTCATGATTCAGTTTTGAACTCATCCAAGATTTCATAAAGGTACATTTTCTGACCAAGTTACATGAAGGTTAGGCCAAAAATATGGTCTCTATAGGTTCAAACTTTCAAAAACCAATTAAATATGTGACCTCTAGAGTGTACACAAGATTACTCTTAGATTTACCCTGGTAACCTACATTTGACCCCATGTGACCCATTTTCGAACTCATCCCAGATTTCATGTAGATAAACATTCTGACCAAGGTCTACGAAGGTTGGTCAAACAATGTGGCCTCTAGTGTGTTCACGAGGTTTTTCTAAGATTTTTCAAGATTTGACCTAGTCCCTATTTTTTGACCATCATGATTCAATTTCAAACTCATCTGAGATGTCATGAAGACAAACATCCAAGTTTCACGTAGATTGCAAAATTTGATCTCTAGTGTATTCAAAAAGGTTTTTTTTCTAAGATTTAAGCTAATGACCTAGATTTTGACCCCATATGTACCAATTTCAAACTCATTCAAGATATCATGTAGACAAACATACTGACCAAATTCCATTAAGGTTGGACCAAAACTGAGGCCTCTAATGTGTTCACAAGTTTTTCGTAAGTTGACCTAGTTTTTGACCCAACGTGACCCAATTTCAACCCATCCAAGATATCATGTAGACAAAATCCTGACCAAATTTTATGAAGATTGGCCAAAACTGTGGACTCTAGAGTGTTCACAGCAATTGTTTACGACGGACGACGCACGACAAGTCGGCAACAAAAGCTCACCACTGAGCATAAATGCTCAGGTTAGCAAAAAAAGAGAATTACAATCATTATGATTCTTATAACCGTAAAGAGTATTTACTTCTGCTGTAACACTAATCACCTTATTTGTGTCTCGAATTAAACATTAAAAATTCAACAACAACTAAAATGTTTGGTCGTCTTTTCATAGGCCTTGTAAACGTTTGTATTTTATAAATGTACATTTCTTACACTCCTGAACATTTTCACGTTTTCCTATATTGATTACATCCTTAACAACCGGATTTGCAGCAGACTGATTTAAAAAAAAGAGACTTAGACTTAATTCCATATCCCTTGGCAGTTCTTTCACACTAAGCACAAATGTAGTTTAAAAGGTGCAGTAAGGGGCGTGCAATGTATTTAGAGATTCTATGAAATAAGAATCGATTGAAAGTATATGCTACCGTAATATACAAAGTGCAATATTCAATTTAAAATGACCCTTGACGTGATGAATCAATTAGATAATCGGATAAATAACTTAAAAGGTTGTATGGCATTCCATTAGCGACCATCTTGTGTTAAGATATATTTTTGACTTCAACTGAATACGGTCATTGAGTATAATCTTTATTTTTTCAGTTTCATATTTGAGGTACAATAATGTCAGTTTAGAGTAATTGCGCATAATACAATTCTGGTGTTTGGTTATTTTTCACTGTTAATGATTACTGTATTACTCATACCTATTTTAGAATAGATTATGTTAATGAGAGATGCATATTCAGCAGTAAATGTCTTTACGAAACTTCTGACTTCACTGACGTTGCGCCATTTAAAAAGATACTACTTTATCATACATTATTTAAACAAAATCAACTGTCTGTATGACTTTTTAGAGACGCTCAAGTCTTTATGTACAGGTATGTTTTGTTATTTTTACATATCACGACGTCGTTTATGTTGATTTATGCTGGTTTTTAGTTGCTGTTTTGCTTTTGTTGTTTGTTTGCATTGTCTTCTTTTTAGCTTTAATAGTAGTTTGTTTACTTATCTCAGAGCAAGGATCTCATTTCTCTGTCCGAGTCCTCGCCTCTCCAACACGCAGACACGATAATTATAACCTAGCGCATGTTCAAAGATATATTATTAATACATGCGGAATTTAATATTGGGACATTCTGTTTAACTGGTTTGAGATTAAAGAAAGACATCTCGCAATAATTCTCAAATCTCGCGAAAACGCGAATAATATCGTGTTGTCCCGTGTCAAAGTGGAATACATGTAATAGGAGGTATGACCTGTGGTTAGAGATCCCAACCCACTCTCCTAATCCTAATATACCCCGTCCGCGACACAATTAACTGGTAGGTGCTGACTAGATTTAGTATCATGTGTGATGCCGCAGTGAGGCAGGTTTCTACTTATTTACACGTAATTTATGTAAATGAATAGAGATTCTGTTTTAAGGTGTAAAATTATTACAATTATTTTAGTAAACCATTAAATTTACTCTTTTTTCAATATTTCGGCAAAGATTTGCCTTTCTCAAGAAAAGATTTTCTTGTGAAAGGCAATATTTTGCCGAAATATTGAAAAAAGAGTAAATTTAATGGTTTACTGTATCATCTCCCTCTGGAAAACCAACATATATTTCAGTTATTTCAGTTTGATAGAAAAGAAGTAAAAAAATGTTGTAAATGTGTCAAAGATATGTGTACCGCAATAAGATAGATGTATGTAAATTTTTGACGCATGCGCGTCTTGCAACAGGTAAACAGTTTCAATATGATAACACTGAGGAAAACCCGTCTACATGCAGGTTTAATCCGTGAATTATTATCATCTCGGTTTTGTGGCTATAAATCAACCTGCAGCTAAAAAGGAGCTCTGGAGATAATAACTTACATTATCAACCATTATCTCTCCCGTGTGATGCACAACAGAAGAATAGAAACCCTCCATATGTATTTATACTATGTCTAGAGTATCTAAAATCAGTCTGAGAGAGTGGTATATTTGAGCTTACGGTGGGAAATATTGAAATAAAGACGGCAGCAAGCTGCCGTCTAAAACAGTGAACACACTTCATCGGTATTAATTTCCTTAATCAGTCACTGAAGCATATACATACAAACTCATTGACATAACGTATTAATACTAATACTCCTTGTGTTGATAATTAAGAATTATATTTCCAAGAAGGCTAAACAAACAACAGCAAAACAACAATCTTAACAACTGTATTTTTGTCGTTATCTTTTTGCATAATTTTGTACAATTTTATTTGAGTTGAAAGGTTTTTGTAGTCCCAAGTAATGCCTCGTATAAGCATTTATTCAGAGTCATTAATTCGGATTGTCATGTGAGGAAGCCTTCCAGCTGGCTTGCGGTAGGTCGGTGGTTCTACGCGGATGCCTCCGTGCATTCGGGGTCTTCCTCCACCTGTAATTAGCTGGATGTCACTATATGACTGAAATACTGTCGAAGCGACGGTAAACTCAAATAGTCAAGTCTAGTCAAGTCATAGTCATTAATTAGAATGCATAAGCACCAACTTAATGATTCAATTAGCATGTGATTACAATATTCGCTCTCAGTTAAGCTTCACAATTAGTTGCTCCAAGTGCATGCTGTTACTGTTTAATGATACAACGATAAGATGCAAGTTTATATCTGTTACCATTCAAAACGATATCTTAACCAAATTAATGATTTTGTTAATGAAACATGTTTCGTTTTGCTTTTGCTGCGATAAGAACACATCCATTTTCCAGCAAATAATTAAAGGTCTGCTGTTACATATAGAGGTATGTTTTCACATAGTATTCATCATAATAAAGCCATCATTCAAGATGAATACTTATACCTCTAATTTTCCGTATTTATTGCATTCAGTAAATGATTTTAAAAAGAACATTTTTGAAAAAAACTGAATCATCGTAATTGGTGAACAAATTATCAAAGTGTTCGAATGTATCTTTTGAAGTGTACCATATGAACCATTTAGTGAATCTAAATCTTCATATATTAACCCTGTTTTCTTGCTTTCAATGTAAAGTCGTGTTTAATGTCGCGAGTTGTCATGTATCTTCCATGATTAGCTAAACCTACAGTGAAAATATCAATTTTATTTTAGCTATACCACTAGTTAAAATACCTTTAGCTAAACATCCTGTAAAATTACAAACTTTCTATGACTGTGGGTGATATAAGATACGGTGTAACATACGTTATCCTGTAAATATTTTTAGGCCGATTATTTTCATCCTAACTTCCTGTGAAACGCACAGTAATGAAGCGGAATAAAATAAGGCTTTTCATTGGTTATTATAAACTTTGCTAAATTCCCATTGGCCATTGTAAAATTAGTCTAAAGAAAAGAAAGGAGTTGCGGAAACGAGTTCTTTAGATCTCTGTTTGTTTTAAAAGTTGAAGTTTTCTTCCCCAGCGAACGATTTGTCCCGAATAGTAAGACACTGCTCCTTTTAAAGGCAAACTGAGAGTAGAACGCTAAAAAATAGGAAACACATAGATTTCGGAATTGATTGTTCAACCCTGACAGATCCTATATTCAACAAAAACGTAACATCCGGTTTCGTTTTGTAGCCCGCGAAACGAAGTCTAATGCGCAGATGTTTTAAGGCTGTAAGTGTCTACCGAGATTGTACAAATTATTTGGATCCGTGGTATTTCAAAGAGCTGCATTGACACAGGAATTACAACAAAATCTAGTACATAGTAAACCATTCAGACACTAATCATCAAACTGGTTACCACGGCCGAGTATCTTTTTTAAAGATATTTCTTGTTTTTACTCATTTATCTGTTTGACATCACTTTTCAGTTGTTTAAATTACTATATCTGAAATGTTACGTGTGCATCTTTGAACAAACGCGCACATTAACATCATTAGCTAATTTGCTATATTCTTATTTCATTGACTCATTTCATGCACTGGTATGATTTTTTTGTTAGTTTTTTTAAGTAACATAAAAGAAACCGAATTATTTAAAATAATTTACTGATCTTGTTTCTCTCTAAATAATACTAACAATAAAACAAAGTATATGAAATAAGAAAAAAGCAACTGAATAACTAAGGGATTATGTGTTCGAAAGGGTTAGTGGGTAAATGGATATAATAGTTGGCAAATGTTGCGCGTAAAGAATATTTCGAAATGCACGAATTCATCTTTACCTCATTCTGATAGATGTCTACTGTAAAGAGGAACTCTATTGTACTCTATCTGTCTTGGCGTTACACTTCAAAACAACGAGGTTCAAAGCACCTGCAAAGGATTACCGATTGGCATTGCTTTTGAAATCGTGTATTTCTAATGCATAAACAAAACAAAAGGATTACAACAATACATGTCATTACCTTCAGTACTGTCTGATACTGTCTCATTAATATATTTCAGGAAATCAAGATCTGAGTCTGGATAGACCACGGCAGTATCCGAAGGTTGGTCAAATCTTGTCCGACTACAAGGAAAGGCTACCAACGACCACATTTAATTTGTACTTGGCAGGCTGTAGATCAAGGTAGAAATGAATAAAACTTACACACGTCTTATGTTAACTAATATTTACATGCCATATAGTGTGGCCTAGCTTTACGTTCGGCCTATTCCGGCAAAAGTAGGTTCGACCCAGAGTCATCACATTCGCATATGAAAATGAATAATTTCAGTCATCAGGGTAATTTGCTTGGTGCAAAGTTTATATATGAACTAACTACTTTTTATGATAAAATATGATTTTAGATACACTTTTTTCACATTATTGCATTAAAATATTTCAACAATGTATTTGTCTCCAGTTGGCAACAGCCTCTAATGACAAACCACTTTCGGCCCACATGAAACATAGTGAGCAAAACACGGACCGGATATGTAAATGAGCCATACGTTCAGCAGGAGAGATAAATATGTAATTCATTTCTCACTTAAGTTATAGGAAATTATGTTCTCAATCCCTTGGTGTGTTCTTTTTGCATATTTCATTAAAAGAGTCTATAAGTACCGGTGTGAAAAAAAACAACAAAAAACAAAACACGGTCAGTATTTATTGGAGTTGAGCTGCTAAAGCTCTTATGCTCAGGTGTAAAATGTTGAATAAATATTTTATAACTATTTTAACTGATTTCCTGATGCATCTGTTCATGTCAATTATTATTATAATCACACGTTTTGTTTCTCCCTGATAATTACTATAATTAATTGCACACTGCAGGTGATTCGATTGTAATCCTATTTACTGTTAAGCACTTAACGTATGTCTAATACATTGATCCCGACATTCCTTCACGTTACACTGCATTGATGCTTTGAGCTGTATCATTTCATGTCATGAAGTATTACATACTTTTATTTCGGAAAATTTCTCTATAATTTTTCTTATTGTCGCTTCAGTAATTAAAAGAAAAATAAAAAAAAAACACTGTATGAACTGTAAACTGTAAGAAAGAAATTTACTTAATAAACAACATTTTATAGTTATATCTTTCCCACATTTTAATTGTATCTTCACCACGATAAATATATATACTAGATATAATATTTGTAGGACTTTGAAAACCACCGACCTTGAAATAAAGTCTGTTTTATTTCATGTTTTTCGAACGATCATGGGTTATTTAGAAAATGTAATGCGGCATATTTCAGCAAAGAATTGGAGCATATCTTATTTTTAATCTATCACTTGATAAAAAAAAAAGATTTTAAAGGAACGGTGAACCAGTAAAAACGACTATCGAAGGTTTATACATGTATATAAGGCATTTATAATGTCCCGATTTGCAGAAACTTGTATTTGCTCAAATCAATTGCGAGATACATGGACCATTATATGCTCCCAGATAATGATGAACTATTGACTTGAAATGTGTATGAGCTAAATAGACAGTAACATAACGGTTTTAATGAGTTCAAATGACACAAGAAAAAACGCGCACAATTACAACCACTTGTTTGATAAGAACAGCACATTTGCCTGCTGGGTAATGATACTTCTTGCAGTTTAGAGAGACTTATTCTGCCTCATCACAAGTTATCTATACCAGTGCATTTGTTTTGCCTTAAAGAATGGGATAAAATGTCAATTATCTAAAATTGCTGACATAAGTAAGCTCAGTTTCAAGAACATATCAAACCATATTGTTGATGAGATTCTTTGTTGGATTAGATCTTATCAATAAGATTTATCTAACTTAATCGTAGATCTAAAGAAGAAAAAAGAGACCAATTCGTTGAATCCCCAGATTTCAAAAGACATGGATGGAAGAATGGAAAGTGCAATAACCAAAACCCTTAACTCTACCTTGATTACTTTTTTTAATTATCTCCCATTATTTAATTTCACAATGAATGTCTGTCCAGATAAAGATATTTTACTATATATTTAAAAACTATACAAGGTATTGACTTGAAACTTTATGTATAAGTAAATGACAACTAGGAAAAGTGCAGTGACCAAGAACCATAATTCTGCCATGTCCGTTTTTTATTTTCTTCTTTTTTATTTATTTATTTTTATTTATTTATTTATTTTTTGGTTGGGAGCCAAACTCATAAACAAAACAAGGTAAAGACTTGAAACTTGAAATATAATATGATAGCAAGTTGGGGCTGTGCAGTTATTAAGAACCATAACTCTGCTACATTTTGTATTATCTCCCTTTATTTTTTTTTATTTTTTTTTTTTGTCCAGAACATTACTATTCAGAGTATTGATTTGAAACTGGAAATATGAATAGACAGTGAGTAGCAGAAGTATAATGATTACAAAACGGAACTCTATCTGGTTCTTTTTTTAATTATCTCCCTTTTTTAATGATTTTTTTTGTCTTGAGCCTTCTTTATTACTATATAAAGTCCATATATTTATATACTTACTCCACTCATGAATGACATTCAATTGGCATCAATTATTTGACATCTACCTGCTCAGACAGGGGCATAGTGTTTTTCGAACATTTCTCGTTTTCTTTTTGTTACTCGCCTTTCTCCTTCATCTTATTATTGAAAAAAAATCTTAATATTATATGCTTTCCGTAAAAGTAATGTGACCATACATTTAATTTCAGCGTAACTGAATGTGTGTGCAAATAATGTATAAGAATATAACATGGCTGTCTAAACACTCTTTTAAATATTTCACCAATAATCTATAGAGCTAATTTATTATCTATATATTATGCTTTTTATATATTCAATAAGACTGAATGTTGGTATATGCTTTATTTCTTCTATTTCATAAATGTTTGACATGCCAAGACTTAAAATATTATTACTGAAGAAATAAATCAAATGCAAAAAGAACCGTATAATACTTGAAGGAATTGAAATTTATATATATATATATATATTCATTTTAATAGGGCTCTTATCGAATCGATTTTTTTTTCATTACAACCAACAACTGTCTTTACGTTAAAACGCCTCTAGAATTGTGTTACAGCAAATGAATAGGTCTATCATAAAAACGTTTCGCAAGAGTTTTCTATTCCTTTAAATTGCATTAACACCTGAAATTTATTGACGGATTATTGACTCAATATACAATAAGATCAAGATCAGGATACATTTTACCGAGAATACAACACATCCAATTGTTGACGCAGGTCTTGTTAATGGTTACCAAGTCAAGTTTATCAAAGCAAAGTCAATATTACAAATGGGTGGAAACAATCTCTCTGTTATGATTAAGGTCACATTAAACGAAAAATTGATCCGTCTATGGCCGCTTAATATTGCCACCGTTAAACATCATTCTTGCCAGACCTCAAGAACTATTGGATGTTATTTTACCAGAGGACTTCACGCATTTGCCTTGAGAATAATTAAGTTGTTCCTTCTTCCATGACATTTGTCTTTCAAGAATATTTCTGTCCAAAGTGTGTATTTAAAAGAGGTATCATCGTGTAAGCAAGTTACGTTTGGCAGTAACTGAAATGTTTTTCTCAGTCAAATTGTTCATATGCTTTAGCATTTCACAACTGCAAAATGTGATTTTATCACAAATTTTATGACTTTGCCTGTCTGTATTTAGACACATTAAGTAACTTGGCTTATATTTGCATTTAATAATATATCATCAATTTCTGTCATGAATGAATTATGATTTAACAACAATAAGTTTACCAAGGTAGATTTGCAGGTTGAATAAATTAATTTGAGGCTCCATAATTGTCTATTTAATGAGTATATAATTTACACCGAGTCCTATGGATAATTGCTGGGTGTCATGCCCTTCTTCACTAGAGCATTAGTGCACTTTCAAAGGTCGACCTGCTTAAGTTTTGTCATCAGACTAACACTATGCCTTCAGGTCATATTCTCTCAAAAGCTAACCTAATGTCTTTATAAAGTGTCATATCTTTCACAAATTAGTTAGGACCTTGAAGAAAACTTTGCCGAACATTCCATTGAGTTCTGTTAAGGGTAAATTTTATTTACCTCAAAGTATATCAGGTAATGAATTGTGTCAATACTCAATAGAATGTTAAAAATGCATATATCCAGAAAAGCGGATAATTTATCATGCTTTACTTCTGTTTATTGCATATAGCATCCAACTCAACAGCATTACAAGAAAATGGAGTGTTCTAATCTAACATTGAACAAACAATATACCTTATAGAATACGTGTTTCTGCCGAGGTATTTTCCTTTAAATACATTTACGTGTCATGATGGTCTGTAAACATGCGTCGGGAAAACACTCAGGTTTAATAGACCATTGACTTTAGTCATCGGAAGTGTATTCATTCATGTGTTTGTTTGTTTGGGTTTAACGTGCCATCTTTAATATTACATTCGTTATAGGCCCTGAATAAGTGGCATGACACCAAAACTTGTCATAGTATGCTGACACTGGGTCAGTCAGTCCTGGAACTTGTATACTGCGTGCTTAACACCTTATAGATATACTAGAAATAATATCTATGATATTTGCTTTGTGGTGACCGTGGATCAAATCCACGGCTTCCTGGCGTGCACCTTATTTACTCAACCACTCGGACCGGTTTGTTCAATCGTACATCAGTTTCCATCGACGAATACTTATTCCGTTACACTACATGACATCATGCCGTGGGAAAATATGCAAGCAAACCGTCGCAATACAGTATTTATTGATTAAATTATCGACCAATCGAAACGAGACTTATAAATGCAACACTCTTCGGCACGAAGGCATGAAAGTCATTAAAACAGTTTAAAAAGGGACTACATCCGGCAGCTTTATAAACAACAGCTTTTATGTTCGGTTTTAAAAACGTGATGCAACCAAAGAAATTGCGTAATTTGACACACCCTAAAACGAGGTATTTCAGCCGTGATAACCCACGGCCTATAGATGATCTATCAATCGGCCGTGGGTATTCGACGATGATTAGTTTCATACACGTTCCTAATATGAGTGTGACTTGCGATCACACTGACACTTTCTCTTCAATAATCGGTACTAATCATTCTTTAGTCGCCATTTAGCGGTCATTTGTTGTTATT
Source organism: Solen grandis (assembly GCA_021229015.1). Taxonomy (NCBI): domain Eukaryota; kingdom Metazoa; phylum Mollusca; class Bivalvia; order Adapedonta; family Solenidae; genus Solen; species Solen grandis. The sequence continues at coordinate 63,582,857 of CM037778.1, read as the reverse complement.
AGGAGCCAAGTTAAATGAACGTGTGATGACGGCCTATTACTTACCTCAATTTGGATAATTATACAGAAATAAGTGCTTATTACATAAATTGTCGCCTTCAACTCCAGTTGATCATTTATAAGTCGTTATTTCTATTTAATCCGATCAGTCTGAGGTCAAGCCTTAGGTAAACATTGTCATGTTAAACAATGCGATTCCCGTAATGCACTTCGGACAGGATAATGATCCAGATTTATAATAGCTCATTGTCATGAGAACATCAGCAAAATGGTACACACCTTAAAAAGCTGAGTTTACATGAAACTCAGCTTCAAAAAATAAAAATATGTTTAAATTCCCGTACTTTTGTTTCTCAATCATGTTCACTGGATAAAAAACACAAACAAATGTAATGAAACTGGGTTCATCTATAAAACGTCAATAGAGCCGACAAGTTAAAGTTTGGCAATCTAGAATTGCTCTAGTTGAGAGACCAGTTTTCAAGACAAACGTCTTTAACATTACAAACAGGTTGTTTTGAATATATGCTGAAGGTTTTATAATTCGCTAAAAGTGACAGGAATTGTGTTTAATTCGGCAATGTTCTCTAGACAATGACATAAGAATTACATTCCACAACATAATGTTATGTTTATCTTTAAAAACAAAAGAAAAAAAACCTAATCTCTCAGCCTGATTGTTTTCTTATTTCATTACTCTTCATATAGTACTGAGGGGCCCCAAAAAAGGTATCAGGTCTTAATTCATAATCGAATCAACTGCTGAAGCACAGGTGAAAAATAAACTATGACATTAGCAATAAAATGCGAATATTGATTTTGACGTCGTTGTGTGTTAAAGATTTCAAGAATCGAGTTAAGACATGATAACAGTTGAAAGTTATTATTAATTATTTTAATAAATGTGCGAATCAAGTCTTAAAATGAAAAGTTAGAAACAAAACTGTTTTCATCTTGGAGATTTCAAATTGAATAGGTTCGTGTTGTTGTCACTCTTCAATTTGAATAAAAATTTTCCCCGCATTGTTCCGAACTGTTTCTAGCTATTTCTTTAGAAAAATACAAATTTGGCATATTGCAACTTATATTATAGACAAACACGTTTCGAAACAAAATGGTGTCTGGAACGACCACTACTAGACAGCTTGCCAACCCTTGTCAGAAGTTTTGCACAAAAAAAAATAACCAAATATAATTTTTTTTATTTTTTTATTTTCGCAAACTGCAGATAAGAAAGGATAGATAGAGTGAGAAGTTTACACACGTTTTATGTCTCTTGATATATATGTAATGTCCGGTCGTGTACTTTACTAGTAATGATTTTAACTTTTGTATTTGTGAACGCATAAGCTTTGTCCTAAACCAAATGCGGTTAATGTTTTAACTTGAATGCTAATCACCATTTCTTATTATTTACAATAAGTATAAAACTACGTCAAGAACATCTTAAATTGCCCTCAGGGATAACACATTAATAACGCGTTATCAAATGATTACCTCGTCGGCGTTAAGTTTCTTCTCACTCTGTTAGGCATTTCATTCACAATGACCATCTATGTACGAGTATATACGTCTAATGGACTTTTATATTACACAAACATATGAAATGTTTGTTCTATATGATGAAGCTAAAGTTCCAAGTCAATAACTAATTATGACTGACACTTTAGACAGTCCGCCGTTTGAGGTTAATGGCTGTTATTAGCAGGCAATTTATATGAACGTGAAATAAAGATATGTTATCCACAATAACTTCTACTTCGACTCCTAACATTTAGTACAGAATATTTGTGCAAAACAAATAATTTAGGAAATAAATTGTCGTCGTAATCTTCAGCTCATGACTTATGAGCCGTTTTTTCCATAATCCCATTACATTGCGATCAAGCGTTCGTTAAATCATTGCAGTCTAACACATGGTAATTTAGGTTATTAGTAAGTACTGATGGTGGAATAATAAAAACTTATCGAACGAAAACTTTGAAAATCATCATCAAAAGAACAATTACATGCATTTACCCATATCGAGGTTCATTTATATGTTGTGAGAACAGTCTGGTGTTTTTTATGAAATAAAACAGCGGTCAATAAACTGTTAAGGTGCAAGATTTTATTAGATACTGTGGCTTTATCAATTTCATAGCATAGACTTTCACAAGTAGACATGGAAACTACATTTGAGGACGGAGTTGTACCTTTCACAGAAATAAAAGATGTTTTTGTTCACATGTTATCCATGCTATGTGACATAAATATTTCATTTCCTCTGATGCTCAAATGAAATGTTCATTTTAAGGACTGAAACCTTTTAAATAATTCTGTTGAAATATATAAAGTTGTAATACAATGACTGCATAGAACCGACAGTAACTTCAATGTCAATATTCTTTTGCAGAACATATTTCTGTTAATTCATTATTTAACTCGTAATGTTACTTAATGTATAAAAACATTAGAAAATAAGTTTAAGAACATATCTGATAGTGATAAAAACAAAGCTAAAATGATGATGAACCAAAGAGAACCATATACATATATTTTTCTTTGTTTATCTAATATTAAAATTTATTAAAGACCTTGTAGATTCAAAACGTTGAAATCCGGTAAAGGATTTTTGAGTCCTTTGCAATGGTTTATTGACTTTGTTCAGCGGTATGCATGTTACCTTTTAAATGGTTGTCGGCTGGCAATGAATTTATTTTTAAAGCTGTGTCTAATTAATTGATAACTTAAATATCTTGATATTCCCAATACATTGAATGCGTTTTTTAATCAAAATCAGGCTTTCAATTAATGTTCTTGTTGCTCAGAGGTGTTTAACTTTGATTCTGTTAGAACAAGATAGTGATAGAATGCCAAAGAGTCGGGTCAGCATTGGTGTTATGTGTTATTGCCAATATTTTGTTTAATAGTCTTGGATACTTTCTTTATGTATCTATATGCTCTCCTCTGGAAGCAAATTGATAAAAGCTTTATAGTGTCGATTCTGAAGATAAAATGTCCCCTGATCGGCATTAAATTAAGCTTGTAAGCATTGGACGCCAGTTTCTCTAATATTGGCTCTACATCAAACATGTGCATAACACACAAATATATTCACTCGACTCAGTTGGTATCATGTCAATTTCACTTACCAGAAAAACAACAACATAGAATTATCAGGTAAATGTGCCGTTGAGAAGCCATTGGTTAAAATAAAGAAATATCTGTTTCTTCCAGAAGACCAGCGATGTGACTGTTTGGGCATCATCAATGTGGTATGTGTACCCTGCCTGCTTAACTTCGTACGTAGTGTGGAGATAGTTATTAAATGTTTAATCGAAAATTTTTGAAATATGAATCATGCAATAAACAATAGCAAAATACCCAGTCCCCGATTGGAAGCACAAACTATAAGATCAGACTATATGATAAGAGAGCAAATCCTATCAGCGAGGAATGGCCAGATTTACTCCACAGTAAAATTAATAACTGTGACAGTAACGGTTTTTCTCACAATGGGCTTTGAAACAAACAAACAGATGCTATCGCTGATGTTAATGTAGTTGATATTGATGCGGAAGTTGAACAAAACAATAACATTTAGATATATGTGGCCTTGATACGTGCATAAAAATAGTTGACGAAAGATGTAAAAGATGGTATTAGTTTATAAAATCAGTTGGGAACTTGATTCTGTTTCGTTGTCTGTGTTTCCGTATTATTGCTGAAAAGAAATTTATCATAATTTAATATGAATTGAAATGCTGGTTTTCTCGTATAAACTAGCGATTCTGAACAAAATGTCAATCAGGCTTAACATTTATAAAATTTAAAATATTTGAATTTCAATATATTGGGGTATTGATAAGTCACGAGTATAAATTAATGTTAAATGATCCAAATGGCATAGTAACTTAGTTGCCCTATGACAGCAATAACGGTCATGCCAAAAAGCGAATGATTTTCCTTTGCGTTTTTATTGCAACATTATACACTTCATTACAAAACAATGATGTTTTCGTAACTAATAATTTCATTTAAGAGAATATACTACGGTCATACTACATAAAAGTGCTATATAACTAATGAAAAAAGAAAGAAGGACAAAGTCAACGATACGAGTCTGCTATCACGAAATGCACAATGCATTTGTATATACATGTATTTATTATGCTGTAACATGTAGTCTCGCTACACGTAAAGATTATGAACTTTAGACTTACAAATTATATGCAATCAAATTGTCTATAAAGGCAGTTAAAATTTATTTAAAAAAATGGTAGATTTTTAAAGAGAAGGCTAGAAAGAGTTCAGAAAAATGCCAAATCAGAAAGTAATGGTTTGCTTTATATTAAGTACAAAACCTTCAGGGGAAATATAGAGTAAAATGCGGTTCATTTATATGATTTATATATCATTCAACGATATATGATTAATCATTCATTCGCCTGTCAGTGAGATGAACATATTCTTGATGAATATTTTCTTCTAAAAATAAGAGTGACGACAACATGGACCTATTCAATATCAAAATGTACCTTTTTAAGAAAAGGTTATAATCGAAAAAGTCCGTTTGCTTCTCTACTGTAAAAGCCTTCTGGTTAATCTTTTTTATCTTCATTATCTAACCTTTTACACTAATCGTTAATATAAGTAGCATTTTGCATTTTATATTGACAACCATTTTTCATATTTCTGTCTGAGCAGTTTCTTTTTAACCATTCCAATTTGAAACTGTGCTTAATTCATATATGAAATAAATTGTATATTGTTCTTTATATAGGTATTTATAGAAAAAAATGTAGAAAAAATGACAATTGCAAAGATAACGGGTACATCAACTGATATGAATTAGTATCAAACGTCTTACAGCTATGGCAGGTATGTTTCGTTTGGGGGTATCTACGTTATAACACTGCTCTATAACCTCGACCGTTATATTGTAAACACACTGATTCTTTCCTGTCAAATGAATCTCAGCTGGTTGATGTTCCTTTGTTCGCAGGGGACAAAGTATCTAAGCAATAATAAGGTAGCAAATTCCACCAAAGAGACTTTGCTTAAAGTTCATTTACTTTTTCATGGCTGAATTTGCAGTATGTTGTCATGGAAAATTTGGAATAATTATATTAAATAGGAATAAGCTATTTTACTCCATTACAGTTATGTCTGAACAGAGAGGTTGTCTGTAACTTAATGGAAAGTTCACCGCTGCCTTCATGCATATTTAGAAAATGGTATAACTAGCCATCCTTTTTTCATTGGAAAAGAGGGAATTACGAAAATAAAATGTTCGAAAATATGGTTAAATATGACTGAAGATTTTGTATGAAACTTTTTAATGTCCAGAACTCGTCATAAAGTATCTATTTTGTGTTCATTTTCGATAACATTCTGCTGTGAAATGTGAGGTATACAGAAGTTCAGCTCTTGAAATAGTAGTTGTATGCCCATGGGGTTTGGTGCAAATGTTACATGTATAGAATATATTTTGAGATTGTTATCTTGTTTTGCATTTCTGTAATTTTTACGTTTTTATGAATATAAGTGTTGGTTTTTCTTTGTCTGACAAATGTCCGAACAATATTTCTCTTTTGAAATAAAAATAGCTCAGAATCTGTGATGTAACGTATATATTTCTATTATGTTGCTGTATAATTTTAAAACTTAGTCTGACACTAGTGATGCACACGTACTTTGATATGCTTTTTATTCAAGAGAAATGTCCAATTCTCAATGCGCATTATTATTCTATAAACATTCACTGACGCTGACAAGGCCGATCATTTCATGCATTACGATTTTGAGCAAGTAATACTTGAGACTTAAGTATGTCGAAGCTAGGGATCAAACCAATGAACTGGAAACAAATATGTAATAATAACTTAATGTCTCGAAACGAAACTTCAGAATGCTTCTTAACTTATATCTATTACGTTTGTTCATTTTTTAGATGTGAGAATATGCTATACGTATAACCATTATGATTCTCATAAGAAAAATATTAGCCGTAAAGAGTATTTACGTCTGCCGCAAGACGTATCACTTAAGCATGTCTGGAATTAAACATTAGAGATCCATCACAGAACATGTTTAACCTTCTCTTCATTAGTCTTGTAAATGTTTGTAGTATGCATATATAAATATATGTGTATATTTCTATTACTTTCGAACATATCCGCATTTTTCCTATTAACTACATTCGCAATGTACGAGATTTGCAAAAGACCCATTTACAACAGAGTTAATTTCATAATCACATTTGTATTACTTTGCAAAATTAATAGTTTAGTAGGTGTAATAGGGGACAGTTAGACATAATATGGAATAAGAATTGATTGGAAGCATTTGTTTCTAGGATATACGTAGTGCAAAATTAATCTGAAACGATTCGTGCCTTAATGAATCAATTAAATAATAAATGAAAAGGGGTGTATGTCATAGCATTGATGGCCATCTTGTGTTAAGATTGGCTTTGTTATTTAAGCTTAATGACTTGCGGTCATAGAGTTTAACACTTAGTATGGCAAATGTAATATCATATCTGAGGTACACTGACGTCAGTCTAGTATAGAATCAATTTATGACTGTTAATTATTATCATAATACGCTTTACTGTTTTTGAAGTATTATGTAAAATTAATTTAGAGAGGCATTCTCAGTAATTGTCTTTTAAGAACTTAGGCCCTTAATTCTCGGTTCACTGACGTTGAACCAAATCAAAAGCTGTTTCTACAGAAAATCAGATACCACTGTATCATATAATATCTAAACAAAGTCAAGTTAGTTAGTCGATATGTAAGATATCGAATACTAAATGAGGAAAAAGACATTGTTTAGTTTGTAAATATACTAGTATTGAAGATGAATTTTATTTTACTAGTATATGTCTGCGTTATGTTAATCTAAGTATTAACTATTTAAAACGTTGTTACTGCATACATCCTTCTGTGTAAAAATTTATACAACTATTGCAACCAGCTAACAAAACTGAAATAATTAAAATTGCAATTTATGTTTAAGAAGCTTTAAGTATAAGAAATATTTTATTAAATGCTGAAATATAAATAACTTGTTCAACCTCCGAGATTTCTTTCTGATTTTCCCCAGTGTTTGTATAATGATGTGGCTAATTCATATCTATGGTTTTTGTAACACAAACATACTGTACTATAATTCTTATACGTTGACAATGTAATCTATAAACAAATATGGATTGTAGACCATGTACTTTGTGTTACAGGGTGACTTTGTTACATAACAATATACCCTTATGTCTTTAAAAAGAGAGATAATTAAAGAACGTTTTATTTTATAAGTTTTTATATTGATTTACCCATAGCATAGTTCGTTAGTTCCTATATCGCATCAATACCATCGCATCGAGCCGACCGGTAACATTTGTATAAGTATGAATAGCATGTCTGGTCTGATCCGTTCTGTTATTCACAGTCTATTAATTTTACATATCCCGCATTCATTGTTGCTGATTTATGTGGGTTAATTAGTTGTTGTTTTACTTTGTTTTTGTTTTTATATACCTTGTCATCTTTTAGTTAAAATGATAAGTTTTCTTATCTCAGAAATACGGTTTTCTGATCGGGCCACTTAAATCCGCTCCTCTCAAACACGTAACAATACGATAATTATCAAAAATATTTAAAAAATACATTATTTGGTATATACGACGTGCGAGTTTTAACAATAATGTTTTTATAGCGTTAATTATTGTCTTTTTCTTAACTATCGTCTACCTAGAATCGAAAGTGGGCCCGAAAAGCACACTATACAGATATGTTTACTGTCAGGAACATCCGTTCCCACCTCTTCTCAGTTGACTAAACACCTTGCATTGAATTGATATGATATTAACATAACCGATAAATGTTGCTATTATTATGTTGTATGTATGTAAAAGTTACAGGTCTATAAACCATTTATGCGCATTGAATATCTTAATGCATACACTAGTATATCTGTAAACAGGTATATACCATAAACATTCTGAACAATAAATCACGCCTAAATACATATTTATCCCGGAGATTATTGCCATCTCATGGTTGTATTATAAATCAATTTGAAACTAAATAGGGGGGTCTAAATATAACAAATTATATAATTAACCAATATGTTTCCTGAGAAAAATCAACTGAAAAATGGAGAACTTTAGCATGTCTAGA
>CM037778.1:63524593-63574593 GCA_021229015.1 Solen grandis | reverse complement strand
TCTCATGTATACATTTGTACGGTATACAGACACATAAACCCATTTAAATGGTTTAAAAGTCCCATACATACATTTGTACGGTATACAGACACATAAACCCATTTTACGGTATACAAACACATAAACATATGTTAACGCTTAAAAATTATCATATATACATGTGTACGATATACAGACACATAAACATATTTAAACGCTTTAAAAGTCTTATATATACATTTGTGTGGTTTACACTCCATATATATTTTTACACGGTTTACACTCTCATATATACATTTGTACGGATACACCCGAAGTCCCATATACAATTTTAATAATTTAAGTTATTTAAAGTAGCACATATTTAAAGCTTAATAATTATATATTACCTAGCCAGTGATGAATGATAAGTAACTTATTTAATAAGGATTTACAGTCTTACATGAATATTGATCTGCAATGAAAAAGGTACATAAAACATGCAATTTAATAAAATTATTTTATACAACTTTCAGACACGAAATAACTGCAATAACGACATCAGCTGAAAGAGTAAAATCAAACACACGTATGCGTCACTAATAAACATCAATACAAAACGTTTTACCATAAATGTCAGACGAAAATTACAAAGGGATTGCAGAGACAAATTACAGATTAACAAGCACGAAATGGTGCAGTGGTTAGTCTGAGTTCAACTAATGCGCGTGACTGGACAAATGCAAATGCATGGTCATGATTTCTTAGATAGTTAACCATGCGTGACAAATACCAGTCTGCACACAGTGTCGGCCAAATCAGTTTTGTGTTATTTTTGTGTTAAGAGGGCATAAATAATTTAAAATAATTAATGTTGACTTATTCGGAAAATTATAAAACACTGAACAGGAGAGTTTATGCCCCCGCATCGATAGGTCGGGTGGCATATTGTTTTTGGTATGTCTGTTTGCCTCTCTGTTTGTTTGTCATATGTTTTAACCTTGACCATAACACGGAAGTCCTTTCACCTACAGCCTTCAAACTGCACTGGTGCATGCACCTTGATGAGATCTACCCGCAAAATGACATTAACCCTCAAGTGACCTTGACCCCTAGGTCTAAGGGGATCACGTTCACTCAAACATAGCGCTTTTCATAATTCATTTTTTCTACTTCTATTTTAGAGAGATACATTTTGTAACACTGTTGTCGTTTTATATATGCATTCATAATCTTACACTGCAGATAAAAATAGCTGGTATACACGAGGAGGAAGCATGGCTTATTTCGTTTTCCTGACACTGTTTGAAGTTCTCCGACAAAATTATTTATGTAATGGGATGAAACACAGGCAGGGAAGGTTTATCTTTGCTTTACTTAAAACCCTAATTCGATCAGTAGAATAAATATTTATATATTCCATACATTTTATATAATAGTGTATATAATTTTTTTTGTTAATGGTGTACATACATAAACAGTGATGATGAAACACATAAAAATAACATCTTAAATTTAACATCATGTAGTGCCGTACAGACCTTAGAATGTAAAGTACCAACCACCAAATTTTATTGGGGTTATCCATGCTGTGATTCAACTCGTTTCAATGTAACAGGATACCAACATTGTTAACTTTATATTTATCAGTTAAAACTAAAACTTATTGTGACTTTGATGTATTCGACAGACGTGTCGTCAATAAATCAAGATCATTTAAATTGCTTTTACAAGCAATAAACAGTTTAAAAATTTCGTTGTTTTTTTTAACCACCAAGATGATCAAATTATTTGCGTCGATACAGTAGAGCAAGCCATCCCTCAGCTCTACAGTATACTCAGCCTCCGTAGAATCTATCCCAGAAGTGGCATCCTACGTATATGAATAGATAAAGATTAAAGAAACAAAAACAAGACTAGCGAGCACATGGACATGTTGTTTCATCTATGTCATATGGGATATAAACATTTGGCATACTACGCTCAATATCGTTCAGTATAGTAAACGTTTGAATTAAAGTCGCGTTTAAAAGACGGCTCCCAAAATACGAGGAATATGCGGCAATGTGCAATTTCGTCTGAAAAAAAAAATGGGGGTTGGGTTGGGTGGGGTTGAATTGGAGTAGGCTGGTCCGTAAATCTAAAAACAACAACAAAAAACAACAAAAAAAAACAACAACAATACTCTGGCCTCAGATTATTTGCCAAGCATCTGATTTAATTAATATGTTTAGAATATAAAAATAATATGCATTAAGTTAACCCTTTCCCTCATAGAGGATACCATGAAAAGACCTATGCGAACAGCATAAAACCAGATCAGCAAACGAGTAACTCGCAGGTTGATCAGGTTTTATGCTGTTCGCTGCTCCTCAGTAGTCTGGAAATGGGGATTTTGTAATTAAATTTGGTAAGGTTTAACTGGTTTTCTGTAGATCAGGCTTTATGTGGTACCTATTGAGTGCGTCAAAATGAGTCTATATGAGGGAGAGGGTTAATCCATCTATCATTAAATTATAATCATGTCTTCATCAAGTGAGCGTGGACATTTTATAGCAACTACAAGCCTTTATAGACTTTGAGGAAAAGAGACTATAACTCCAATTCAGTGGATGCTTGCATCTGCACTGAAGTATTTTTAAGCATATGAAAGACCATGTTTATAATTTAATGAAAGATGATCTTAAACCGACATAAAAAAAATAAAAATCTAATAATTATGGCGTAACTTACCGCGGATAGTGTATTGTCTTACAGTAAGAAATATGGTACATATGCTGCTCGCCATGATAGTGTTAGGCGGCCAACCTGCAATTAGCGGTCAGTTTTAATATTGCGAATCTATAGCATATTGTTACGTATATAACCATCATTTAGCGATCACCTCTGTTAAGCGGTCACATTATCTTGTTCCATTATCCGCTTAAGGCAGGTTAGATTGTATCTTGTTTAGACTTTGCCTATTTGAAAGGTCTGATTATTTTGAGAAGGAAGTACATTACACATCTATGTGTCCATAGAGCATCTATAATTTACATTTAGTTTACATTGAATCTAACTCGGTCTTTCTATTTTATCTATAGCAATCTTACTGTGAGGCAATGGCTATTTTGTCCACGATTTGTGGATGACCACATTCCTTCTGACAGGAAAAAAAAGGAAAATAAATTAGCCGTCAAAGTTACATGAAAACCCGTGAGATATTGCGGTCGTAACACATACCAATGGAAAGAATTTCGATTTGCAATCCTCACATAGTACGCGCCCCATTACATCAAAAGAAAGACGTGTCTGTTTACCTTGCTTCTCTTTGACTGACTACTTCACTTGTCTTTGGAATAGTACCATTAAACTTCCAGAGGAAGCACTTATTGTATAGTGCTTCTCCCCCAGGTAATGAAATGTAAAAAAATCTTTTCATATATGCAAGTCAAGTGTTAGTACTCTAAAGTGCTTATATTTGTATTAGGATTGTTTAATGTGCCAGTATATAATGAATGTTATGATAGTCTTATATAAATACCAATTAAGTATTTTTAAAGCACTGCTCTAGATGCGAAACGTATTATTTCGATCTGGATTTCTTTTGAATGTATTTCGGAATACCCATCGAAACTTACTTTATTTCTTCACTGATGATCGAGTTTTTTTCAGAAATCTGAAATTTACATTTAATTCTGTCAGGAATCATTTGAACATAGGTAAAATAGTTTAGTCTATTAATTTGTTGTACTGTCAGACAGAGAAAAGGTGGCCCGGAAGTGACGTAACGTGGATTTTTCAATACTTGTGGAGACCAGTAGTGTATTCTCTTCTGCCGATATCGAAAAGCATCGCTTCATACCGTATGAGTCCTGGCTCCATCAAAGCCTTTTGAAACCGCCCTACTGTCTTTTGTGGACAGACAATATCACTAGCCTTTTGAAACCGCCCTACTGTCTTTTGTGGACAGACAATATCACTAGCCTTTTGAAACCGCCCTACTGTCTTTTGTGGACAGACAATATCACTAGCCTTTTGAAACCGCCCTACTGTCTTTTGTGGACAGACAATATCACTAGCCTTTTGAAACAACCCGCCCTACTGTCTTTTGTGGACAGACAATATCACTAGCCTTTCGAAACCGCCCTACTGTCTTTTGTGGACAGACAATATCACTAGCCTTTCGAAACCGCCCTACTGTCTTTTGTGGACAGACAATATCACTAGCCTTTCGAAACCGCCCTACTGTCTTTTGTGGACAGACAATATCACTAGCCTTTCGAAACCGCCCTACTGTCTTTTGTGGACAGACAATATCACTAGCCTTTCGAAACCGCCCTACTGTCTTTTGTGGACAGACAATATCACTAGCCTTTCGAAACCGCCCTACTGTCTTTTGTGGACAGACAATATCACTAGCCTTTCGAAACCGCCCTACTGTCTTTTGTGGACAGACAATATCACTAGCCTTTCGAAACCGCCCTACTGTCTTTTGTGGACAGACAATATCACTAGCCTTTCGAAACCGCCCTACTGTCTTTTGTGGACAGACAATATCACTAGCCTTTCGAAACCGCCCTACTGTCTTTTGTGGACAGACAATATCACTAGCCTTTCGAAACCGCCCTACTGTCTTTTGTGGACAGACAATATCACTAGCCTTTCGAAACCGCCCTACTGTCTTTTGTGGACAGACAATATCACTAGCCTTTCGAAACCGCCCTACTGTCTTTTGTGGACAGACAATATCACTAGCCTTTCGAAACCGCCCTACTGTCTTTTGTGGACAGACAATATCACTAGCCTTTCGAAACCGCCCTACTGTCTTTTGTGGACAGACAATATCACTAGCCTTTGAAACCGCCCTACTGTCTTTTGTGGACAGACAATATCACTAGCCTTTAGAAACCGCCCTACTGTCTTTTGTGGACAGACAATATCACTAGCCTTTCGAAACCGCCCTACTGTCTTTTGTGGACAGACAATATCACTAGCCTTTCGAAACCGCCCTACTGTCTTTTGTGGACAGACAATATCACTAGCCTTTGAAACCGCCCTACTGTCTTTTGTGGACAGACAATATCACTAGCCTTTTGAAACCGCCCTACTGTCTTTTGTGGACAGACAATATCACTAGCCTTTTGAAACCGCCCTACTGTCTTTTGTGGACAGACAATATCACTAGCCTTTTGAAACCGCCCTACTGTCTTTGTGGACAGACAATATCACTAGCCTTTGAAACCGCCCTACTGTCTTTTGTGGACAGACAATATCACTAGCCTTTTGAAACCGCCCTACTGTCTTTTGTGGACAGACAATATCACTAGCCTTTTGAAACCGCCCTACTGTCTTTTGTGGACAGACAATATCACTAGCTTTTGTGTGGACAGACAATATCACTAGTCTTTTGAAACCGCCCTACTGTCTTTTGTGGACAGACAATATCACTAGTCTTTTGAAACCGCCCTACTGTCTTTTGTGGACAGACAATATCACCCGATAAACGCATATACTTTAACTTTTTTTTATTCCAAATGAATTCCAATGTAAAATTGTAAAGCTATCAAAATGTTGGAAAGTACGTGAAAAGAAAATTATTATGATAAGGTAATAAAACCATGGAAAGTTTTAAAATAACGATAACATTCTTGACAAAAACATTTCTTTTTGAATGGTCTCTGCATATGAATGTTATTCTAGAAATAACAGCGAGAAATAACTGGCAAACCCTTCAGTACAGACGTGATGTCACCAGACTTCTTATGTTTTACAAAATAGTAAATAACCTTGTTGCTGTCCCATTACCTGCATATCTTGAAAGACCAGCGAGGATATCCCGCCACTTACACTCTTTATCTTACAGGCAAATTCATACTCCAGCTAGCTACTTTAAATATTCCTTTTTTCCTTATACAGTGATACTTTGGAACAGCTTACCAGAAAATATAGTCTCACAAAATGATCTTTTAGCATTTAAACAAAAGCTCCTCTCGTTTCAGATAGTAGACCGTCCCTGAATCAACAAAAAGATGTTTTTACCAGATCTTAAACCTAACATATTCACCTTTTTTTCAGAAAATTTTCTCACCCTAACAAAATTTTTATTTTAACAGTTTTATCCTTGCACAGACGCGCACCTGCCAGTAATACCCGAAAGGGGAGTTTGTGCAGTATATATAGATAGATAGATAGAGAACATATGTCAAAATTGTCACTCGGACTTCTCTTGATAGGAAGTCTTCAAGCTGGCTTGTGGTAGGTCGGTAGTTTTACCTGGGTGCCTCCGTGCACCCAGGTCCTCATGCACCCGTAATTAGCTGGACGTCGCAATAGGATTGAAATACTCTCAATCCTTTCGCAAAAGCAATAGCATATAAGTCATGATCTGAGGATCAAAGGACAGCTTCGTGAACCGTTCGCACATGACCAATAGCATCCTTAGAATATTTATCGAAATTAAGCTTAGCATTAAGGGTGAAGAAGGCTCTCAAGCTCTCCATTGAAACAGAGCACCTTAAGCCACACGTATCTCCTTGAATAAGACACATGCATGATTGATAGATACTAAACAACCCTAATAGCTTAATGATATTCTTGTGAGACATTGACTAATTGACGAATGATCTTCTTCCCCGGTTTAGCACCTCATGTGTCACCATACCGCCTATTTTTTGACTGCATTAACTCTGGCAAATTACGAACCATGAAACAAACAAGATATCATTTCACGAAGGTGTCTCTATTCTTGTCTTTTCTTGGGTTACGTTTGTACTTTAAGCTTATCGTCTTTTTTATGTCTTTTTTTTTACTGACGTTGTCAACAGATGGTATTCATTTCTCTCCTAGAAGGAAGCAGCTTTTGTCAGCAACTGAACGTTTTCTGGCTCATTTTATGTCGCGGCCCGGTTTAAACACAATAATGGCTGACTTTCGTATACCAGACGATAGATTTAATGACGCAACGGACAAGTTATCACTTCTCGGCTCGCTTCATTTATGCTAATTTGATTGCTAATTAAAGCATCATATTTTAATACATACACATGTTGAATAGTTTCATGTTAATTTCTTATCTCAAGTAAAATGAGAGAGAGAGAGAGAGAAACACAGAGAGAGATAAATATACATGTTTATATGAAAGATATAGGAAGTATGACACGCATTCGAATATTCTAAAAGTACACCAAAAGCTGTCCCGCTTCCTCTTTTTCGATAGGTCTAAACTTGTCTTTATCATATATACGGATAAGGCGTAATAAAAAAGTTAATTGTTTCCATTAGCCCGACCGACTCTATTTTTTTTTTTGCACCGACCCTACACCTTTTTTTTTTATAGCATTCGGGCTATAACGATCATTGCAAATTGCAGCTTTCGTCACTTCCTCTAAAACATAAGGTAGACATGGAATAAAAGTTAAAAATAATAAAAAGTTAAGCCGACCTACCTTCCCCTTTTTTTCCGGAGTTGTTAGTGGGAATCACAGATATATGTAGTTTACTCAGAAGATTTCACATACCTTTTTTTCTGCTAGAATTCACGTTCATTACTGTCTGACTAAAGCATCCTTTAATCTTAGACTTTCTTCAAATGAAAGTACGATACTGCTTAAAAGACTTAAAAGACGGGCTGATGTAAATAAGTTTGTTATATACATACGTCTTATTTTACCGCATATATGCATAATGGCCGTGCATGACGTTTGACTCGATGCCTATTAAGATTACCTCAAAAACTGAACTTTACCTACATGTTAAACGCTCTTATGAATACAATAAGCCATACACATCACAAAAGTCACTTTAGACTTGACTAAATCCCCCCCCCCCAAAAAAAAAAAACAAACAACAACAAAACAAGCCTGACTCAAATACCGGCCTTCAGAATATGTTGGTATACCTCAAGCGAGTCTCATAACGTAATGGACCATGTTTTGCTCTGTGGTTTTTTTTTATGTAATAAACACTGATATGGTTATTAGTAAAACACTAAATTCTGAACAACATTTTTATAGAACTACAGTTCTAATAAAACACCGTTCCCTTGGGACCTTATATCAAAAAGAATTATCTTCACATTAGAAATATTGTTTCAGCAAAGACATGTACGGTTATCTATGTCAAACAGCAGTGTTTACAATACAAATGTTTTAGATAAGTATAAAAAATGTTACACACATACAGTATTTTTTACGATTAATTGCATTTTTCCAAAATTCAATTTTGATAAATTTAGCTCAGAGAAAATTGAACCTATCTTTAAAATTATTAAGAGAACCCCTCAATCCTCTGGGATTCTTCAAAGGGCTATTTTAGTTTTAGCATTGCAAGGGAACCGTCAAATTAAAATAAAATTTCATAGCCGGATTCAAATGTTGTGTATATGTTTTTGTTCATTGATTGTGTGTTGTTGTTTTCAATGGACATCACGGCACGCAAAGCTCACATTGTACTTACTAATAATTATATAACCTGCGAGTTCCATTATTAACAAGTCCATACATTTTGATTAATTCCTAGCTTCCAATGTTGATTAAATATAACACATATACATATGAAAACAACATACATGTATGCATACATTAATTGATCCAAATGTTAAGTATAATTCTTGCATTTGAATGGAGAGAAACTAAGACTAGATAAAAGACGTTTTTTTGTGTAAATTACAGCTAATTCAACCTTTGGGAAATAAGCTCTGATCACGTGTAAGATAAATCACATCAAAGAAATAAATTAAATTTTAAAATCCTAGACGAGCCTTGGATATCTCACAGGCTTGCTCATTAAGGATTACGAGTATTCATCGAGGTTATTTGCTTTGTTTTCATCAATACTAACATGTCTCTAGACATTTGTGCTTTTGTGCGTTGAATTTCTTGGGTTTAAAGGAGCTCGTTCACAGATAGACATTGACTAAAAATTTTGATTTTTAACTATGTGTGTGTATTACGTCTATCAATACCCCTCTACATTCTACAGATACATGGTCACTCAATGAAATTATCCGTGATTGTAAATAATGGGTGGGTTCCCCATCACAGGCAATACCGTCACAGACGGTATTGAAACTATACTTAGAATTATAAAACTTATATTTAGATTTTTCAATTTTCATTTGCCGTAACTTTGCTGATCACATTCAATCTTCGCGCATGCGAATAGGATCATAGGATGAACTTACGAAATCGCTACCCAGATTAATACATGTTAGATGTTTACATATAAACAAAACAACATCATTATAACAACTAAGTTTCCTTGTTCCATAGAAATTGTTAAAACAATCAAACGTCAAAAACTTCGATCTGATATAACATAACTACATGGCGATTGTACAAACCTTTATTTTGTGGAAGCTCAAAATTTTATGTTTTATCCATTAGAAAAACAAGTTTTGACGAAATATTGATAAAAAAAATGAGTTCGTTTATTGTGTTATCCCCCCCCCCCCCTACCTCGAAAACTTACATATTTATATTTTTGACGGATGAGTCGCCAATGTCAATATGTTGTGTGCATCAACCCCGAATCCAGAAGCCGTGGGAAAAACTATTTTCAGACCTACCCAATTCAAAAGTACTGCTTCAACAAAGAAACCGTTGATTAAGACATACCCGTACGTAGTACAAGACATAAATTTGATAAAAATCAACGCAAACATAAGATGCTTCTTGAAGCAAGTTTTATCGTTTTAACTACAAATATTCAGTGCAAAGAGGGTTAATTATTATAGTAAACATGTTTTCTTTCATTTTATCAGCCGTTTGTATCGTAGATCGTTCACCTAAGCAGTAAATTTCAAAACAAATCCGAATCTTAATAGGTATTTTTTTCTCAGATCAGAATACATTTAGAGTCGAACGAGCATTCGTCTTTGCATTATACTTGTAATTAGCATTTAGAAGAATCACTGTACTGGATTAATGAGTGCCTTTTTGTCGTTTTGTTCATTTTTATGACTACCATCCGCGAGAACAAAAACGAAAAACTCCAGGTATTGACCTATTAAATGCAAATAGGTTCTCAAAATTTGAGACGCAAGATGAACCATTTTTTTCTTGATCCCTCCCAGGTATTTCTTTGTAGTCCTCTTTGATCATAAACATGCTTAAAGTTTTATTTTGTAATATAAGAACTATTTTTACGAGGGCGAGATATAAAATGTAGACAAGGATCCTGTTTTAGAATGTATATCTTGTTGCTGATAGTAATTTTGATACCATTAACTTATGATAAAACAAAGATTTCATTGATTTTTTTTCTGTTCTCTTTAGACCTTTTTCAAATCCTTCGGATTCCCGTATATCTTTAAATACGCATAAATTGACCATATCTGATATTGTGGTATGTAATTCCAGTAGACTTGATATCTAATCGAAGAATAAGTGGTTGTTTTGTTTTATTTCATAAAAAAGTCGAACCTTATATACGTTGACAATCAATGGGAAATTTCTATTGCGATAACTTCAGATCATACCTTTATGGATGGCTATATTAATGATTCAGACGGCTGCATTACGATCATAAATATTATTGGTGCTACAAATTTAAATGAAAAAATGTGATTCCTGACAGTACACATCGTAAATACGTACATCGTAAATACGTATACATAATTGTATAAAGTTTAAGCGGCATTCACAAATATAATTCGAAGAACGAAAATTGTGAATATTCAGTGTGTACCCCACTTGCGTTTATTGAAATTAATTATATATTTAGTTTGACAATAAATCTGATATCGGAAATATATAAAACGTTTGTTATACACGGCAATATAAACACTTCTGTTTAATCCAAGTTAAGTTTTGTAGAAAAAGCCGAGTTTTGAACCTCTGACTGACACAAACGCGCATGCATGCGCTGCGCGCACACACATATTATAATAGTTACAGTAACCGGTGACTTCCGGTTCTTTTTTACGTAATGAAACTGTCAAAACTAAAATGCTGAAGTTCAAAGAAAACATGTTTTTGTGACATGGCATGTCCAAAATAATTAGATGAAACACGACAACTTATTAATTCTGCACAAGTATGCAAATCATTACGATCTTTATTTTTATTGAAATACTATTATCTTGTCCAATTAAAATTCCACAGGATGTTTTTCAGCTTTAAATACGAAATATGTTACCAATGTTGTTGAATACGCCTGCATTTGACATTCCTAATTGAGTAGGATTTATTTTAAGTGAAAATATATGTATATGTATTTTTTTTTTTGAATAGCAAGTAATAGTTACAGTTTATATATTAAGTTTTATGGATTTATCACAAGCGACGCGACAGTTTCTCACAAACGCCATACGGCTTTGCCTTTGACCTCCAATTATGGACCCGCCTAACGTTTGACTGACATTTTTACATGATGCATTAAGTAAGGAAAAACTGTAATTTAAAATAATTGATATTCAGTCGTTCACAAGATTTGATTTTGATTTTATTTTTGATCATATTAACAGATGGCGTTATGGCCATAGGGTAGGTGCAGGTGGGGACTTATTTCTTTAAACATTACGATAGTTTGATTGTATATGTCACTATCATAAACTATTTCCCTACTTACTTATAGTCGAAAACTATTAGTCTACATGTATCTATAATTCCATGCTTTTTGTAAAAACATAGTTTAGCACTGAAGAATGACTTTAACCCCATTTCTGACCTTTTTTATTTATTTATTTGTTCACCATTGTTCTGTTAAAATAACAAAAAGAAATTGATGTTTCCCAAAAATTATCCGAAATTAATATTTACCGGTTGTCTTTCTTGTCTATTTTCAGTACTGTGCCTTGTAGCCAGTGTGCTGTCGCTGACGTTAATTGCTTACGATCGCTTCTTTGGCATCGTGTTCGCCTTAAAGGCCCACATGTCTAACAGGAAGGCGAGTTTTTCCATTATCTGCATATGGGTGTGTTCATTCGCTATTGCGGCACCTCTGCTCTGGTACCGAGAGCTGAATGAGCGAAAATGGTCAGATTTTACAGAGAGATGGTGTGACGATGCCTGGCCGATTGTCGAGGAGTATGATCAGAAACTCAACGTCACTGTCCAGCGCATGCCCTCAAGGTCAATTTATTTTTGCTTTGTGTCAGGGGTGTTATATTTCTTCCCCATGGCCGTGATGACCGTCGCCTATTCCTTCATCATCAGTAAACTTAGACACAGCACAATGCCCGGGGAAAGAGTCGATGCAGGATTTAATGCACAACAGAGAACTAAAAGAAAGGTACAGTTGAATGAAGGCTGTGTGGATCATAGCTACTTACGAATATATTTTTTATGAATTTTTTATAACGGTATAACTTTTTAGAAGTTCAAAAACATTATAAAGAAGTACATATGAATTAGATAAAAAGAAATTAAAAACATCAGTATTTTAATACACTTTACACTGTGTAAAACTTCAAAATTATCTTAGTCGCTTTTTATCAATCTTCATTTATTAGCAAAAAAACGTGTTTCATGAGAATAGCATTCGATTCAGTATAAGAACAGGATCGAATTTCACCACTTAGTAGTATTGAAATACTTTAGAGCTACTTTCATCATTTTTTTTCCTCTTATAACAGTGTGGCCATACCACGTGGTATATGAAGTCATTTTAAACTTTCGCAAAAAGCATAGTTTGCATCGATTCAGGGAGGAAAACCGCGATAAGATTTTTTTTTATCAATTTTTATGGTATTTAGCGGATGCGAAGCGGAAATTGTGCCCTATATATGGGTCCGAATTATTCTTTTGTAAGACCCACACTATTTTTTTTTTTGTACAGACACTAAACTTTTTTTTGTAGCAATCGGTCAATTGCGGTTGTTAAAGGCTGTTTTCGTCATTTTCTCCAAAAATAAGGTAAAAATGAAGAAAAAAAAGTGTAGCCGACCTACCGACCCTTTTTTTTGTTGAAATGTTAGTGAAATCAAACAACTTTTTTTCGCTTAATCTTACTGTATATATGACAAAAGACTCAATCGGGTTTTCGTGTAGTGTATAATTTCCCGCTTCACTTGCGTGAAGAAATAAAATACTTAAGCAGATGTAAAATATGCTGCTTGTGATATCTTTAAATGACACCATATACCACGTGGTATGGCTACAGTGTGATTGTTATCAAAGTAATATGTTATATCAACTTAGTATATATTAAAAAAAAGATACGAGTGTTAGGCCAAAAGAAAGTTCCATTTCTGGTCGCCAGACCGACCTTTTTTTCAACGGCCGACACTAAGATTTTATTTTTTGCCTTTAAAAAATAGCCCCCCCCTTTTTACTATTCGTTTCATCAAAAGAAATCCCCACCTACCTACCCTCTTTTTTTTTTGGTTTGAGACCAGAAACAGAACTATTTATTTTTTTGCCTTACATTGATACAAGATAACAACGATACTTTGCTTTAGCTGATTCAAGTCTTAATATGAAAAATAGTATCATTATATGCCTTAATAGTAACTCCTGCTTCATCTCAGACGACAACACATGTTACAGTATTGTCCCCATATTTTGTAAAATCATCTTTTTTTATGCGTTTGATTGGATTATTTGGATGTGAATAAAAAAAAAATAATTTGAAAATTTCACTCTTTCCAACATTTTTTTTTTTTTTGCAAAAGATGTGCAATTATTTCATCACGTGGCCATCGAAAATTGTATTCTGACAAGTGGCGTGGAATTCTTCTGTAGCCTGCTACTCATTAGAGTACATTTGCTGAAGTCCACTTGATGCAATAAAAATCGCATCCCCCACAAAAACAAACTTATATCCTCTTTGCCTCGCCAACTAATGTTCTTGGGGTATGTCTCATGCTACAGGTGATAGCGATGCTAGTGACGATCATGGTAGTGTTCGGGATATGCTGGCTGCCGTATCAAATAGTGCTCCTCTACAGCGAGCTCCGAACAAACAGGGCTATGGTAAGATGGCATTTACTTTGATATTATACTTAGTAATAACAGTCACCATTGTGTATCAAATATGCTACGGTCACCGCTAAACAGTTGATAATTCAGTACGTGATTGGATACTAGATCAAGAAATTGGAAACTATAGATTAACTTTACGATGTTACATTCTTATGTTTGACTAGTAACATTGCTTAATGGCAGCAATATAGAAGCTCGTGAATGCTAGCTTTGAAAACAAGATTTAATGGTGCGTGTCCGGAAATCTGACCTTTTAATGGATTTCTTGTAATTCTTGCGGTACAAAATACCGGTACACAATCGAATACAGAAATGAGCAGACTACATCGATGAGTTTTTGGCCTTTTTCCAAAGCGATGCATAAGGTGTTTGCTTCATTTAGTGAACAGAATTGATGTGTTTTTCAGCTTGGCGATTGGTATTTCCTCATGGAGTTCCTCGCAGGATGCTTTGCCTTCTCAAACAGTGCGCTGAACCCTATTATATATGCTGGTTTTAACAAAAATTTCAAGCAAGGTAGGTTGATAGTCCAGTATCGATAACTTATGATATCTACTTCTCTAAAAATTCAAATAGAACCCTTTGTGTTTCTAATATCTCTGCCAACAAATGTACCAAGCCTCTGCTGCATGTTTTGTTTGCATTAACATTTTGTTGTGTTTATTATATTTATTTTCTCATAAACACACTATATAATGAGTTTAAGCTTCAAAATTTCAAAGTTTAAAGTTTGAAACGTTGCAGCTTTTAACATTCATTTTCTCATTAACACGCAGTTTAGTCTGTGTTTAAAAGTTTAACTCTGAAACGCTGAAACTTTATTTCTTTTAATACTGTATCGTCCATTAAAAGCCAGAAGGGGCTATCAGCCTTCTTTTTACATATGCTGATAGCCCCATCTGGCTTTCAATGGACGTTATGTTCTTATACTGACACTACTTATTTTGGGCGGAAGTGATTAAATATTGCTTATGTTGTTTCCGGTTTTGGGTTGAAGTATATTAACATTGCGATACTAAATAATATAAAAAATCCATGCCATAGAATGTATCGTATTTATGTTATTTGCTTCGCATCATCTCTTTCTTTGCATGTCGCTATTCAGCTTTTTCACATTAATACCTCTACGCTAATTTCAATAAACAAAGGAACATGATCCATTTAATTATCATTCACACTTTACTTAAAATAAACAAAGTTATACAGACGTATTTCACGTTTTATTTTTATTCTTTCATCTCAGATTTCAGCATTCTTCATCTTATATTTCCGTTTCCGGTTTACATTGTTCACCAATATTCGTACATCTATAGAGTGTAAACATCTCTCGAACCCATAAAATTTACTTACAGAAATCGTCCTAGTCACATTTATCATTCCATTTAACGATTATCTTAATTTGATGATAGATTATGATAGATTTTCAGTATCAATAAAGTCATGTTCCATTGTTCAACAGCACCCTTCTGTATATAGGTTTATTTGAAAATGCTCATTTAGTTTGACTGGCGAGTCTTGCTTCGGTATGTTGGGCCTATCTGTATATATGTTTACCATCTCCCCTATTTCATAGTAGGATCTAATTATTAGAAAATATTGTCATTTTTATTTCGTTTCATTTATGTTTTATTTGATATATTGCTTTGCATATATTTTTGGAATTCTTTTCCAGCGATCACGTTAATGAAATCGGATATGGTTGATTACGGAAGAAACTCGAGTTTTCAGATGTTTAACATAAGATATCTAATGGGAGAATCAAGACGTGCCTCCAGAGCCGGAAGTCTTATTCACAAACTGTTCACAAATTCGAACTCTTCGCCGATTCCAAAATCGAGAAATCGCTCTCAATCATGTGTATCAGCAAACCGTGTTCTTGTGCCGACTCACAATCGGCGTTTCTCAGAAGCAACAGTGAAAATACAATTAACTCCTAATTATTTTCGACGTTGCAAAGCTGATGAGAACACAATGAATATTATAAATGAAGAAATAAAACCTTTAGTGAGTCAAAAACATAACGGAAACACTGATTCTCCTGGCGAAAAGAGCTCGTTTCATCGCCAGGCAGCAAGCTGTAGAATCTATTCAGAACCTAAAGAAAGCAACAAGAGAAGAAGGCACTCAGCCGATAGCGAGCAAGCTGCTAAGCTTAGGCTTTTGTATGCATAATGACGCAATGTCGGTTTTGTCTGTAAGTTCCTTTTTTTCTGTGACCAAAGGGCTGCATGAATCACCAGAGTTTTTTTCTTTTGACTTGCCGATGCTTTGTGGGGTTTTTGAAAAAGAAAGGCACACCCCGATTTTTGACAATTGACAATAGCTGGCAAGGTGTATGTCACAATAACCTGTCAATCAGGGAAAAAAAAGATTGGGTTAACTGAACGCCGTCAAATGAGAAAAATGTATAACATCCATGCGATAGCATCTGTTCTATTGTTTCTTCTGGTCTTTGCTTTGCAAATATGATAAATTCAGAATAGCCAAAAAATATAGATTTACTGTATTTATGATCAGATATCTTTCCCCTAGTTAAGTGCAGATCAGCTATCTTTCTATAGTTTACCTTTGTTTACTAGATAGTTAATTTGCATTTAGCTAGGGAAACGATTGTAAAATAAAGACATAAGGCTGTAAACCTCTACACACTGTTCACAAAAAAAACAAAACAAAAAAACAAACAAAAAACACAAAAAAAAAAACACTGAGGTGACTAGTGCAGACCTTTTATTTAACAAAGCTTTTGTGAACTTCGCATGTAACCTCTGTATGTTTCTCAAGTATGTAGAACAACTGCAGCTTTTTTCTGTCAAGTTTCTTTTTTATGTTTTTGCATGTTTAGTTTCATTCAAGTTGAACGAAACAACTATTTTATGGCAGTTAAAGAAACAATAACGATAAAAGCATACTATGATAAAAATGCAATAGCAAAACCTAGAATAAAACGTAAACTGTAATATTTATCACGAATGTTTCAAGATGATAAACATATAGTAGTTTTCATTGCTTTTGTTAACTAACAGAAACGAGTAAGTCATAATTCCTTTGCAGGCCTGAGAGACATTTGGCTAGTGATGAGTTGTCAAAAAACACAGCGCTATATGGATCCTAAAACATACGGTACGTATCATTCGTCAACAGCGGCAACCGCACTGTGACGTAATGAACTTTTGATGACGTCGACAAATTGCAATTTGTTACAGTATGTGACGTAACTAACAAAATTATGACGTTACCACCCTGTGACGAAATGAACGATATAGTAATGTCGTGTTGTTTTTTGTTACCAATAGTTACCACCTTGTGACGTAATGACTGATATGGTGACGTTGATATTTTTCAAGTAGTTACGCCTATGTACATTGTATATAGATCTATGTGCTATTGTATAATGTATAGAGGGTATTAAAGAGTTATTATGTAGACTTTCGTGAACATTTCTAACAGTGATGTACACATATGGTACTTTGTAACACATTTAAATGTGACATTTGTCATTGTAAATAACATATATAAAGAAAAAGGGACAACAGTTAAAGATGAAATCAATTAAGAAAGAACCCCGTGATCAATGATCTTACCTTTGAACAAAATGAAAATATCAAAACGAATATTAGTGTTTTCATAAATACTGATGTGAAATTCTTAAGTTTTGTTCAGATTCATTGATGTAGTAGTTTCTGACATCACTTTGAAGACCTTGTGGAACCCCTTAACCCTTTCCCTCATAGAGAAAACCATGAAAAGACCTATGCAAACAGCATAAAACCAGATCAGCCTGCGAGTAACTCGCAGGCTGATCAGGTTTTATGCTGTTCGCTGCTCCTCAGTGGTCTGGAAATGAGGATATTGTAATTAAATTTGGTAAGGTTTAAATGTTGTTTTCTGCAGATCGGGCTTTATGTGGTACCTATTGAGTGCGTCAAAATGAGTCTATATGAGGGAAAGGGTTAAGACAGATCAGGTTTTATGTGGTACCTATTGAGTGCGTCAAAATGAGTCTATATGAGGGAAAGGGTTAAACGTATAAGTTAATTACATCGACATTTTCTTAACGAAAAGTATGTAACAAATTATGAGTGGCGATGGTTGTTTGTTTCTATAACTAGAAAGTGCTATGGAAGAATTGATGATGTTTGAACGATCATAATGATGAAAATACACTAGGGCTTTAAATTTGCTCGGCTGAAACTTAATCCACCCCTGTATATCACATTTCATTTCTATGACAACTGAAAATCTCCTGTAAAGTGATATGTATATAGAGAAATGTAGGAATCACTTGATGGATAGTGCGAGAGCTAAATGCCAGTATAAGGTTTCAAAAGAAATGTTTCATCAATTAATTGTTTACATGAATAAGTATGGTGATTATATAATTCGTTATCTCTTTTTTCCTTCTTTTCACTGAATAAACATGTTCATTATTTCGAGTCTTCAGGGTTAGAAACATATATTTGTATATGCATATTAATGTATCATCATCGCAAGCTTGTGGGGCCTCCGTGGCCGAGAGGGTAAAGCCGCTGACTTTAACACTCACTCAACCCCTCACCGCGTGGGTTCGAATCCCGGCAGGGTCATTCGGATTTTCATGTGAGGAAGCCTTCCAGCTGGCTTGCGGTAGGTCTGTGGCTCTACCCGGATGCCTCCGTGCATTCGGGGTCTTCCTCCACCTTTTATTAGCTGGACGTCGCTTGTGACTGAAATACTGTCGAATGGACGGTAAACTCAAATAATCTAGTCATCGCAAGCTTGTAATCTTTAAAATGGTGCGTGTGTTAAGGTCATTTTGTATCACATTCAGTAGAATTGCGAATATCCGAGCATATTACCTAATTCAGAATAATACTTCCGGTCATTCGTCCCTCCTGATTATCCAAGCATTATTGAAAATCATACTCGAGGTTATTCGTTCCTTCGGAATTTTCGAGCATTCAGAAAAAATACTATCGAAAATTCATTCCTATTTTCCGTGTATAAAGAAAAAATACTATCGGTCATTCAGACCTGCTAAATTTTGAGCGCGTGACCAGATTCATTGTGTATACAAAATCTCTGTACGGATGCTGTATTTCTGTAGGGAAACGTACTGGCATAACGGGAATGCTTAAGAGAAAAAATAATCTCGTTTGATATAACTATTAAGATAGTATCTGACACGGTAATGACGAAATCGACTCCTGCATTATAGTCGTTTTTGCCATGCATTTACCTAAATTTATAATGTTATATAACAAACAAAGTCCATGCTACTCTTTGTTCTGTCAAATCTAAACGACTGTCGGTCACAATCTTCCAAATCTTTTCTCTTTATTTTGTGTACATATCTTTCTCAGTTTTCTTTATTTTCTAAATGAATCTCAATCCGTTCCACACTTACTTCACCATAACATAGACCGGAACGATGTTGTTTCCTTTCTGTTACTATATGTTTATCCATTCTCCTATGTTACATACCGTATATCATAACTGAGATGTTCAGTTCTGTTCCCTCCAAATAAGTCCTCGGCAAGTCGCATATTTACTATACATGTAGATAGGTGAAACTGTACATATTGTAGATAGTTAAATAGGAGTCAAACTGGTCCCTTTATGTGGCCTAAAATATTATTCTATGGTATCATTTTGATCACTTGTTATAAGCATTGTAAGTTGGTGCTTGGTGTGATGACGTCATTGTGTGTGTTGTGAATAGACCGCCTGCTCCATTGAGATAGCAGGGTTACTTTAATTGAATGAATTCAGCATCATTTTGACGGCCACATACACTGCTGAAATGCGTTAATTTGGACATAATTGGGACCATCCTTAAAAGGGACTATACCAACACTGGTACATATTTTCATCATATTTATTCATCATAGTAGCAGTTAGTCAACAGGAAACTCCTCATATAACGAACCCGGATTTAACAAACTCCCAGTATATCGAACACTTTTAAAGTCCGATATTCTACCTTATGCATTATACACACACGTTTCTCGAACATCGGTTATTTCGAAGAATTTCAGCTGGTCCTGTGGAGTTCGTTATAAGCGGTGTTTGCTGTATTTGTCATGTTGAGCGTTGATCAAACGTTTTATGCTACGATGATTATATTTTTACATGTGATTTATTGTAAATTACCCGCTGTGTTATTTGTTGTTAATTTGCTCTGATGTTGAAAATAAATTTAAAGTAATTTTGGTATTTTGAGTTTTATTTTCATCCCAAAACTTATGTTCTACCTTTAAATTCCTAGTGTTGCATGCTACCACAGGGGCTTGAAGTCGAAACAGTGATTACGGTCACGAAAATGAAAAAGAATGAAAGATTTTTTTTTCTTAATACCAAGTTTGGAAAATCGCATATCTTCCCCAAAAGCGTATAAAATTGATTTCATATTTATTTCAATTTGTATTTTACTTTGAATCGATTTTGAAAACTCATGTCTGAGGCAATTACCGCTATGAATAAAAATAAACATTATCAGTCATTTGGTAAACAAACTATCTAGTCATTCATATTATCTTTGATAACATTTTTTTTCTTCTTTTTTTTTGTCACTAGTTGTTAATTTTGATTTTTTGATCGGCGAGTCTATGTAATTACCTTTGGGTAACTGCTAGTTACTGACCGTATGTAACTTTCCATGGCGCTTAATATTTGGGAGGGTCAGTACCTATAAAACACTCTCTCCATAGAAACTAAACTCGTATTTCAACGTCCAAGTCAATGTTGACAAACATCTTGAAGGCCACCAACTCATTCTTAAGGTTGGAAAAGATTATTCCCATTTTGATGAGAAATTTAATGCGTTTTCCAAAATCGAGAAAATATATTATCACAATTTTATTGTTTTCTATTAAAATCACTTTTATGCGACGAACTTCAAATCCTTATGCATGTTCCCTATATTCATTTACAAATCTAGTTAGTTTAAACAAAGTATCATTATATACAGGGTAGTGCCAGGATTGGTTGACCCTGTGTCAAGGAAAATATGACTTGGTGTGGTATCAAGCCACATATCTACGGCAGCACTATACCTGTCTCAAGCAGACATTGTTTTCAAATGACTGAAATACTGTCGCTGGGACGTTAAAACCAACCAACCAACAAACAAAATCTTATTGAAACTTTTTTTCAAATACAAACATACAAATTCGAACTAGTTAAAGCGTGTGTCAACTCGTCCAATCTACCAATATATAAATGATATTTAAATATATAACCAGTATCAGGCTGTATACACAGTTCTTTTGGATTTCCTTAAAAGATTGTTAAATATCAAGCAAAAATATGATGACCACTAACCCTGGGAATTCCATCCCCGCCCGCGCCGCACCATTGATGCTATATTTCCTAGGCTAGGTACTTTGCGTGTAAGGGTACTTCTAGGACTGGCAGGCTCGAGGTCACGTGAGATGGTATTCCAGCAGTATGAGTTTTATTGTAGGGACTCACTATACAGAACATATATTTAATATAATCACCAGGTCCATTGGGTCTGTAAGTCATTTTATCGAAATAAGTGATGTAAATAGTCATTATCAAAGCATTGTTAATTTATTTTTCGCCGATTGGGAAACAAGGTCTTACAAGTTATGCTAATTCCTCTGGAATGGACCAGTACTTTGCGCCACGGAGGGCCATGACAATGTGTTACCCCCGCAGTTATGTCACAAGAGGACTACAGTATCAAAGTGACTAAGTGTGGTCTCATGCCATTTGTATGGTATCTACTAGTAAGTGAAACAAACAAACAAACAAACAAAATGCAGGAAAGTAATAGTCAGAAAAGCGAGCAAATTAATGGGTGACATGATTCCGAATGGATGACTAAAATGGTTACAGTAAATGAACAACAATGTTCGACAATGTTTTTTTTTTTTTCTTTTTTGGGGATAAATCATCATTTATAGGCCAGGCAATCATGTACGGATATAAACGACAACAGCGTTTCTTTTTAAGGGATACCTACGAATTTAAAGAAAGAAATTTCCACACACAAAAAACAAAAAAAAAAAAAAAACGAAAAAAAAAACCGACCCCCCCCCAAAAAAAAACCGAATTGAATGGTCACATCCTTGTCTTTCTTTTGCATAGATATATATCTCAACATATTCTATGGACACCTATTTATAACAGTTAAATGCATAAGGCAGCAACTTTCTCTTTTCTCAGCTGTATTGCTGTAGCTGTATTGGGGTTTACCGTCGCCGCGATAGTATTTCAATCATATAGCGACGTCCAGCTAATTACAGGTGGAGGAAGACCCCGAGTACACAGAGGTACCCGGGTAGAACCACCGACCTACCGCAAGCCAGCTGGAAGGCTTCCTCACATGAAAAATCCGAAACCCCTATCGGGATTCGAACCCACAGCGGTGAGGGGCTGAGAGATTTGTAGTCCACGACTGTAACCGCTCGGCCACGGCGGCCTCCCTCTTTTCTCAGGCCCCTCCACTTCTTAAAATATTTCAGACTGCATAGACTGAATATTTACATATGCTGATATACGAGTCTCGTGAATTAAGCACATGACATGTTCCTCTCGTCCAATCAGGTGCTGGTATTTGTTTTTTGACGTCGCGTGGAAACGCGGTGTCAGTATGGAATAGGTTTTATTTTTGCCAATGGAGCCGCATAATCAAATCAGGGAGCAACCACTGTTATTATTGTAAAATAAAAACATGCAATATGTTAAAAAAAAACATTTTATGAATCAATTACTTGCATTAACTGATGAAAATAAATTACAAGATTCAAAATATACAAGTCTTCTGTCGTTATTAAAAAAGAAACTGGACACATATAATGTATATCTGATGACATATCCTTAAACTTGTAGGCAACAGGTTTTAAAACATGGTTAACGGACCTTGCAAGTAACCTGATTCATTAAAGCTTAGAAAAGAATTTTTAGAGATGTTTTGAGATTATAAAATATTCAGAATTTAGATACAAACCGTCAACTTGAAAAACCAATGAAAAAGCAGTTAAAATATAAGTATTACAGCATATTGTAGAAAGTGTATACATATGGCCGTAGCGGACATGTCTAATTTACGGTTCAAGGCCCAACCTGCGGTCCCAGTATGTATAGTGCTTGAAATGGGTAAATCTAAGTGAACATTACAAAGCTATGTGATAAAGCCTTGTAAATATATATTTATTTTAATACATATAATCATAAAAGCCTGCGCACGCTGCAGAAATGTTATGTTAAATGTTTTAATAGACTCTACCCTAAACTTTGAAGTCACCCTAAATTTGTAAAGCACTTGATTTTGTCAACTAGAACTATATATCTTAAATATGGTAAAATAGAAAATGAACAAGTGTTCTTCGGAAAGAAATCGGTGATAAACTGATTGGCTACAAATATAGGAGGACTTCTATAAATATTAAAGTAACAGTTTCCAATAACAGACAGACATTCACACACATTAACCCTTTCCCTCATAGAGGAAACCCTGAAAAGACCTATGCGAACCGCATAAAACCAGATCAGCCTGCGAGTAACTCGCAGACTGATCAGGTTTTATGCTGTTCGCTGCTTCTCAGTGGTCTGGAAATGAGGATATTGTAATTAAATTTGGTAAGGTTTAACTGTGGTTTTCTGCAGATCAGGCTTTATGTGATACATATTGAGTGCGTCAAAATGAGTCTATACGAGGGAAAGGGTTAAGATATGTCTATATCTCCCTCTCTAACGCCCCCCCCCCCCCACACACACACACGAATAAACCATAAATTAAATTTCAGTACAGCAAATAGCGAAATTTTCATGTTTATGACGTATTGTGAATATTATGTAAATGCTTTTTCTTTTGCAGAGCTCTCCGTTGTCATCGCTGTTATTTCAGTGCCCATAATAGGTTGGACATATGCACACTGACCCGTTGTTTAATATCTTCAGTTATATCACAAGTTTATAGATAAAATAACACTACCACAAGGGTATTTATATATAGCCACATACTTACTATTTAAGTAACAATATAAAAAAAAACAATAACACATGTAATATAAACAATTTCCTAATTCCTATTTTGGGTATTTTTGGTGAGCGAAATGATTGCCTTAAAGTTTTTCGTATTTTTTTTATCTTCTTTTGAAAGGAAAATATTGATGATACCATAATCATTTGGTAATAAAACCCGTTGCTTGGATTCCATGTTCGAAAGAGCAAAACGAATATTTAAGAAATTCAAGATTTCTGTGAAAATAATTGTTGCAGAAAACTGTACATGGCATGATTACCAAAAAACGAATACTGAAATGATATACTGATTGAGAACATAAGGCCAACAACCAAACTGATTGTCATGGTGTAACTTTTGATTGTAATTAACCGAAATGTATAAGGTTTCCATTGTGTTGCCAGCGTACTCTGAAAATCAGTCATTGCGGTATTTCTGTATACCATGTCAATTTAAAAAAAATCAAAAAAAATCGGAAATCATTGATGTATATTTCCGGTATACCTTTTATGTTTAAAGAAATATTTTACTGTTGCAAATGAAACACGCACTCTCAGAATACATCTACGACAACAAATGAATATCTGTTTGTCCACCTTGAAACAGTTAAAACCTAGAAACAGGCCTAGGGTTTAAATCAGAACATTGAGTGGCATTCCGACACGTTCAGTGTCTGCTGTATGCCAACTGATCAAACAACAATTAATTGTTTTAAATATTCTGTGATACTGTGTGTAACGCATCATTTACTCAATTACTTTAATTGCCTTCCGGATACCTAATAATATTGTTTGACGATAGCTTCATATTAGAGTTATTTACTAGAACTGAAACAAAAATATCGATTAAATCTTTAGACTTTAGTAATATATTTATCACGGAAAGGTTCTTGTATAACGGTGATCATGTCTCTCTGAGTGGCGTTTATAATCGTATATACGCATGCTTATAACATGCTAATAATAACAACGCATTTATTGCGTTACGTTTTGTTCATGTATTAATATTTAATATATAAACTCTGAATGAAAATAATATGATAGTCTGAGTGTAAGCTTATACATTTCAGTGAGTACCTATACTCTTGTAAATATTTGCTTTTATATCACTGAGTCATATATTAATAGTGTAGACTTTAACCCTTTCCCTCATATAGACTCATTTTGACGCACTCAATAGGTACCACATAAAGCCTAATCTGCAGAAAACCACAGTTAAACCTTACCAAATTTAATTACAAAATCCTCATTTCCAGACCACTGAGGAGCAGCGAACAGCATAATACCTGATCAGCCTGCGAGTAATTCGCAGGCTGATCTGGTTTTATGTTGTTCGCATAGGTCTTTTCATGGTTTCCTCTATGAGGGAAAGGGTTAAGCCTAGCTGTCATATCTCACTTTAAACCTTCGATTTTAGACTAAACAAGCATCCTCTTCACATGGAGTAGATGACGTAAATGAAACTTAACGAAGCCAAGCATCTGTTTAAGAATTTTTCTTCGTTTTTCGTTCTTGCAGGTACATGCAAATAAATGTTTATCAATAACAATAGAGTAGGTATATATAATAAAGGAAATTGTCATTAAAGTGATCATTTAATCCATTTTATCGAATTATATCAAAAACCGCTGGCGGTTTATATTTTATAATTGTACCATAACATACAATATTAGAATCCTGTTGAATCTTACCAGGTTCATTTTTTCTTTGTTGGGGAAAGGTATGAAACTATTTATTTGTTATAAAACACATGGTTGAAATCGTTTAATTGATTCTCACGTTTCTTACCTCACACACATTTGCATAAAATTGTACAAAGATGTAAAACATATGTCATACTGAAATGCAGTATTTCTTCTCCTTTACATTTCTCAACACATACTTCCTGAAACAGGGTTTCGACTGAATGTTAATCAAATATATGCTTGTTACTTTAACGTACTGGCGACAGGATTGCCAATGATAATAATATCCCCGATTTTGATAGACTCCACATTATTTGATATAATTTCTATCTTTGTTTTAGGCTGACACTTTTCACAGCCTGACGAGAACACCTACCGTGGATTTGCGTATCGACTGTAAAGCCCAATGTACAATACTATTGATGTCAGTTGCAATAATAAGAGTGTCCTGTCCACTGCCCGAGAATCATCGAAATTATGGACACGTGATGAAGTGTACACGTTTTGTGATACACGTGCTTATTCACACTTACGAGGATTCTGGTAAATGTGTCAATGCACTAACACACGTTTGAATACAACCATTAAGGTTATATTGGCAGCAACCGTAACTCCAACAACAACACAACAAAAACAACATAATTATCAATGTCAGTTACAGAAACAAATACAGCATGGATATGTGACATATTGTTCATGTGTTGCAAAAAAAAAAAGCAGAATGACACGTTTTTTTCCTGAGTTAACCCTTTCCCTCATATAGACTCATTTTGACGCACTCAATAGGTACCACATAAAGCCTAATCTGCAGAAAACCACAGTTAAACCTTACCAAATTTAATTACAAAATCCTCATTTCCAGACCACTGAGGAGCAGCGAACAGCATAATACCTGATCAGCCTGCGAGTAATTCGCAGGCTGATCTGGTTTTATGTTGTTCGCATAGGTCTTTTCATGGTTTCCTCTATGAGGGAAAGGGTTTAACAAAAGGTGAACACCAATGTCAAAATTTTTCATGACACAGATTTGCATTTAAATTGTCCATCTTTCTCAAATACTTGTCGTAGTTCAATGAAAGGTTTCATAAATTAGGTGCCAGTAGCTTTGACTGTTTGCATTTGGATCTCTCGTATTTGCTCGCAATTAAATGTTGTTTGAAATAAATATCAGTTATAACCACCTCTGCCTCTGTGTGTCCCTTCACGCCATATACTTGGGCATTTTGTTCCATTGCCCTGCAACAGTATTTAATAGCTCATTACTGCTACGTAACACATAGTTTTCTTCTTTGAGCATATCACTTCCGTTTCAGGAAAAAAATATCAGAGGTTTATTCCGTTTATCGTTTTTTTTTATTACTCAACCTTAAATACCACTGAAAATAGGAAACCTTTAAGTTATAATTTCATTTGTGAAGTCACTGCGCTAATGTACACCGATCTTCTTCAAGAGTTATCGTTGAGATTTAACCTATTTTGATAGAAATCCGGCGAGACAGAAGATTCGCACGTGATGTGTATCGCTTGATCATTGGTTTGTGGCATAATGGATCAAATTAAATCTACGAAGAAAAAAGATATGACCAATTATAAAGTGTCACATTTTCTTCTCTTTCTTAGCTTTATATTCGTAGGTATGTTTTATTTATTTATTTATTTATTTATTATATTTATTTATTTATTTATTTATTTATTTATTTATTTATTTATTTATGAGAGAGAGAGAGAGAGAGAGAGAGAGATCAACACTTGTAGGAGACGCATTTTGAATTTACAAAATAAATTATTTGCTACATCATAATTTATATTTCTTAAAAAATGAATAAAAATTTTAAATGACAAATGTAATTAAAATGTAATAATTCAAATTTGCGGTTGCGAATTTCAAATCATTATAATAAAAGACTTTGGTTTAATGACTATTGTTTCCGTTCCAGCTCAAAGTAAAACAAGAATTATCATTGAAAATGATGAATACTCCCAGATACCACTTTGTCACAGTTACTGTTACCATGTCACTTACAGACAGTCTTGAGTAATTAAACAAAGGGCCATTACTCATGCAAAATCAAACGAAACATGACGTGCCAACAATATGCGCAACTAGGCTTGGTACTTATCAGTCTTGTAAAGTTTCATCAAAATCTTACCAAAGGTAGCCGAGAAATAGAGCGGAAAAATCTCATCAACAGACGGACCGACCGACAGACCGACGGACGTAACTCCAATATAGTCACCAGATAAGAAGTATATGGTGCTATAATAATGATGTAATTCCATTTTTAAACATGCATTTATCTTGAACAAGTATATATTTTCAAGACTAATGCCCCTGATGAATAGACAACTTCATTTTTCCTAAACTGTATCTAAAGCAAACGTATAAAGTTTGGCAGCGTTTTCGTTTTCTCCAAATAGTTTTGTAGAGTTGGATGTTATATTACTCAGTGACAAGGATGAAGCGGTACACTAACACAAGTACCAAAGATTTATTATTTGCATAATTTTCTTCCAAATGACACTTATATGTGAGTTCTCGCAGGAGTATGGCTTAATAGCAATATAGACGGATCATATTATCGCTTAGTGTGATCCTAATATTAGCGACAAATTGTTTCAAGCCATGTGTAATATTTACTATGCATTGTAAAACTTGGTCTGGCTACCATTATCGGTTTCTGTATCAACACTTGGATTTATTGAATGCTAGGTTTAATATGTCATGGTCTTGACCTCACGAAAGGCTTCCGGTGGTATGGAAAGTTAAGCTTTGAGTCTAGGTAAAACCAGGCTGGTATATCGGCCTACTTAGAAGCAGTAGTTGTTTTTTGCAGAGTAATTAATAGGAGAGGCGTGAACTTCACAAATATCAAAGAGAGAGAGAGAGAGAGAGAAGAAAAACAAACTGTTTTTATTTCTATCCTCATCTGTGAACAAGCTGCTTTGAGACAAATTATAGCATCACCTTATTGAGCGTGACTTAGCAAAACAATAAGACTATCATTAAAAAGACACTAAATTACATCAAGCAAAGTACAGCAAAGACTTCAATATCACTAAATATCACCGAAATATAGGTAAAAAACAAAAGATAAATACTAATCACAGTTAATATCCTATATTAAGCGTGTTTAGTCTGAAATAAAACATAATACATCAAAGCGATGTAGGTATCTCATGTTATAATGCATTACAGAATAATGACAAAATCTGAATAATATAAAAAATAAATTTGATTAAAAAATGCCTTTTGAAACTTTGTGATTTATAAAAAGATCAATGACTAAGTAAAATAAATATCTCAGATTATATCTAATCCAACAAAAACAACAACAAAAACAACAAAAAACAACAACAAAAAAAAATGATTTACAAGGAGACTTGATGAGTTCCTGCACCTGATAATACATTTTCCCGCTATTTAGATGATGACGTCATGTTCCCTGTTCATTTAGAAAAAAAAAAGCTCTGGCGTGGAGGATTTGCGATAAAGCATAGCTACAAGATGTATTACCCAACATGCATTTTTTTTCTTATCAAACTACTGGAATTGGTTATTTTTTCAACTGTTAAACCCGTATTAGCGGTCACCCGCATTAAGCGGTCAATTTTCATTTAGCGGTCAATTTTGATTTTACAACAATTTACATTTTTATTATATGTTTCTCTTTCATTTAGCGGCCATCTCTGTTAAGCGGTCACCTTCTCGTGTTTCCTTGACTGACCGTATTAGATAAGTTTTGGCTGTATTTCAAATCAGAAGTACATTGCCGCGTTGGAATATTATATTGGCCAAGTATAGTTCATCGAGTATTAGAAAAACAACAACCATAGTTTGAATTGATTGTAAATTACAGATGAAAATTGATTAAATGGTGACCAAAAGTAACAAAATCACATTCCTTGTAGAACAACTTCACTTAACATTTTTTTTTTATAAAATATCATGTGATTTCTAAAACAATTATTGAAACATAGTAAAGGAGTAAAGTTAAATTTTCTGAAATAAAAAATAAAAGTAAAATCTACGTAGATCAGTATTTTGATAATTTGAATTGTCTTCATACAACCTGATACGTTTCAAAACAACAGTATGACGTGACAGAAGGTCCAGATCTATGTGCAGATATTGCAACACTGCCGTGCTGACTTGTAATTGGAATTACAATCGAATGACCTTTAAATGTCACCTATAACTGATGATCGAGAAGCAATATCTATATGTTCAGATACAAAATTCGATACGTTGTCAGGTAGCTTCAGGAGATCGGTTAGAATGGCTAATGACATCTATATAGACAGCGACATATTTTTTTTTTTTATTTTGATTTGACCAATTTAGATCTCCATCTCATAAAAAGCATTGACAAAACATGAAACTTCGACAGAAATAAAAATAAGAGTATTTAAGGGAAATACAAATGAATGAATGAATGAATGGAAAAAATCAACAACAAAAAAACTCCGGAACCTGAAAAATAATTGTAATAAAGATATTATTAACGATGTGTTGGTGGAGCTGTCATGTTTACATGTTATGTTAACATGTTAACGCAATACGGAGGAATAACTTGAGAAAAAAATATAACGTAAAAATAGATGTACTGATATATACCAAATTTTGTATAAGCATACACTTGAGTATACAGAAATTTCAAAACGATTAAAATATACATTTATTCCTTAATTTAATTTTTCAATATCTCATATATTTTACTTTAGAGTTTGCCAATTTTGACTCTTAACAAAGCATGTAGCATAGCAATGAGTGTTCTTAATAACACTTATGACAAAAAAAAATGAAATAAATTATTCCGAGTTTTGATCTACTTTACACCCACATACACACATATAAACGTGCATATAAAGGATATGAGAAACGTGTAAATTGAATGTGTGAAAGAAAAGCATGCGATGGAGAAGCAGAAACCACACTTGGCAAATGAAAACGGCATGTCGTTAAACAGGTCGAGAAATGATTGTACACTATTGCTGATTTACGACCCAATTAAGTTTTTACATATAAATGCATTCTATCAACAAGTTTTATTTGCGCCGTAAGCATTTCGTCATTTAGCGGCTTCCACCCACTGGAGTAAATATAGTGTTGCCACTTGATATAAAAATACAATATAATGCCGAAGACGTGTGGCGTAATACCATGCACAGACATAAACACCATTATAAAACAGGACATAGAACACCATTACTCAATGTGCAAGAAATAAATGAAAAGTGATAATTTGTGCGCAAATGCACTTACAAAACGGGGTTCGACCTGAGTTTTAGTTTAAAACGTGAGTTTTAACCCTATACTCGATTAATTTCTTTTCTGATATGCAGCTTGTCAAAAGAATATGATAGAAAACTTTTTATGTGTTTGGTAGATTTATCACATTATTTGACAAAGTTCGGCAAATCTACGGGTGACCCAGACTTAACTTTCGGGCTTAAACCTCGTTGATTTATTAAAGAAAAGTTAACTTACAAATAAGCTTAAAAATATTTAGAGAGAGAGAGGAGGGGGGAAGAAAAAAGAGTGAGAGAGAGAGATATGTTAGGGAGAGCAAGTGGCGATGTTGAGAAGAGAGAGAGAGACAGAGAGACAGAGAGAGAGAGAGATATAGAAATCTTCATTCATAAAAACAGATTATGACAAAACACACCGAGGTTTGCCAAAAAAACTTACTTATTGGTGAAATTAACAGAGACGTAGAGTATTACTGTAATCTTCTGTATAGGTTTGGACATGATCCTAGTTTAAAAATTCCAATGCATAAGCAGTGATCTTTTGTTTTGTGCAGGCTTCAAGGTTGAAGGTTAAAGTAAAATAAGATGAGCGAAATACTTAATTTTTTTAAATTGAATTTTCTGTAATATAATCCCCATGGCGAGATGTACGATTACAGCCAAAAAATTCCGTTAAATATATCATTTTGACATCATTGTTTTTTTATTTATTCAAAGCTCAACGACAGAAATTTCAAAGAAATACTATTAGAACTGAGAAATGATGATAAAACGAATCCGATAAAATGATCTAAAACTAATTTTGAGGATAACATTTATAAATATTTTTCACGTTTTCACGTGGTCAAAGGAAGCCAAACCTTCACCAGAGGCGTATTTTGTTTTGAAAATGTGTACTATCTATTACAACGCATAGTGTACAACACGATGTTATGTTTAAATCAAGGAAACTGTAAAGGTTTATGTATCAATTAATCGGACAGCGTGTGTGGTGCAGTACTTACCGGAGGGTAATCAATGGGAAACATGATTCAAGATTCCAATCAGTGTTATTTAAACATAAGCTGTTTTGAATGGCAACTCAAACAAGCTTGCATCCCGTATTTTATAGCATTAAACAGGAACGATGTGTACTTCGAGCAAGAAATTGTGAGGATGATCAGAAAGAGAGTCTGTTAATCATTACGTTAATTAAATCATTAAGTTAGCGGCTATGTGCACTTGTACGAGAATGTATGAAAACTTTGATGTGCTCTTTTTTATGGAGAGATTCCCTGCTCTATTTACCCTTTCAGATAATGCGAAGTTATATAGACGAACAGACATAAATGAAAAAAAAAATGCTTTAATTTCATTTTTTTTTTTTTGCATATGTATTTTAACATAAGCATATATATATTCATCATTGAACTACATTAAAATATATTTGGTAGAAATACAATGTCAATAAAGAGCTGCTTTTTTGTAATGGAATGAACATTTTTGGAAACAAGAGTAGATTCGATGGGCAAGGTATATACAGATAATTTCCATAACTCCATTCCTTCATTAAGTGTTTTCAATTAATCGATGTTTTATGTTAATCTATATTGTACCAATATGTAAATGAAACATGATCTGTGTTATAATAATCTCTAGAATTACGAAAGCTTAGCATTCAAAATGTACGTCAGTTCACTATGCTTAAGACTGAGAAAAGAAAAGTGAAATAAGCATTGTTGCCGCTACCTTCTTAATAACGGATCACGTCATTGAAGTCAAAATAAAGTAAATAATGATAATCAAACTTTCATGCGATTGAAAACTTTTGAAAACAAATGTCTTCTCATTCCTGAATTTAAACTCTTTATTCACAGATTTTCATTTTTCATTAATATACAGAAAATATTGATAAAACACTAAAAAATATGTTAAATGTTTTAATTACAATATTTGTTGATGATGCTTGATATTACAGCATATTTATATGAAATTATGATAATAAGAGAGCTCAACCGAATCTATGATGTCACAGGGATCACATGGTCTAAAATGCATTAACTGCTAAAGAACTCACACATAATATGAACAACATTTAACAGACTTTAGTAATTTCGTTGCACAAACGACCGTGTTCAAGTCTTATCTTCCCAAAGGAAACAAAATGGGGGAGCGGATTTTAGAAAAAGTAAATCTATCTATGGGTTTTATCTTAAAGTAAGGTGATTTTCATATTGATAGGAAAACTGATTAGTTTCAGGTTTGTATGGAATTTCCAGGATCACCCCCTCCCCCGAGATTTGGCTATTATGTTTAAAATACGCATAAAAGAGGCCTGGGGAATAAGGGATCATGATTCACCTGGGATTTAAACAATTCGTGCGCGAATATTTCCTTTATATCATATAAATAAGAGACCTAACTTGCTGTAATCTAAAATAGATTAAAAAATTCTAAAGGCATTTTCAGAGAGTTGGCGATCTTAATCAAATTTGATTCGATAAGAGCCCAATAAATACGAATACATTTTTTTATAAAAAATTTTAGGTTATTTTTTTTTGAAGAAAGCCTAAATTTTAAGATTCATGTGTTAAGAATATCATCAAAAGTATATTTGCCAAATTTTGAAGGTATAAAAAGTCACATTTTAGTGTTTTTATGCAAATTTGGCTAAAATTTCAATAAAAAAGTAGTTTTAATTTTAAAACAAATCTGGTGAGGTATGTTTTTTTACATTTTCATAAAGCATTTATATCAGAAAACTGACCCTGAAAAAATGAAGAAAATCTGTCGGTTGAATTTTATTTTATTTTTAAGAAAAAATTATATCAAATTCACAGTTTTGGGATAGTTTTTGTGCACATTTTGGTCCGAGCACAAAT
This sequence comes from Solen grandis, assembly GCA_021229015.1. Taxonomy (NCBI): domain Eukaryota; kingdom Metazoa; phylum Mollusca; class Bivalvia; order Adapedonta; family Solenidae; genus Solen; species Solen grandis. Next base: position 63,540,966 of record CM037778.1, on the reverse strand, counting down.
GATATTTTATGCCCGTTTTGTATTTTCAATGCATAGATGACTGTATTTTTATCTGTAACTTATAGAATACATTATAAGTTACAAATGGTGATAAAAATATTTTAAAAATATCATTTTAATATGCTGTTACAGTATTTAGAAACGAAATCTTTCTTATTTTTAAATGCATGTTTTTAACAAATTTTAAAATAGTGATGCTCTACATAAGCTTGATCTCTAAAACAAGCATGGTGACCCCCTATTTCTAATTCATATATCTTTAGTTAAAGTCTAAAGTGTTGATATGCAAATTTTACAAAAAATCTGTCCGTTAGAAAAAAAACGCTCAAACGCCTTTAATACGTTCGAGTATTGAACAGTGAGTATTTTTTATAATATCGAAAACATGTTTCCAAATGTTTGAATTATAACAAAATAACATATTGAAAAAAATTTTAAATGTATTTGAATTAACAATATCATCAGTAAGTAAAACATTTGGTCTAAGTCTAGGTATGAAAAGCATTATATATGATAAAGATTATAATGATTTTGGATAAAATATCGGGAAATATTTGAAAAAGTAACTAGACATTAGTGATTTATCTTTATATGTTCAATGTACATACATTCCGTTATGCAAAAAAAAAGAAAAAAAAAAATTTACATGTGAAGTTCGATTAAATTTAATCGAAGAAAAAAGGCAAACAACAACAACAACAACAGAAATACAGTTCTACTGTTTTCCTTAGGCGCAAGGCGTCTGAGTTCGCTACAAAACTGACTATTCAACATGTCAAAACCAATATATCAATTTACAGACCTTTAAATATTATTTGAAACAAATTATTTATATTTTAGTTTTCAATACTACTTGTGTAAAACACTGAGCTACAATACTGTATGAGCACACAGATGTAACCCCAGATCAGACAGCTTTTTGTGATTCTCCAAATGAGTCTTTATTTCTTTCTTTTTCATATCGACGATTAAGTTAAATAAATCATATAGGTTATTTCTAATCGAACGAACATCACCAACAAGACTTGCTGCGCTTCTATGACACTATGACTGAATTTATTTTTGTCAGCAGTATTAGATGAATGCCATTTTCTCCATTCTTTAAGGGGAAAATGGCACTGGTATGGAGAAATGTGAGAAGTGATAAGGCATATTAAGTCTTTCTAAACTGCAAGAAATATTACCCAGCATGCAACAGTGCTGTTCTTATCAAACACTGGGTGTCACTGCGCAAGTTATGATTTGTGTCATATTAGAATTGATTACAACCGTTATTTTTCTTTCCACATGGCTCATAAACAGTCCAAGTTAAAAGTACACCACTGTCGGAAAACAAATTATAGTAGAAGTATTGCACAATTTATTTAACCAAATCCCCTTTTTCTGTTAATCAAATAAGTATAATCTAGGATTTTAAAAATGTTTCATGCCTAAATGTTTCATAGTCCACCTCATTTTCTTACAGGATGTTCGTGCCTTTAAAATTGTATTTTATCACGTGAAAAAATAAAAATAAGACATAAAACATACACCAAACTTTTGCTGAAATGTGACTTTTCTAAATCATATAAAATCGTTTGGAAAACACGAAATGAATGTATTCGACACTTTTGCAGGGCGATGTGGTTTAAATTCCTTGAGTGTATAATATTCTTGAGAAAGATGAAACTTAAATGCGGGAAAACATAACAATAAAATAATATATTTATTCAAATATGAATTTCCTTTATACCTTATCTTAAAAATATATTTCGCTGAATGAATGAAACAATGATAACAACAACGTATATGTCAATATATGGCTCAGTATTATAATTTCTTATCAGGAACTGATACAATTTATACTATCAATGCGGTGTAACGTGACTTAATGTTAAGATCTATGTATTAGATAATCCATTGACACATTGACGTGCTGCACAATAATACAGTTTACAATCAGGTAATCTTTATGTGCAACATGCGAGTAAATACATGTATCAGGGAGGAACATAAAACATTTTAATTTCAAGATTTATACAAATGTCCCTATATACCTAACATGAACAAATGGCTTCAGGAAATCATTTAAACCAGTGAATAGTTTTGAACTATTCTGAACTATTCCATCAACTTTCTAAACCTGGACAAAGTGCTTTAGAAGTTCGGATTAGAAATAATGATATTTTTTATTTTCAATTTAATTCACAGCAGTTAATACATATGAACTCATTTTAATGATAAGAGAGAGAGAGGGAATACACCTGAGGATTAAGCTAGAATTTCCTATAACTAACCATTATTGCGTATATCGACTGATTAATGAACCACATTTTTTATCTCTCCCGATGAACATGTGGCTCATTTACATATCTGCACATGACTACACTGTTTTCTTATTCCTTGTACAATCACGTGGGCTGAAAGTATTTGTCATTTAGAAGCTGTCGCCCACTGAAAAAAAATATATTATTATACGGTAATGATTTAGGCAAGCCAAATAATCTTAAAGACTAAAATTAATTTCTCATAAAACTTGTCATAAAGTACCCATAAACATTTAGCGCTGAGCAAACTACATTATTTTCTGTGATTTGATATGCGAATGTGGCGGCTGGGAGTCGAACCACTACATCCGGAGAAAGCAGATCTTATAGCTAGACCACACATTCGGGCACGTTGGTAAGTTTTTCTTTTCAGATCTGCACATGCCAAATGAAAAATTAAGTCGTTGGTGGCCTTTCTAAGCGGTTTGGCCAACCTTCGGAAACTGCTGTGATATATCAAGACACAAATCCTGGTTTCCACTCATTTAAATTTCTTCAGAGTGTAATATATTAGAAGGGGAAGGGATGAAAGAGACTTGACTTGTAAAAAGGTTTAAATACTACTTCAGACAGTGGTAAAGATTACGAATGCATATATTGCAGTTATCCTTAGTTTTGTTTATGTTTTAGAAATAAACGATTTCAAAAACAATGCCAGGCCGTAATCTTTTGCAAATGTTTTCAAGCTCATAGCTTTGAAGGGTAACGCATAAAGAGTGAGTACAATACGATCAATCTTTACAGTAGACTGAACGGCAGATTATATTTCTTTCATCAATCTATTTTTGAGTTGAACATTTCATTTTACTTTTAAGAATGGCGACAAGATGTATTCGTAGATTTTGAAATCATATCTACATACAAGAGTTGTAAACGATTATTTGCATTTACCTACTAAACCTCTAAAACACAGCCCATCTGTGTTATCCACCTTCCTTCATATACATTTATTTTTATTGCAAATAACTTTTAGAGAAAAACTAGAATAGTAAAATAATTCGATAGCTTTCGTGTTTGCTTAATATAAACGGAATAGAAATTCATGAAATAAAAATCATATCACTGCCCGTAATTATAAGCTTATATATTGCATATCATAATGACAAGATCACGATAAATTAATATGCTAATTTATGCGTTTGTTCAAAATTTTAAGACATAATATTTTATATTGAATAGTAAAAAAAAACAACAACAGATAAATCAGCACACACAAAATGTTTACAGGATATTATTGTATTTTACTCTACACGTGGTCATAAAAATTAATAATTCCACAAGAGTTTTGCTAATAGATATTTATTAATTCACTAAAGTTTATATTTATAGAAAATAAATAATTTCACTAGATTTTTAGCGAATAGGATATCATCAATTTCACAAGTGGTTTAGCTAATGGAAATTTAAAAAATTCAATAATGTTTTGCCTAAAATAAAATTAACAATGTCACTAGTAAGAGGTTAAGCTTAAAGAGCATATATAATATACCTAGAGATTTAGCTAATAATGGAAAATACATAACAACTCGCAACATACATATACGTGTCATACGTTGAAAACAGGAAAACAATTCGAGGGTCGAGAGCGAAACTATGCTAAGTGCTGATACATATATATGCACTTAGCTTAGTTTCGCTTTCACCCCTCGAATTGTATATTAATGACATACATACATACGTGGTATATACGAACATCCAAAGAGAAGGGAAGAGATTTGTCAAACTTGTTCATTAAATAACGTTTACATAGTACACTTCAGGAAATACACTAAAGGTTTATTTAGAAACCAGCAAATGATGATTGAGTCATCTTTATCGTTTCTTGTCGCATATACCATTTTTCTAAATGGCGTTATTTCTTAATTATTTCGAAATATGTTGTATAACCCTGTTGTATAAAACACATTTCCGTTATATTATGATATTAATGTTATTAACATTTAAATAATTGTTCAATAGGTCGGGGCCTGTATTTGCTAAATAAAGAATGTTGTTGTTGTATTGTTGTATTGGGGTTTACCGTCGTTGCGATAGTATTTCAATCATATAGCGACGTCCAGCTAATTAAAGGTAGAGGAAGACCCCGAGTATACAGAGATACCCGGGTAGAACCACCAACCTACCGCAAGCCAGCTGGAAGGCATTCTCACATGTTAAAATCCGAAGTCCCTACCGGGATTCGAACCCACAGTGGTGAGTGGCTAAGAGATTAGTAGTCCACGACTGTAACCGCTCGGCCACGGAGACCCCCATAAATAAAGAATGTATACTTATAATACTTGTTAATTAGTTATCAGGAGGAAAATCACAGAATCAAGTTTCCAGATTAAAAGCAATGTTTTAAAACAAATCTTTGATTTTATTGGCTGTAGCATTAATCAGGAACTACATGAATTAAGAGCTATTAATTGAATGTCAAGATAAACTGAGAGCAAATTTTGTTATCGTTATGCTAACGATATAGAATTATGAATGCCTGCATATATGGGGCGTTACTTGGGAAAAAAAGAGAAAAGAACGATAAAAATACAAATGTAAAGATTGTTGTTTTTATTTGTCAAGCCTTGGAAATCAAATCATTCTTCATTATTATCAAGATCTTATATCAATGTGTAGTTATGTGTATGTTTAATATAGAAACAATAAAAATACTGGTGGGCGTTCATTATAATCTTTTATAAGACCTTCAAACGTGAACTTTTATTTGCGATTCCCTAAGACTGATTTCAGTTACTCCAGACATAGTTATAGCAGTGTACTGCCTCATTGTGGTACTACACATGAAACTAGTTACTGCGCCTACCTAACATGTGTCGCGGCGGGGGTCTGAAAACGAATACAAAGTGGAGGCTTTATCAATCCACGCTTACTATCACATGAATTCATAATTATTACATTAAGCAGTTATGGACATATCATTTTAACAAAAAACAAGGTGCTTAGTTACTGTATCTACAAAGAGGTGAGAATGTGTGTTCCGGACAAGTACAGTAAACAGTTCTGTATGGCGTCCTCCTCGGACCACTTTAATCCTTACTTCTCCAACTTTTGACGAAAAGATATTTTGCGCGTTGTCGAGATTTTTACCAATTTTCGAGAAATTGGTGGGGAGTTTATCATCGTCTTAATCTTTGCACTTAATCTAAATCTCTCATGTCTTTCTTAAATCTAGCATCAGTATTTTGAATGGTTTCTCTTTTTTTGAGTCTAGGTGGTCGATATTTAAGAAAGACATGAGAGGATTATGACGATGATAAGTCGATAAAAACCTCAGCATTGTCCTCGCATGTATATTTGCCAAATAATGTTTTTTGAAAGGATTACAGAGGTTCGAAAAGAACATCGTGTAAGAAAACTATTATTTCAACTTATAGATGACAAGGTAAAAAAAAGTAAAGCAATAACAAATAAATCGAAATAAATCAGAAAAAAATGAAGGCGAGATATGTAAAATTTACCCATCATATTCGTACAAACAGAATAATAGAACGTTTTTAGAACTAATATAGACTATGAATACCTTAACTTTGCTTAGATACTGTGGTATCTGATTTTCCATGGAAAAAGCTTTTGAAACGGTACAACGTCATTGAAGCGAGAATTAAGGGCCATAATTTCCATAAAGAAAAGTACTGATCGGAGTGCCTCTCTTAATTAATTCTACCTAATAATTCTCAAACAGTAAACAGTAATATGATAATAATTAACTGCCATAACTTTTTCAAACACCATGAATGTATCATGCGCAATAATTCTATACTAAACTGACATCAATGTACCTCAGCTATGTTAATACCTTTGTAACAGTAATTGCTATACTCTATGACCGCAAGTCATTAAGCTTTAGTAACAAAACATATCTTAACTCAAGATGGCCATGAATGATATGCCATACATCCCTTTTCATTTATTTACCCGATTATTTAATTGATTCATTACGACACGAATCATATTAGATTAATTTTGCACTACATATATCCTAGAAACAAATGCTTTCAATCAATTCTTATTCCATATTATGTGTAACTGTCCCCTATTACACCTACTAAACTATTAATTTTTGCGAACTTATACAAATGTGATTATGAAATTAAACTCTGTTGTAAATGGGTCTTTTGCAAATCTCATTTGTTAAGAATGTAGTTAATATAGGATCTAGATATGTTCGAAAGAATTAGAAATATACAGTCGGCACTCGTTATGTCGACTTCGTTTATGTCGATTTTTTACCTATGTCGATTTTTTTGCAAAGTCCCGATTTTTTTTCCTCTTTTATTAATATTAATTTAGCATTCATATCTCGATTTTTCTTATCTCGATTTTTTCGCTATCTCGATTTTTTTTACCTGTCCGCAGTATGTATTTCACACCTTATTTCTAATTCTTATGTCGAAGTTACTTGGCAGTTTGCCGAGGTGCGAATATCCATGTGTTGGTCACTGCTCACGCATAATCATTCCGCTTTGATAAAGCCGATCTTCTGTTAATTACTAATTAGCGTAACAGTTGATTAGCTTGACGGCTTTTCATTAAATCCATGAGTGAACTCCTTCAAAGCTAACAGTCTTATATATTTACACGCTCACTGCACTTCGACATCATTTCCAACATGGCTACTCCTGAAGACAACAACTCTCTAATGTCACGTGACTTTACACCGGCTGAGAAATCTGGAGAAGGACCCGGTAACCAATCCGGGGGGATATCTAGATCAGCCGCCGTTGGTAAAGGCACCAAGAGAAAATTGTCCGTCAAAAGTTATATGGACAAGTATGAAGCAATCAAGGCAGTTGAAGCTGGGACGAAATCGAAAAAACAGATTGCAGCAGACTTCGGCATTCCCCCTAACACTCTGTCAACATGGTTGAAAAAGAAAGAGGAAATTAAGGCAAAATTTCTTGCAGGGGACATCGAACCGGAAAAGAAAAAGGCCTGAACTGCAAAATTTCCGGAAATCGAAACTGCTCTCTTAGCATGGTTTAAATCTGCTAGAGAACAAAACACTCCGATTGATGGGGAAATGCTTCGTACTAAAGCACGATACTTTGCTCAACAACTGAGCATCCCACCATCTGAATTTGAAGGCTCAGTAGGATGGCTGGAGCAATTTAAGTCCAGGCATGGTATCACAATTAAAAAGGTCAGTGGAGAGGCCAACTCCGTTGATCAAACAAGTGATCAGTTCGCTAGCTGCCAAAAGCGTCTTCAGGTGATACTATCATCATACAAACCTGATGACATATACAATGCCGACGAAACTGCCATATTTTACCGCGCTATGCCTGATAAAACGTTCGAGTTCAAATCTTTTCCCTGTCACGGAGGTAAAATAAGCAAGGAACGTCTATCAGTTCTGGTATGTGCAAACATGTCTGGGACTGAGAAACTTCCGCTCCTAGTTATAGGGAAGTCAGCGAAGCCTAGGTGCTTCAAGAATGTGAAGGTCATGCCGACGCCTTACACATCTAACAAAAAAGCATGGATGACCTCGCAAATATTTGTGGAGTGGGTCAGAAAGCTTGATGACCGAATAACCAGACAGGGAAGGAAAATAGCCTTAGTCATAGACAATTGTCCAGCTCATCCAGCAATTACGTCACTGAAGAGTATCGAACTTGTGTTCCTCCCCCCTAAAACCACTAGCATCACCCAACCAATGGACCAGGGCGTGATAAAAAATCTAAAGGTGCATTATAGGAAGCAGGTACTGACTAGAAAGCTCATATCGATTGACTCAGGAACAGAGTTTTCTATATCAATTATTGATGCCCTGCGCATGCTGCGTAGGGCCTGGGACCTGGTCTCGGCAGTGACAGTTTTCAACTGTTTCAGACATGCGGGGTTTGAAACCTCTGTCTGTACAGTTGTGGAAGAATCCGACGACGAAGCTGACGACGATATTCCTTTGGCGCGTCTTGCAGACATCCTAGGAGCGACGGTAACAATGGGTGATTTCATGCAGATTGATACGCTTCTGCCGTCCACTGAATCCCAAACTGAGGACGACATTGTGGAAATCATCAAGTAGAAGAATAATCAACTTATTCTGACACCAGAATCCGATGAAGAGGACGATGAAGTAGCGACGACGAGTAAATCAGTGAAAGCTAGCGAAGCACTAAATGCATGTGAAATTATCAGGCAGTTCCTAGAGGCTGAACATGAAACAGTCAGAAAAAAACATAAAAAAACTCGACGAATTAGAACAAGAGGGCCAAGATGGCCCTAGATCGCTCACCTGAGAAAAGTATCATTCATTGCCTGTACAAAACAGATTGCTTTAGAATTAAGATGATGAGGTGAAACAATGTTCAGGAATTTTCTGACCCCATCCACAAAAGATATCATCATGACAAACATTCTGCCAAAGTTTGAGGATGATTGGACCAAAAATGTGGCCTTTAGTGTGTAAACAAGATTTTTCTAAGATTTGACCTATTGACCTACTTTTTTATCCAACCTGACCCATTTTCGAAAGGGTTCAACATATCATCAAGACAAACATTCTGACCAAGTTTGAGGAAGATTGGATCAAAATTGTGGCCTCTAGTGTGTAAACAAGATTTTTCTACGATTTGACCTACTGACCTACTTTTTGATCCGACCTGACCCATTTTCGAAAGGGTTCAAGATATCATCAAGACAAACATTCTGACCAAGTTTGAGGAAGATTGGATCAAAATTGTGGCCTCTAGTGTGTAAACATCAAAATTGTTGACGGATGACAAGATTTTTCTAAGATTTGACCTACTGACCTACTTTTTGATCCAACCTGACCCATTTTCGAAAGGGTCCAAAATATCATCAAGACAAACATTCTGACCAAGTTTGAGGAGGCCTCTAGTGTGTAAACATCAAATTGTTGACGGACGACGGACGACGGCCGACGGACAATCAAGTATCCCAAAAGCTCACCCTGAGCTATGCTCAGGTGAGCTAAAAATCGATTAGAAGTGTCTTCTGTAGCAATGTGATGACAAAACAAAAAACAATTGATGATTTCTTTGTTACAATGTACTCATATAATTATTTATATACACAAATTACAAACTTTTACAAGGCTTATGAAAAGAAAGTTAAATATGTTCTATCATTTTTAATGTTTAGTTCCAGACATGCATATGAGATACGTCTTGCGACAGAAATACATACTTAATATGGCTAAAAGTCTTCTTACTCTCCCTGGTTAATGTTGGTGAAGTCATGGTTCCTAGACAAATAAACTACGCAAGTGTGATCACATTAGACGGTAAATCGCAATTTTCGCAAACGCAACTTCGGCGAAATCTGTTAAATATAGAATATGGTATCCCCGAAGCTGGAGCTTACGGCACCACGTGACACGTTCCGCACCATGGCGTCTTTGCAAATTAAAGGTAGCGATTTCCTAAGCTCAGACTATGAAGTTAGCGCAAGCATTAAGAATGAATTTGATCAGCCTAGTGACGGCAAATGAAAATAGAACATCTAAATAAAGGTTTTATAATTATAAAAATAGTTTCAATACCATCTGTGACGGTATTGCCGGTGATAGGGAAACATCCTGTATTTTACAATCACGGATGGTTGCATTGGGCAACCATTCGTCTGAAGACGGGTAAGGATAGACGTAATATACACATAACAATCAAATTCCTAGTCAAAAATTAAAGAATATTTTGAAGTAAAATAACGAAAAAAAATATTTTATGAACTTTTTTGTAAAAAGTAAAGTACGCTTGAAAATGAAATAATATTTGCTCTCATATTCTCTCTTTAAAAACTTCGAAGTGTTTTATCACTTTCTGTAAAAGTTAAGCACCCGAGACTATGAACCATTCAAATAGTTAATGCTAACAATAGCGAGTTATCTATTAGTACATGTGATTTCTTTTGCAATCATTTTGATTTCTTTACTCATTTTAAGGGGAACCAACGTATCATAAAACGAGTTCGGTGAACTACCACTGTTCTGCTATTATCGTATTCAGCACAAATTCTTAAATATACATGAAATATGTAAAAAACAGAAAGTTTTACTGAAGAAAAATATGAACTGCAGTATAAATCATAAGCGATCTTAACAGCGACCATTAATTGATCATTTTTTTATGGGCATGATCTTATCAGCGAATTGTTTCCATCTATGTAACATATTGACTGTAATATGTGAATCTGGACTTGGTAAGCATTAATAACAAAGTCCAAATCAACAACTGAATATGTTGCTTTCTCGGTAAAAAGTATCTTGATCCTGATCTTATGTCTATCAAGTCAATAATTCATCAATTAAGTTTCTTTAGGTGTAAATAACATGCAATAATTAGGAATAAAGAATTCGTGCGCGAACATTTCCTTTATATTATTTAAATGAGAGATCTAACATGATGCAATCTAAAATAGATAATAACAATTCCAACTGCATTTTAATGTGAAGACAGTTGACGGTCTTAATCAAATTTGATTCGATCGAAGTGCCCAATCAATACTTATTATTATGCGCAAGGCGTCTAAGTTCGTTACAGAAATGACAATTCAACATGTCGAAAACAATATATTAATTCACAGAAATTCTAATATTGTATGAAAGAAATTATTATCATTTTAATATTACTTGTGAAAAAAACTGAGCTACCAATACTGTATGTTCAAACAGAGGCAACCTGATCAGACAGCTCCAGCTAAAGGTTATGGTGTATATGGTCTAAAGTAAAAACATAATACTCTCAAGTGATGTATCACAAGTATCAAAGTAATATCCCCGGATATTCATGAATTATATAACATCTTGATTCAGACAAAATTAATCGAGTTGCATTAATTTTGTAGTGTCTTTTGAACTTTTGTGATTCACCAAATGAGTTTTGTTTTTCAAGTCGGCGATTAAGTTAAATAAATCTCACAGATTATATCTAATCTAACGAGCATCACCAACAACAAGACTTGATGCGCTCCTATGACTGAATTTATTTTGTCAGCAGTATTAGATGAGTGCCATTTTCCTCATTCTATAAGGGGAAAATGGCACTGGTATGGAGAAATTGCGATAAGGCAGATTAAGTCTCTCTAAACTGCCAGAAGTATTACCCGGCATGCAACTGTGCTGTTCTTATCAAACAACTGGATGTCACTGCTCGAGTTATCACTTGTGTCATATTAGAATTGATTACAACCGTTAAATTGCTGTCCAAATGGCTCATAAACAGTCCAAGTTAAAAGTACACCACTGTCGGAAAACAAATTATAGTAGAAGTATTGCACAATTTATTTAACCAAATTCCCTTTTCTGTAAATTAAAAAAAAAATTATACCGCACTTCATTTTTTACAGGTTGTTTGTGCTTTTAATTCGTATTTTTTTTCAAGTGAAAAATGAAAATAGGACATAAAACATACACCAACCTTTTGCTGAAATATTTTTTCTAAGTCATATAAAATCGTTGAAAATTGTTTGGAAAACACACAAAAATGTATTTAACACCATTGCGAGGCGATGTCGTTTTAAATTCCTTGAGTATATATAATTCTTGATAAAGATGAAGTAAAAATGTTGGAAAATATTACAATAATATTATATTATATCTAGAATGAATTTCCTATATACATTATCTTAATGGTTTTCTTTCTTATAAAGCAACGATGATTTAAAGTAGTAATGAGATTTTTTCTGAAATTGAAAAACAACAACAACAACATATATGTCAATATCTAGTTCAGTATTATAATTTCTTAGCAGGGACTGCTACATATCAAAATATCAGTGCAGTGTAACGTGACTTAATGTCAAGATCTATGTTTAGATCCATTGACATATTGACGTGCTTAACAGAAATACAGATTACAATCAGGTAATCTTTACATGCAACATGCGAGTAAATATCAGGGAGCAAAATAAAACATGTTTAATTTCAAGATTTATACAAATGTCCCTATATACCTAACATGGACAAATGGCTTAAGGAAATCATTTAAACTAGTGAAAAGTTCTGAACTATTCTGAACTATTCCATCAAATTTCTACACTTGAACAAAGTGCTTTAGAAGTTCGGATAAGAAATAGTGTTTTTGTTGTGTTTGTGTGTTCTCCTTATTACTATTATTTTCAATTTAATTCACACCAGTTAATACTTATGAACTCATTTTAATGGAAAAAGAGTAGGAATACTCCTGAAAATTATGGCTAGAATTTCCTGTAACTAACCATTATTGCGTATATCGACTCCTGCTGAATATATGGCTCATTTACATATCTGCGCATGACTATACCTTTTTCTTATTCGTTGTATTTCATGTGGGCTAAAAGTAATTGCCATTTAAAGGCTGTCGCCCACTGAAGAAAAAATATATTATTACAACATTATAAGGCTATGCTTTAGGCAAGTCATATAATCTCAAACAATAAAATTGTGTTATCATAAAACCGACCATAAAGTAACCATAAACATTTAGCGCCAAGCAAATTGCATTATTTTCTGTGATTTGATATGCGAATGTGGAGGCTGGGAGTCGAACCACTACTTCCGGAGAAAGTCGATCTTATAGCTAGACCACATTCGGGCATGTAAATATTAGTCTACGTTTAACGTTCGTAAGTTTTATTAATTTCCCTCCAGATCTGTAGCATGCCAAATAAAAAATTCAGTCGTTGATGGACTTTCTAAAATGTTTGACAATGGCCAACTTTCGAAAACTGCTGTGATGTGTTCAGACACAAATCTTGGTTTTCATACCCTTTAATCTGTTCAATATGTTATAAATTAGATGGGGAAGGGATGAAATAGAGAGAAACTACTACAGATAGTAATAAAGTTAACGAATGTATACGTATATTGCAGTTATCCTGTTTTGTTTAAGCTTCAGATATATATGATTTCAAAAGCAATGCCAGGCGGTAATTCTTTGCAAATGTTTTCAACATCATAGCTTTGAAGCGTAACGCTAAAGAGTGAGTACAATACAATTAATCTTTACAGTAGACTGATAAGCAGATGTATATTTCTTTAATTAACGTATTTCTGAGTTGAACATTTCACTTTGACATTCAGAATGGCGACAAGATGTATTCGTACATTTTGAAATCATATCTACATACAAGAGTTATAAACGATTACTTGTATTTACCCACTAACCCTTTAAAACACATGCCACCCAATTTATCCACTTTCCTTTTTATTTTCATATACATCGAATTTTATTGCAAGTGACTTTTAGAGAGAAACAAGAACAGTAAAAATGAATCGATCGCTTTCATGTTTTGCTTAATAGAAACGGAATGGAGAAATAAAAAAAAAATCATAGCAGTGCCCGAAATGTTAAATTTATATACTACACATTTTATCAATGTAAACATGATAAATATATTTCTAATTTACGCGTTGTTTGAAGCTGCACACGTGAAACTTAAGGCATTATATTTTAACTGAGAAGTGATGTCAAAACACAGCACAAAATGTTTACAGGATAACATTTTTTTTTATACTTTACACGTGGTCATAGAAAATAAGTTATTTCACTAGAGGTTTAGCTAAGAAAATTTTTATGGTTTAACTAGTGATTTAGCTTATAGAAAATAAATAATTTCATTATAATTTAAGATTTCACCAGAGTTTTAGCTAACAGAAAATTTAAGATTTCACCAGAGCTTTAGCTAACAGAAAATTTAAGATTTCACCAGAGTTTTAGCTAACAGAAAATTTAAGATTTCACCAGAGTTTTAGCTAACAGAAAATTTAAGATTTCACCAGAGTTTTAGCTAACAGAAAATTTAAGATTTCACTAGAGTTTTAGCTAACAGAAAATTTAAGATTTCACAGAGTTTAGCTAACAGAAAATTTAAGATTTCACTAGAGTTTTAGCTTATAGATCATCTATTATTAATTAGAGGCTAAGATTATAATGGAAATACATGACAACTCGCGACATATAATTCGGTTTTACGTTGAAAGCAGGAAAACAAAAAAATGTTAAAATTGAAGTGAATATGTAGGTGATATTTACACACATCCAAAGAAGAATTTGTTCATTAATCTATAATTGATTTCATGTTTTGTATTTTTGTATGAATATGAAATGTCAGAAAACATTTTTCGTAAACTAGGTACAATTCAAGAAATACACTCTACGTGTTTATTTAGTAACCATTTAGTAACCAGCAAATAACGATTCGGTAACAGGGGCTCGAATTAACATGGGACGAATCATTTCATACTTACTGGTAAATTTAAAAAAGGGAAGGGAGGACACAGTTTTGAGACCAACTTTGGAAAAACGCATTCAATATTGAAAATGGACCAGGTTGTGTTTTAAATGCATAAAGTAAGAAACTCCTAAACGTAATTGTGGTAGTCTTTTTTCTCTTGTAATGATAATATCTTTATCTATTGCTCCAATTGAGCTTGACAACAGCCGTGGAAGGCTATTTCCGGTTTCTTTTGTTGTGAATGTAAAGGTAACTTTTTTTTATAGGTCAATCAAAATAAAAACGAAACTGACATTTTTCGAGGATTTTTCATTGAGTTACTGAGGTCCAGAAAATCATAAACGATGCGATTGAAAATGGGCACAATGTAATCATTGTCGGACAAGCAGGTACAGGGAAGTCATACCTGATTACACAATATTTAATTTAAATATATTCACCAATGAGCGCTTATATTTTATTCACTGCAAAAGAACCAAAAGTAGCCGCTCCCGGCTGTTGTCAAGCTCAATTGGGACATTATTATTTCTTTCTATTAATTTCGAATACATATGAACTATTTTACTGATCGTTATTTGCCAAAAATGCAATATTCAAAAATTAGCCGAAAACACTGTCCTCAATTCATTTTTTAATGTTACCATTAAGTACGAAATGATTCGCCCCATGCAATTTTGAGTCCCTGTGGATTCAGGCATCAGTATCGTTTGAAATGTATAAATATATTACGGTTAACTGATATATTTCGATACATGCTTGATTGCTGTATAAACCTGTTATATAAAACGCATCCCTGTACAATGTTAGAATTTATATTATGTTAATAATGTTATGACATTATTGTTATTAACATTTTGATAATTACATAATGGACCAAGACCTGTATTGCTAAATATAAATTCGTAATAATAATACGTATGTGGTATTTTTTGGAGGAAAAACGAGGAACATAATTCCAGAATGAAATCAGTGTTTTAAAACAAAGCATCGTTTTGAACGGTAACTGATGTAATTTTGGATTTTATTTGTTGTAGCATTTAACAGAAGCTACATGATCTAAGAGCTACTAATTGAATATAAATATAAACTGAGAACAAATCTTGTTATCATTATGTTAATCAAATCAGAAAATTAGGAGATGATGTAAAAAAAGAAGAAGAGAATACAACGATCAACTTTATTTTAGCAATTATGTTAGAAAATCATGAGGTGATCATTTGTGCCAAATGAAATCAAATTCTGACCAAAGGTTTCACAGAAGAATTTTGAAATTTTCTATATAGAGTATATAAGGAAACTAGCTGACCCCCATAGAGGCTTCATTTTTCAAGGGATCAACTTCATTTAAGCGATTACGGTAGACATTCATGAGGTCACCGTTTGTGCCAAAGGAAATTTAATTCCAACCATTGGTTTCAGGGGAGGGAGAAGATTTATAAAGTATTTAAAGTAAAATTGATTTTGGTTACCATAGTTACAAGAGTTCTGCATGGATCAAGTTTAATGAAGCAACTTTTGTGGAGGTTTACCCAAGGATGACCCATGCCAAATATCATCAATTTCAGAGGAGATGTCGTTTAAAGCAAATTGTTGACGACGGACGACTGTCACCGCACGACGAATGCAGGGTGGTTCTTATTGCTCACCATGAACACGCTGTGCTCTGGTGAGCTACAGATGCAGATGTAAAGATTGCTGTTTTTGTTTGTTTATCCTTGGACATCAAATCATTCTTAATTATCTACGCAAAAATTATCAATATATCAATGAGTAGCCATGTGTAAGCTTAAGATGGAAGCAATTCAATACTGATGGAAGGTTTTGATTAGTTTTATTCGGTATCACAACGTAAACTTTTATATGCGATTCCTTAAGACTGACTTTAATTAC
>CM037778.1:63474493-63524493 GCA_021229015.1 Solen grandis | reverse complement strand
TGTTCTACCTGAGTGTCTTAACATTAGCAGATACATCTATTGAGCAATCAATATCAAAGTTGTATGTATTTTATGACCTTTCATTTTATATAAATTATTTAATGTTCTAAAGTCAATTCGATTATGGTTGATATAAGTTGAACAGGTCTTCAATTTTCGGAAAAGAAATAATTTAAAAATGTTTTTTACCAACTTTTATTTTACGTCTCTCGAATGAGGATGCAAACGAAATGCCTGAAAATGTTATGAAACGTAAGGTTGCCGTTGGTATCCGACGATGGACTCATTGTATTTTTATTAGTTTGCAAACGTACAGTAGGTAACCATCTAATATAAACACCAGTATTATACAAATGATGTACATTGTTTCACATTTCTGTATTTTGATCTTTCCTACTGCACTGGGTATATTTTTGACCAAATGATTTAAATAACGTATTTCGTCCCGCAAGCCCGCTACAAGAATTGTCCGAAATCAGCTGCCGTACGCTATATCACTGCTTTCGTTTAACAGCGCATTTGTACGCACTCTTCTGAAAGAGAACATTGGTAACAAAAACTGACCATTCCTGATTCTATTATTTAATGATCCGTGCTTTGGTTTTCGCTAGTATCGGTACTGGATTTGCAATTCGTATGAGACAGAATGGGAATACGTTAAATTATTTCCTGGGTGGTCGAGACCTTGGTGCACTTGTCATTTGTATCATTTCAATCTTCCATTTCTGTCCTCAGATTCCCTGCGGAGACATATATGTTTTGCATGCATCACGGCGTTGGTAATCTAAGTACAACAGCTAGATACTTTCTGGCATCAGCAATTATCGGGTCAATAGTTCACCCTTAGCAAATGTCTTCCAAATATCAATACGACGGTCTGAGATACTTCTCATACACGGTGCGTTTCTTGACATTTTTATAGGGACCCTGGTATTATTTGGTCTACATGAAGGTCGTTTTATGCGAGTCCGAGCTTGTACTGTCATACCATTGTGGGCATGGCAGTCAACGTTAGGTTTCAAAACAGACATCTAGACCGACATGCGATACCTGCATTTATAATGTTAACCGGAATAGTTGTGTTGTTTCATACTGAAACTACATGTACTTTAACTAATGTAAAAAAAATCTCAGACATTTTTGTATTTATGTTACGTTTTGTAAACGTTGTGTATATTCAATTTTTAACGCATTTGCATTTTAACTCTGATATTGTTTTATTTTATTTTGATTTTATTTTCATTGTAAATGTTTAAAATACGTGATTACATTATCACAATATGTATCTTCATGTTTTTGATAATATTTTAGGCATTATCCTGAATACAAAATCTAGTGTGTAATATTTGATTTTAGCTTGATCACAAAACACAAACTCTCTCTCTCTCTCTCTCTCTCTCTCATTCAGTTTTGAAATATACTATGTGCTAAAAATATAGAGTTACATGACAAAAATTCCTTACGTCTGCCTTGTTCTTAGTACAATTATATAAAATATATTATTAAATATAATTAAACTCTATATTCATTGTCACACTTTTGTTAATAAAACGGTCAAGTTAGACCTAGTTTCAAATTTTTTCAGAGCTTCGAAAGTTCGAAACCAATAACGTTAAATTTTTTCTGGTCTAAGGCATTTTGAAAATTTTTGGCGTTATTTGCTTATTGCTTTTGCCAATCAAATTAATGAGACGGAATCGTTTGCAATAGCCGAACTGTTGTTTCACTTTTCTCGTCAGCATCTTTGCTATTCTCCTTGGAATCTCTGTTTATGCTTACGCTCATTCAGGCATGCATAACAACACATAACATTAACCAGTTAATACCCGTTCCTATGGTAGAACTGTTCGAATAACGGCCAGGACTATCTAAACATATCAGCCCTCATGACTACAGTCCTTAGCTCGCTTTTGTTGAGAATTAATGCACTGTCTGCGATGAATAGCCATGTTCTGGAACCTCTAAAAGAGAATGTTACTGAAGCAAGAGGTATTAGGTTTTCTAAGATATTCGTAGTGACACATGACTTAATTTCTCTATCATTCGTTGCATAATCACACAAATGATACCACAACTTGTAGAGGTAGTTTTCAACCTCATCGCTGTCTTATCATTTCCTAATGTTAGTATTTACCTGTGTTCGCCTGTTCTGTCTTCTTTAATTGATCGATATCCTGCGGAATATTGCTTGGATTGGTCACTTGAATGACATTTGTCACTTGTATTTTCCATACTATCGTATCTCAGCAATGACAATGGTCTTTATTTGTGACCCACATACAACAGCATTACATGTATGAATACTTCAGTAACATCTAATTTTTCACACACAGATTCAACTAATGCATCATAAGAATATGTTACCAAGCAGAATAACTTTTTAAATGAAACAGTATCCCTTAAAAAATCATTTGAATTCTCGCCTTTCTGTTCCATTTCGTATTTGTACTTTTCTTTTATTGGATCTTTAATGTCCGTTGTATTTTCTGCTTTCTTTAGTGTTGATTTTCACTCAACCGAATTAAACTTACAAAAAAAAAAAAAAATAAGCCCTGCCATTTTCAGTACTCTCACTATCTATCTCAAGACATATAAGAATGCGGAGAACATTCCTGTATAAGCTATTTTTTCCTCATTTGTTTATATTGCAGATCAATGTTGTATTTTTTACCAGTATACCTATTAGATATTTTAGGCATTTCTCTTTTTAGCCCAGCTTTTTTTTTCAAATAAAAAGAGTCGAGGTATTGTCACCACGCTGGTGTTGTCGTTGGCGTCGTCGTGAAAAACGTTAACCCTTTCCCTCATAGAGGACACCATGAAAAGACCTATGCGAACAGCATAAAACCAGATCAGCCTGCGAGTAGCTCGTAGGCTGATCAGGTTTTATGCTGTTCGCTGCTCCTCAGTGGTCTGGAAATGAGGATTTTATAATTAAATTTGGTAAGGTTTTACTGTGGCTTTCTGCAGTTCAGGCTTTATGTGGTACCTATTGAGGGCGTCAAAATGAGTCTATATGAGGGTAAGGGTTAACCTTGGTTATAACTTATAAAGTATTAACCCATCAAACTTCATATACTTGTATACTATCACAAAGGCTACAATCTCATCAAGGGGCATAACTCTAAGGTCAATTTTGACCTAATTTATCTCCTCTTATAACAGACGAGAGATGCCAGTCCGCATGCGGTTATCTTGTTAATAATGAGTTCATGTCTTTGGTCATTGGTCATGGAGAAATACTTGAAACAAACAAGAATTATTTTTTAAAAAGATATTCGGCGTTGATGAATAATCAATTGTCAATGTAACATGTAAAACAGATTAAAACTATTATAAAGTTGGAAACGATAGCAAAAATATTCATAAAAACCAAGCTTATAGGAAGTATTTGAAGACTATATAACAAAATGGATTTAATTTACGAATTAAAAAAGCTAATCTACCAACTTCCATTAAATATTTTGCACTTTCTGATTTTTTAAAAGTAAAGGCAAACCGAAATATCATAAATCGCGTATATCCGATTATTGTTTCCAGATCTGCATTTTAAACTGCTCCGCAGTAGTTACTTCCCCTGAAGGCCGAGTCCACCTTTACACATTAGGGGAAATTGTGGTTCACAAAATAGAAATACTCCTGCTTCATTAGTTATTTTGAATCAATTTGCCAAAGCAGTATTCCTGAATTGATATGGACCTGTTAAATTTTCATTACTGTGTTACCTTTCATGTTTAAACTGAAAAAGAAACCTATTATATCAAGTAAAAAGATATATACAACCCGAAAATCCCATTTTAAATTGGAATATCCTAAATATCCTAAAAACAAATTTCATGTATACAAGCAAATGATAGTATTGCATTACTCTGGCTTCATTTGCGTACCAACATTTGACTTGTTAAAGAAGTATATCAAAAACAATTTTATACAGCTACGCCGAAAAGAAATACTCATTTTATTTAGATGCAATATCTTCATTAGGTGTAGTGCAAACAGTGTGCTGATGTCATTCCGAATTATATTGATTTATTATATTTTTCGTTTGTGATAACTTATCATATTTAACCTCATATCAAATTATGCATTATTAGACATTTACTGGTACGGTTGTTGCATTTATGATCAACAATCGTTGAACACTTGAAATTATGATTAAATGACAATACCGCCAATAAAACGCCTTATATATTTCATTAAAACGATTGTAATTTCAACAGCTTGGGACTAAAACATTGTATGAAAACAGTCATCAAAATTATTTTTTCTTAAATGTTTTAGACAACCATGCCAGCATTGCAATTGCTATGATACAAATATGAATATAGAATCAACGATGCTATTTTCATCATTTCTTTAAATGGATTTTGTACTGCCAAAAGAACGAAATCAGAAAGAATACTTGTGTATAAATAGATGAAATGGATCTAGAAATGGAGACTTATTATCAACAGTTCGGTGTCCCACATTCTTTATGCGTATTATGGACACATCTGTAAGCTAAAGTTAACAACGTATAATTAGTCGAAGTGGCTACCATTAGTGGGATAGTGTAATGTTTATTTGGCGATTCTGTGTCGCAGTCTTGTGCCTCGGTGAAACTTTGACGATTTATGAGGCATGCTTTTGGGGAAATCAATGAAGAGCAATACTGCGCGAAAAAATGCATGTACTTGTTTACGCATTTTTGGCGCATGTGACTTAGATTTTAAATACAGTCAAACCTGTCTTAGGTGGTCAGTCACAGGAACAAGAAAAAGTGACCGCTGAACATAGTAGGTCGCTAAATTAAAGTTTAAAATATGACGAAATGCTAGTTTGGTAATATCAAAACTGACCGTTAAATGCAGATTGACCGCTGAATACAGGTGACCGCTAATACAGGTTAAACTGTATTTGAAATTCTATGTACAAACTATGTTAATTTGGTCTTCTCAAATAATGACAACTCAGTAAATCTAGTCTCGTATTCATAAGAAACCCCGTTTATTGCTTTGTGTTTCATGGTTGTTTCTTATAACCAGCGGCATTTAAGGCCTAAAACTTTCATTTCTCAAACTTTATGACTACCGTTTCAGTTTTTGCTACACATTTAGTTGCAATATATCAGAGAGATTCTATTGATCTGACAATGAAATTATCTCATTACTTGCTTGCAATCGTAAATCTAACAAAACATGACGCTGAGATTGGCGTGTGTAATTTGTTCGGTAAAAATATCCCGACTTGTTGATACAATGTTCTGGGGAGGTTCACTGTTACTTAAATTGATCAATTCAAATTGATCACATTAATCAAGTTCGAGTGATGTGATGTTATCTTTAAGTTTATATAAAAATAACATCTCAAATTAATTTTCTACTTTAATGACTTTCAAGATTAATGGGTATGCAAGATTGCCTCTGTGAGTGATTGGCCTACCAGAATAAGTCCTTGAAAACGAACTGGTATCTCTTTCATCACACAGCAGTGTTTTGGTATTAAATAACTTTTGAATATATTCTAGATTTCTATGAATTCAAAATAAAAAGAACATGCAATACTCGTGCTCATAAGTTCAAGTCGATTTACAGTCAATCCTGATTTAAGCGGCCAGTCAAGGGAACAGGAGAAAGTGACCGCTTCACAGAAGTTGCCGTTAAATTAAGGTTAAACATTTGACACAATGCCTGTTTGGTAAAATAAAAAATGACCGCAAAATGCAGATTGACCACTTAAAACAGGTAGCCGCTAATACAGTTCCACTGCATATAAACTAGGGCTTATAAGCGGTTTATGGGTAATCACGAATAGTATCTTTGTCAATACCTTGTCACCAAATGCAAGTGAGATTGCCTGTCTGTGTTTGTGTGTTTGCCTGTCAGAAGCTTAAATTGTGGAACACGTTTTGAGTTTTACTTAAAAACTTGTAATGACAGTAAAATGTTTATCTATTGACTTAAACATCAAGATAAATATTGTATTTCTTATGTCTTAAATATAATGGATCTCGACTCCGTTATTTTAAGGCAAGTATATTAAAATAATAATAATCCCCACGTTCCAGTGAGGCCATGCCACGTGGTATATGACGTCATTTTAAGCTATCGCGAAAAGCATATTTTATAACGATTCAGACGGAAAAACTGCAGACATGCTTCGCATGCGATATATCACATTAAAATTGGCGAATAAATAAAATACATACAGCAGTTTTCTTTTTTGAATCGAGATAAATTACACTGCTTGTGATAGCTTAAAATGACGTTATATGCTATGTGGTATTGCCACACTGATGTTTTTATATCGAGCTAAGTTGAGGTATTAAGCAATAAATCCACAATCAATGGATGTTTATTGTTATACCGAGACATGAAGTATCATTGTCACATTAGCATTCAAATCATATCTGTATTTTTCTCATGGAACGATAGAAGATATATGTTTTCGTTACCTCCATATGAGACAGCTGAATCGATTATGTCATTTTGGTGCTAATGTACTGCTAATGAAATAGTAAAACTTACCGTCTGGTGTTTCTGTGTTGTAGTTTTTTCTGTTTCCCCATTTTTCCAATTTCCTTTGTTTCCCTTTCATGCAAAAATTACTTTTATGTGCATGTGTCGCATGTAATTACTAATTTCTGATATCTACCTCCCTGGTTCACATTATCCAAACCACATCAACATAAGCACATGAGTCCTGCATATTATCTATTCATACGGCTAACACTACTAATTTCATATTTACATTCATTTATGATATCACTCAGTATGGCGAGATAATCTGAGAAAAAGGATTTTATCACCCGCTTGTTTGCACTAAAATAAGTCAACAGTGTCCAGTTAAGGGTAATGAAAGCACGCTTTTAGGAGAGCATATTTCCATTCACAAGATATTTACATTGCTGTTCAAATAACATTTTTACATCCAATTTGTTGTAACGTATTCTTGGGGACTGATAAAGAATGGCTTGAACGGATATAAAGCATCAATGAGTCTACAATTTCATGGTTAATATTAATTTTAGAGCCCTAATGATAAAGTTACAGAAAACATTGATCGTTGAATTTTATACCATACCGAAATTGAAATATTTAAGTGCTTCTTTGATGTTACCTATTTCAAAGGATAACACAAAAATTACATACTGATGATTATATCAGATCATTTCAGAACGTGCGTATTGGTGTTTTCGGGAATTCGTATTTTGTTCTTAGAACTTGTTTCCCTATTGATGTAAATTAAATATTTTTTTAAAAAAAATCAAAACACATCCGGCTTAAAGTACGAGAAAAACAACAGTTTCTTTATTATTTCAAGGTTGCAATATTCATGAACTTAATCTATTTCGTCGTGAAATCTTCATCAATTTAGAGAATTTACATTAACAAAATCATCATCAGCCGATCAGCATCAAGTTTACAGAGGATTGCAAATTTAAACCGAAAGCTTTAATTTAATAAAATACAAATGTAATGCTTGTCTTGCAAGTTGTGAGTTGCGAGATTACCGCTCACCCGTGTTCAAATGATTATGCAAAACTAAGCGGGAAGTTGTTTGTTTGTTGGGTTTAACGTCCCATCGACAGTAATTCAGTCATTTGTAGACGATGTCTACTTAAGACAGATATAGTGCTGCCACACTGCAGTATCACGCCGTACACATGTGGCATGGTACCACACCCAGTCACATTATCATGGCACTGGGCCAACCAGTCCTAAACCTACCCTTATATTCTGAGCGCCAAGCAAGGGAACTATACCAGTACGATTTTTTTTACGACTACAATATGTCAAAAAAGCTAAATTACATACCAAATACTTTATTCAGGTTTAAACATAATAGCTCATCACAAAATCATACAGATATTGCTTAATAATAACGGACTAAAATCAGTTATGAATCTCGATAAGAGAGACAATGGTAGAATACATGCTAGACACTTTAATTATATAAGGATAGGTCCACAATTATTTGTAGTGGCACTTTTCTATGTACTTGGTATTTCAGTGAGGCAGTTATATGACTGAAATACTCTCGAAGCGACGGTAAATTCAAATAGTCAGTCAAGTCACGAACATTGAATTCTTATAACATATAATGAGCCTTTAAATAAGCTGGTAAACCATTGGTGAGCATAAAGAAGACTAAATAACGGTCTAGTCGATCAAACATCCTATTGGTACTGGAAAAAATCTTTTAGCAGATCGAGAACATTTCTTGAAACGATTTCCCAAGTTTTTATTATCCTGTCCTTTGATCCTTGATGTTCTTACTCATAAATTGCTCAAGTCGACCATTCCAATAAAGTGATCCGGGTTCTTTAACATTAAGGACTTAAGATGTAAGGTGGCAGACCTAATTATTATATAATGTTCCCAAAAATCATGAATGACTAGAATTTCCATCTATACTGTGAACGCTATTAAATCGGCTTAATCCTAGCTCATTGTCAATAAATCTACAGATTTACAGTAAGGGGACAAAACAAAATACTTTTCACTAGTAATGTAATCACATTTGTTTCTCCTGCAATCACATATTCGATTCGACATTCTCCTGCTAATATAAATGATTACATCTTATTTCATGACAATTTAGCAGTTTGGCACTTGTATTCTGTCATCTGTCCCACCACAGAATGTATAATCTGATGAAATTAACACAAATGTCTTTGATTTTGTAATAATCCAATTGCAATGTGGAAAGCAATTAGGCAAATAATTGCATTGCCTCATTTTACTACTATCCAAAAAGGATGTATTCAATATTACATGCTTGAATATTATGTATCTCGACTAATGAGCTTTATAAATGTCATATTAAGAGTCCTCCTAGAGTTGATTCTTTTCATAACACTTGCAATAACGCTGTCTTTTAAACGCCAAAGGCATAATAAATGTAACTTCGTCGTGTGCACGGAGAAGAAAGCATTTGCCTAAACGACGGAGTAATTCTGTTAACTTGTAATGTACACATTGGCAGTTCCGTTCTGTTCTGGTTAGTAACAAAAGATAATCATTTGAACCCTGTGACATATTGAGATATATCACCGGAAGTCCGATACATACAAAATAATATACAAAATTGAGTATAAAATTGTTAACTCCGTTAGCAATTCTCCATTGAAATTAGGAAACCATAAATGGTGAGAAAGAAGAACGTGAATGAATAGGTTAATATGCATGAATAAGAACGTGAATGAATAGGTTAATATGTATGAATAAGAACGAATGAATAGGTTAATATGTCTGAATAAGAGCGTGAATAAGAATGTGAATGAATAGGTTAATATGTATGAATAAGAACGTGAATGAATATGTTAATATTTATAAATAAGAGCGAATGAATAGGTTAATATGTCTGAATAAGAGCGTGAATAAGAATGTGAATGAGTAGGTTAATATGTATGAATATGAACGTGAATGAATAGGTTATTATGTATGAATAAGAACGTGAATGAATAGGTTAATATGTATGAATAAGAATGTGAATGAATAGGTTAATATGTATGAATAAGAACGTGAATGAATAGGTTATTATGTATGAATAAGAACGTGAATGAATAGGTTAATATGTTTGAACAAGAACGTGAATGAATAGGTTAATATGTATGAATAAGAACGTGAATGAATAGGTTAATATGTATGAATAAGAACGTGAATGAATAGGTTAATATGTATGAATAAGAACGTGAATGAATAGGTTAATATGTATGAATAAGAACGTGAATGAATAGGTTAATATGTATCAATAAGAACGTGAATGAATAGGTTAATATATATGAATAAGAACGTGAATGAATAGGTTAATATGTAAGAATAAGAACGTGAATGAATAGGTTAATATGTATGAATAAGAACGTGAATGATGAATAGGTTAATATATATGAATAACAACGTGAATGAATAGGTTAATATGTAAGAATAAGAACGTGAATGAATAGGTTAATATGTATGAATAAGAACGTGAATGAATAGGTTAGTATGTATGAATAAGAACGTGAATAAATAAGAACGTGAATGAATAGGTTAATATGTATCAATAAGAACGTGAATGAATAGGTTAGTATGTATCAATAAGAACGTGAATGAATAGGTTAATATGTATCAATAAGAACGTGAATGAATAGGTTAGTATGTATCAATAAGAACGTGAATGAATAGGTTAGTATGTATCAATAAGAACGTGAATGAATAGGTTAGTATGTATAAATAAGAATGTGAATGAATAGGTTAGTATGTATGAATAAGAACGTGAATGAATAGGTTAATATGTATGAACAAGAACGTGAATGAATAGGTTAATGTGTATGAATAAGAACGTGAATGAATAGGTTAATATGTATGAAAAAGAACGTGACTGAATACGTTAATATGTATGAATAAGAGAACGATTGCGGAATTTTACTAAACATGTCTGGATCTAAAATTTTATATGTTTTTAAAATTTGCATTGAAACAGCTCAGCTATATATGTAAAGATCAATGGGCATTACTGTTTCTGAAAGACATGAACATCTAATAATATAATTGATAAGCAGCCTTTTACCTAAAACATGAAACATAACATGTGCTGTAATGCAGATCTATACGCTGTAGTTTCATCTTGAAAATAAATATGTTCCAATAAAAGACGTTAACGTTGAACAAAAGTAAGTTTAATGTTCAAATATGCTCTCGAGAGGTTTATAGAATTGAGGAAATGAATTTATGCGCATAATGGTTAACACCTTGATCCTTTTATAAAGTATTAAATTGTTTTTGCTTTGAAATTTAATGTAGAGTTTAAATTTAAATGAGTCTCAAAGCTCCGCTGTTGTCAAAACTGCATATACATTAAACATTAACACTTATTTATAACAATATTGAAGATAAACTGTGTTTAGCAACAAGGTATTTAACCATAACGGATATGGTGTATGATCAAATAACCTTGCATAAGTATTTTCCAGGACAAGCCTAAAGCTAGCTCTAGGGTCAAGGTCACAGCACTCAGTTGACCATAAAATAATGATTGTAAAGTTATCTTCAGAAATGTTCATGAGTAAAAGTTGGAGGTTTTACTTTGGGACTAAACAATGCCTCAACTGATTGGGATTTAGATGACTCGGGTTGGTGATATTGTGAACATGAAACTGTACCGTAATCCTCCTGCTACATATGTGGATTTGTTCATGCATCTTTGGCTACTTCGATATGTAGGCCCAGTGAAAATTATAGTATGCCAGGGTATAGCCAGAAGTTCGTGGACAAATCGAATAAAAGCAAGACTTTTAAAGCTACACCAATGGTAAGAATCTATTGAAAAATGAAAAGGTTATGGCATTTGTTCGCAATCTTTTGGTTATATCCTCATTTGCATGTCTTTCCTGGTAGTCATTTAAAAAAAAAGATATATCTTGTATTTAGATTCCCAATTTAAAGAAAGATACTTTAACGGCAGATAGACAGTTAAATTCACTCTTATTCAATATTTGAGCAAAAGTTTAGACTTTCAAATGTCTGTTATGTAGAACTTTTTCTTAAGAAAGGCAAACATTGAATTAGAGAAAATTTATTTGTTTATTGTATTATTTCCCTCTATAAAATCAAAATATTAATAGAGATTTTTAGGCTTACCAGATCACGAAGTGGAGCTTGACACGACATTTGAGATTGTCCCATATTTTTTCTAAAGTGTAAAAAAAGTCATAAGAACTTGACATCCAGTCAAACACATTCATTTGGTTATCCTACTTTAATATTTGAGTAGCTCTAACGGTATAACAGTACCACTGTCATGCGTCTTATACAACGGCTGTTTAACCATATGTTCAAACGATACCTACACGCGTTCAGATTTTCATTGATAATTCGAGATTCCTCCTGACAGCGTGCTACTTGGACGCCCCCCACAAAAATCATAATGAACCCTTACGCATTCTTTTGATTGCTATAATATCATCCAGTCTTGTACATTAATAGGTCAAATACATTCACCAGTTTGTCACTTTTGCTGCAAAATACAGCTATCCTTCTTACCAGGGCGGACAACAGCTATCAAAAGCGTTGATTTTTTTTTAATTATTGCTATTGTTCAAAAGAGTATTTATCACTGTAGGGTCATTCCGATTTTCATGTTAGGAAGCCTGTAGTAGGTCGGTGGTTCTCTCCGGATGCATCAGTTCATGCGGGGCTGGACGTCGCTATATGACTGAAATACTGACGAAGCGACGGTAAACTCAAAGTCCGCCAGTCAGTCAGTCCGTCACTTAGCTCTGTAATTTTCGACGTAGCTGTCTAACCTGACTTTTAACCACTCGTACTCTGAGATAATGACGTAAGACAGTACCAAATGAGTATTTTAAGGATTTTTATTGGTAGATATTACTATACGCACGGAAAAAATACTAGCTGAGACATACACTAAATTTTAAAAAGAATATTCTGACTGCATTATGGTTTCTTTAATAAGTTATAGTTCTTTATCAAACCACTTTTCTTAGATGCAAAAGGACACCTGTAACGGGTCAAATATTATAAATACCTGCAGTATATTATAGTTTGTTTCACCGTCACTCTATGACTGGCAGACGGAGCGCTTTATTTCAAGTCTAGGGCGCTTTAATACTTCCGAATAGATCATTATTTGTACATAAAAGATATAAAATAAAAATATTAAAAAAAACATCACTTTAAAAAACCCTCAACGCCGCAAATCTTTTTTGATGTTCTATTTTAAATCAGACTTAACCGTATTAAGATACTAATATGAAAAGCTGTACTTTCATAAGACATTTTGCAAGTTACTTATCAAATAGTAGTAGAGTGAGTGTTTGTTCACAACAATTACTACTACATTTTATAAAACCAGTCATTCTAATTCGAAAGTAATGCATTCTAATGCGTCTATGCCTTATCTAATGTTTAAACTCCCAAGACGAATCGACTTTACACATTTCAGAATCAATGTTCCTTTAAAGTAATATATATTGTACTTATTGAATAAAAGTTATTTAACCCTTTCCCTCATATAGACTCATTTTGACGCACCCAATAGGTACCACATAAAGCCTGATCTGCAGAAAACCACAGTTAAACCTTACCAAATTTAATTATAAATCCGCATTTCCAGACCACTGAGGAGCAGCGAACAACATAAAACCTGATCAGCCTGCGAGTTACTCGCAGGCTGATCTGGTTTTAAACTGTTCGCATAGGTCTTTTCATAGCTTTTTCTATGAGGGAAAGGGTTAACAATCCCTATTTTCTGTAAAAAAAGAAACACACTTTTATTGCCTGCCTTCAGAACAGTCAATCGATATACAATGTACTAAAGATACGTGTAAAGCTGAGATTTTAAAAGAACTATGAAATAAAAACTTAAGTGTCTCCTCCTTTCGGTACCTCACCGCTGTGGGTTCGAATCCCGGTAGGGACTTCGGATTTTTCATGTGAGGAAGCCTTCCAGCTGGATTGCGGTAGGTCGGTGGTTCTACCTCTGTGTACTCGGGGTCTTCCTCCACCTGTAATTAGCTGGACGTCGTTCTACGATTGAAATACTATCGCAGCGACGGTAAACCCCAATACAACAACAACTCCTCCTTTCGGTTTGTACACAACATAATAGGACACCAGTGGCAATTATGAAATTTGATGATCAAAAGCATGATTATTCTTCGAAATGACTTTTTGTCGTGACAAGTTATGTATTAGCATTAAACAAGCACAAACAGAGAAACCAAGAATGATTACAACATTTCTATATCATGTCATTTTCGTCCCAAATTCATATTTAATTATATCATTAACGCCAAGCTACACAATGATTACACCGTCTTACAGACTGAAACCAAATGTATTTATAAAATAATTACTTGTCTAGAGCACGTTGCGAGATTATCAATTATCCTTGTAAATACCTAAGTCAGTCTGTGAAGGCGATTCAGCGGGGTTTTTTGTTGTTGCTGTTTTTTTTTTGTTTTTTTTTTTGTTTTGTTTTTTTGGGGGGGGGGTCCCTAAAACTTTGCACATAAGTGGTTTATACAATAACTAAAAAATATATATATTATATTAAAATAGGGGGTCTTTAACCCTTTTTCTGATACATTATTGAAAAGAAATAAGGAATTAAAAAAATTGGAAAGATCTCATTTCTGAATACTTTAAAAGCAAATAAAAATGATATTTTCAAAATAATTTATCATAATTATCATGTAACTTATGAATTATTTTATAGTCAAAAAGGAAAAAAGAAAATTATAAATGTATTCAAAAACTATCACTAACTCCATACTAAGGTTAGAATTTATATACATGTACATTTTTTATTAATGCTTTTTCAACGGACAGCTTTCGTTTATTCAGATTTAATTTACTGTTACAGACTTTCTGGAAATGTAAAATATACATATACTTCACAAGTTTGTTTTTTCTTTTACTGTAACTGCCTTTTTTATTGAAATGTGCATTAAAAATGCACTAAACTGTGACCTTTTAGACCTTCAAAAGTTTGCAAATATACTTTTAATATTGATTTTAACACATGAGTCTTAAAATTTGGGATTTCTTAAACATGATATCTAAAATAATTGAGAATTAAAATAAAAAAAATAACAAAACTAAAATCAGTAGTAACCCGCTGATAGGTCCTTAAGTAAGGCTATGTATAGCCTGATATGTAACATTTCCAGGATTGAGAAGTTGTAAAACTCACAATTGGAGATAAATTTGGAAAAAAAAATGGTATTGAGTACGTCTATGAGTTCACTGCATTGTATATGGAACGCTGGGGATTTCCATGCACTGTATCACAATTGGATATCAATCTTACTGATGTGTAATTAATTAGACATATGTTCCGTTCTTTCTCAGCCTTCTATAGGGCAGATATAACCTCACTGAAGAGAATTCCAATCTCATCAAATATGACATTTTGAAAATGCATTTGAAACGTCCTATGTAACCTCCTCAAACAATATATATATGACCGCGGAGCTACATTAAAGGTAATTTAAATCCCTGACATGCCATTGAAATTATTACTTTACCCTTATCGTATACTTTACTGAAGTGTGTGTTTGTCATGTGCATGTAATTAACTTAATTTATAGATATTGTATGAATGTAAATACATTTGTAACCATTTTTATGGAAACGAAGATATTGTATATATGTTTTTTCATTTTTTTATATTTTCTTATTTTTGTCTAAATTTCTTAATATCTTTAAATGAACGTATAAAATAAACACCCATAAATCATTTCTTAAATGATACAGCCGAGAATAAAAATGAATTTATAAAAATCAAATGTTCCATTTTCAAGAAGAGAGGGCAATAAAAATCAGAAACACATATTTTTTCCTGAGATTTTTACTGAGCTTTCTTAAAGCTTGTTTTCTAACCTTAGATGAATCCAATTATCATCCGTGTTTGCCTTAAGGAATGCTTGTAAATCCTATCTTTTATCCCTGTCTTTCAGTAATGTGTAGTATCAAGACTGGGCCGACTTGCATTTGATATGAAACTCAACTCTCAACTCTCTTTTACTGAATTTAATTACAAGCAACGAAATCCGAAAAAGAAAACAAAAGAAGTGTTCATATTTGACTGTGTTCATGATGCTACGGATAAACATAGTTGTTGTTGTTGTTGTTGTTGTATTGGGGTTTACCGTCGCTGCGATAGTATTTCAATCATATAGCGACGTCCAGCTAATTACAGGTGGAGGAAGACCCCGAGTACACAGAGGTACCCGGGTAGAACCACCGACCTACCGCAAAAACATAGTTGTAGAGAAAATATGATAATTTATTTAAAAACAATAGCCTACCCAATCGTTCGTTCTTTCCTTAAAATTTTCCTGATTTCTTATTTAAAATTTCTTTGATATATTGCTAACTTTGTTTATTTTACATCGATTACGATGCAAATTCTTACAACTTATATTAATCACTCTCGGTGGCTCTGGTGGCGGCGTATGTGGTCATTATTGTGGGAGGAAACCGGAGATCCCGGTACGTAACCATGAATCGAATCCGGGACGCATTGGTAAGAAGCGAAGCGCGTTACCTCTACACTATCCAGGTACCAAACATATTGCTGATGAGATTTGAGACAAAAAAGTAATGTAGACCTCATTGACTTGACTTGACTATTTGTGTTTACCGTCGCCTCGACAGTATGTCATATACCGACGTCCAGCTAATTACAGGTGGAGGAAGACCCCGAATGCACGGCTGAGACATCAGGGTAGAATCACCGACCTTCCGCAAGCCAGCTGGAAGACTTCCTCACATGAAAATCCGAATGACCCTGTTTGGATTCGAACCCACGCGGTGAGGGGCTGAGTGAGTGTTAAAGTCAGAGACATTACCCTCTCGGCCACGGAGGCCCCATACCTCATTGATATTTGATGTTTCATTAAAATCATCAATAACTTTTCAATACAGAATAATATTCATTTGTATATACGGCTTTGCATCAAGATTTCTGCAAATTAAGTCTGCTATATAGGGCATATGGTTTCTTGGAAAGTCAATGCCTTCAAAACAAATCACGAAGAAAAACCAAATGAAACATTTGATATATATATTCGTAATTGGATTATATTAATGTTGTTCAGGCAAAAGAATTAATTTCGCTTTTCTTAGTTGTTGTTTTTTTGTTGTTGTTTTTTTAGTTTATTTTGTATTTTGAATGTATTGATAAGAGTTTAGTAAAGGTTTATAAGTTTAATTTTGCTTTAATTAGAATATGTTGTTCTGCGCTGTATTTCCTTTGGGGATGATCTTAATACATTTATCTTTGAATTTAATATTAGATAAGTCTGAAATGGAATATAATTACTTTAAGCCACATAATTTTGTCTTATGGAAATGATATTTAAAAAAAAAATAGATGGCGCGGACGGCGGCCTTTTTTAATTCATTTACTGGAAAAATAGGAGCAATGAGACTTTAAGTAAATAAAATAGATCCAGGATTAGTTGACCCGGTATCAGGATTATGTGACTGGGTGTGGTATTATGCCACATATCTACGGCGTGATACTGCAGTATGGCAGCACTATATCTGTTTCAAGTAGATTTAGTCTCCAAAGACTGAAACGTTAAACCTAATAAACAAATAAGTGTATATAGGGCATCAAACCGGGACACAATAGTCAGAATCGATCGTGTTATAACTGTTCGTATCTACAATGAGGATAAAGAACTTCAAGATGTTCTCAAACAGGTAAATCTTCAGTTCTTTCCACCATTTAACACTGGATTCGACGCTTTGCTGGTAGTTTTAAGTTGTTTTTTCCCCTAGACCCACGAATATCAGGTACATTTAAAACAAATTTGCTGCAACTCACTTACAAATTACCATATGAATTTGTTGATATAAAAACTTATCTAGAAATACTTTTTTTTAGTTATGTGTGTATCTAAAACAATTAGACGATTTTATTTTTATCGCGTTTCATTTATATTAATGAGAAATATTAATTTCAATCGTGCATACCAGATTGCAAAATATCCACCGCTGCCTTAACGACAAGCCTTTTTAAAATTCGCCTCAGTACTGACCCAGAACTTGCTTATACCACAAACGATGCTGTTGAATATTCAGACTAAAATATTACTGCATAATTGTACTAATCTCAACCAGTATTTAAAAAGGGTTCTAACAAATAAAAATATGTGTTTTTGCAATTCCTGTCTTCTTTGTTAAGGATATAGATATATTTTGGTGAAGTATTCTAGTCTTTACCACAGATCTAAATCCAGTACAAATCAACTCTCTCTCTCTCTCTCTCTTTCTCTCTCTCTCTCAAATGTGATCTAACTATCGCTGCTTACCTTTCCGTCCCGCCGACTGTATATCGGTCATTTGGAGACTACGTCTTTATAGATATAGTGCAGTATCACGCTACAGACCTGTGGCATGATACCACATCTAGTTACATTATCCTGACACCTGGCCAACCAGTCCTGGAACTACCCTTATATGCTGAGCGCAAAGCAAGGGGGCTATACTAGTGCCATTCGCGGTCGGGGATCGAAACCAAGACATAGACCTGTAGCTGAATTCATTAAACAGTTTGTGTGATAAGAACAGCAGTTGACTTGACCCAAGGATCTCTTAAAACATAAGAAAAAAACTTATTTTATGTACCACAATGACGCATACTTGTTAACCAAACATTATTTACATTTTGAAATGATGACTATATTCATACAATCAACATTTTATATGACTTTAAGATCAGTGACTAGATGATTTATACATTTATGAGGTAAAATAAAAAAAAATTTTTTTTTCTTTTTAAGTATAAGTTATTTATCATTTTTTACATTATTACATAAAATGTTAAGGACTGACATTTTATTTCTTCCTATTGCATGACTGAGGATGTTATATCGAAATAAAGTATCAAACAATACCGATATCTGTAAAATGCAGACAGAGTTTGTTAAATGTACCGTGTATTTCAGTTTTAATGAAAAACATTAAAATGGTGATAAATCCTTATTCCGTTAGGCGTGGGATGCACGGATGCAAACATGTTATTAGCTCGTGAAACTGTAAGTGGTATTGTAAATTAGCACATGGCCTTTTCCTCTCGTCCAAGCAGGTGCTTTCACTCGTTTATAATCACCGTGATCTATAGTGCAAATCAAATACTTTTGTAATCAAAGCAAACCATGAACCTATTATGGAATCAGGTTAGTCCCATTTTGAATACCGTGTGTCGCTGTATGAAAGCGACGCACGACAATTTAAAACGAAGCACGACAATTGTAAACGACACACGATATTATAAAACGACGCACGACAGTGCGACACGACCTTTTCACGCGACACACGATATTAGCACGACATTATGAAACGACATACGACAATGCGACGCACGACATTTTTGAAACGACACTCGATATTTATTGCGATATTTCGTAAAAAATAAACATAGTGATTAAATGCGACATTTGCGCACTATAATGTCGGGTGTCGTGTCGTATTGTCGTGTGTCGTTTCATAATATATCGTGTATCGCTTACAATTGTCGTGCTTTGTTTTAAATTGTCGTGCTTTGTTTTAAATTGTCGTGCGTCGCCTTCATACAGCGACACACGGCATCCAAAGTGGCACTAACTGGATTCCGTAAACCTATACATAGCATAGGAGAAGAAGGAAAAATCTTATTTAAGCAATTTGATTTTGGTTATGAACCCTCATGACTTTTTTTAAAACGTATTATTACATAAAAAGGCTATTCTTCAGATGTTTAATGGTACATGCATTATATTCCTTCGTTAACAATTTATGAAAGACTACAGATACATCGTTTTGCAAAGTAATATAAACAGCTGGGCTCTGTTTACGAATATGGGCATCGGAGACAGCTTGAAAGTTACAATGTTAAAAAATAATGAGATAATTTATTTTAGTTATGGCGTAAATTTGATTTCCAGCTGGTGATGCCATTTCAATTTATCTTTTTATGCGTATCAAATGCAACACTATGCATTAATATGTACGAATAAAGAGTCACCATTTCAAAACAAATGGACGTTGTGAATAATTAAATAAAGAATATGCAATTATATCATTCTTTGATCCAGTGTTATTTTCAGGTCTCCTAAACCTCTTGCTAATTGTTTCATTTGAGTTAATTACAAATATTACTTTTGTCATTTCCATATCCTGTGTATTTTAGTTTCGGGTTCGCATTCAACGTCTCTATATCTTTTGTTCATTTTATTTTTTCAACATGTCAGCTTCTGAAAATTCACACTGTTGTCGTAGATGGGGCTTCTATGAAAGATAATCTGTATTCAAATATTTGTTTTTTTTATTAGTTTTTCCTTTTTTTTTCCCCTTCTCAAATTCAGTTTTCAAGTGTCAAAGATATTCGGACCATCATCAGAGGTGTATGAAAGAACGGTTTTAATTACAGTTGAACTTGATGGGCGATTATTAAAAAAAAGCTTGGTAGCGTTAGAAGGGTCTTTAAAATTCCGAACATTTCACACGCTGTATATATGATTTTTGAAGATACATACGGTAAAACCTCGAGAAAAAAGGAAAATACGGCATAAATAAATGCAAAAATATTTTCATTTTGTTTCCTTTTTATCCCTATAACTTAATGAATCTTAGGCCAATCTTTCACTTGTAAGCATCATTAGAGCGGTCAGGGATCGTTCTTCAAATTATGTTCATACTCTTATTTCAAAAGTCAATAAACTTCGAGATATAAGCTGTTAAATGCATTTAATGTAACACAATTTTGTATTTTTCTGCCGTAACTGATTCAACCCGATCTTCAATAAAAAAAAAATAGCATCGTTTTTTTTTTTTTAGATTTTTTATGCCGAAGAAAAAAATCATAATTGACATATGACCTTCACCTTTTCGATTTTCCGGAAACGGAAGCGACCATGCACGATTGAACGCAACCCTGCACCTTCAATGAAAATTTCATGAAAATCCGACAATAGATTTTAAAGTTTTCATTATTATTAATTTGACGTCATATGACGTCAAATGGAGAAAAAATACGGCATGCAAAGGACCACTTTGCTGTAGTTGCTGTTAAGACTCATCGGCAACCTGCTGTAATTTGAGTCTAAAAAGGAAAAACAGTATACATGTATAATAATATTAAGAAGAAAAACACCACGAACCCAATAGGTGTTTCTGCTATGGAAGAAAGTCCTAATAGTGATAAGAAAGTACAAACCCAATAGGACATTCTGCTATAGGCATACATTTCTTTTGTTTTATGAAAAATATGTTCATTACATAAAATTTCGATAGCAATCATGTAAACTGTTTAGATTGCTCGACGAGTTGGATCAGGTTTTGTTATTATTTAGCACCAATCGCTTCTTCGTATCCTCTTTATTCGCAGTTACCCAGCGTTAGAGACAAACCAAACAATTGCGAACCTCCGACTTAAAGTCGCTTCAGGAAAATATTTATTTTGCTTAAATATATTGTTATTATTTTTACAATCCGCTGCGCATATTCCTCTGTGTAGAAAATATACAATTGAAAAGATGTAAATTAATTGTTTCTTCTGTTCTGTGTTTACATTCTCTTAATTCACAAAATGATTTACGTTTCACTATAATGGTATTGGATTAATAAATCATATTTCTTGTTTGTTGGCTGTGTCCGTAACATCGAAACTATTGTCGGTCGTTTAAACCCATATTTTTTCTTTACATGTGTTACGTAAAAAAAGAATTGTATTTCTGACTAAATGCACACACTAGTCTGTGGTATAGTGTGTTTTTAGTTCAGTTTATTTAAAGCGAATCGTTTTGTATATACGAGCTGTGACGAACAAATAATTATTTAAATAAGTATGACACTGGATTTCAGAGGCGGCTTCTTTCTGTAAGTACAAAATTTTATTCTTTTCGTAAAATAGCATCGGAACCTTGATTATTTAATACAAGTGACTAACGGAGAAAACATTCTTGACTTTGCATGGTTATAGAGAATCACACTAGAAACGAAACACATTTAAGGAAAAAAAATAGGGGTCCCAATTCTACTTTTTGCCCCTGAAAGTAAGTTGTTTTTTTTTTCTTTTTAAAAATTCAAGGGCAGATAACTCAATATTATGGCTAGAAATACCTCACTTGATTTCAACTTGATGTTTGGTACTTTTTTCCCTGTCTCCGTATAAAGGTTTTAGAAACTCTTTGCAACAGATTTATACTATAGTCAAATACGCGAA
This sequence comes from Solen grandis, assembly GCA_021229015.1. Taxonomy (NCBI): domain Eukaryota; kingdom Metazoa; phylum Mollusca; class Bivalvia; order Adapedonta; family Solenidae; genus Solen; species Solen grandis. The sequence goes on along the minus strand of CM037778.1, from coordinate 63,502,791 downwards.
TATATAGAAATTCATTCTAAATTGAACCAAAACACATGAAATCTGTACTTTTTCAAGACTCACTTTGTTTGAGTTTGTATTGCATGGCATACTTCGTTATAGGTGGCTATCAATTGTATATTTTTAATTAATTGTACTTTTGATTATTCCAGAATTTTTTACATAGCCTCATAAACGCAATAAAACGCGAATGTATTCTAAGTAATGGGAGAAATCCGTTTATGTTCATTTAATCAACTTCTATTTAAGCCACGGTTCTATGAGCAGAGGTATTTAGCTAGGATAACGTTCTGGAAACTTGATATTCGCCTTACCGCTTTATAGCGGAATATTAGAGAGGTGATTTTTATTTTGATGATCTGACAATGAAATGATCTAATTACTTGCTTGCGATCGTAAATCTAGCGAAACATAAAGCTTAGGTTGGCATGTGTAATTTGTTAACTAAATATCAAGATTATTAAACTTATCGATACAATGTTCTGATGAAATTCACGGTTACTTAAACTGATCACTTTAACCAAGGTTTAGTGAAACAAACTTCGAATTTATTACAAACAATTAACATCTTAGATTTATGTTCTACTTTAATGAGTTTTAAGATTAATGAATTTAGAGGATTACCCTAGAAAGTTATGGAGGATCTACCAAAATAAGCCATTGAAGCGAACTTTAATCTCTATTTTTATATTAAGTAACTTTTGAATCAAATCATTAAAAAAAAATAATGAATGTATACACGTACATGCATGTGTGTGCGTGTGTGTGGTTTATGCATGTTTAAAAGAGTAACTTTGTAAATATTCCTTCATCAAAGGTAGTATGTATGCCTCATAGAACCTTTAAATATGGATCAAGTTCTTTTATTTTTTAAAATATTTTTTGAAAAGCAATTACTATTTTTGTGTATGTTTTTAAATATCAAGTCGGATATGGCGTCGGGAATCAATATCTAAACTTAGAATGTCTTAGATACTGTGAATCTCAAATTTGGCCAGTCGTTTAGCAAAGAAACAACAAGCAAGTATCTATAAGTAAGACGAAGATGTCAAACACCCACGCACTCTCATCGAACTATATCCAGATATTAAGCAACAACAGCAGTTCCTTCCGGCGTCTCTCTCCTGAAACCGATTGGACAAACTGTAATTATAACACGCGATATGGAACAAAGACTGCTTAAATATACCGACACCTAAAGCCCAATAGTCAAATTAGCAGACGAAATATATCTGTCAGACTGTTATTTTCTTATGGAATAGACACAAGAAATGTTTTCAGCTCCCGGCTAATGATACAACTGATTCGATATCCGGGAGAGCAATCAGTTTTGCCCGTTAATGAAATGGAAAAACAAGATGTCTTGCGAAGTCACTTTTTCATTTCTTGTGTATTAAATGTGAACAAGGCAAGATAAAACCGTGTGAATGCCCATCTTATGTTCATTATACATTAAGATAGTTAACAACCTATTCCATCCTACATTGGTTGCGGTAGATCGGTGGTTCTACCCGGATGCCTACGTGCATTCGGGGTCTTCCTCCACCTGTAATTAGCTGGACGTCGCTTTATGACTGAAATGCTGTCGAAGCGACGGTAAACTCAAATAGTCAAGTCAAGTCAAGTCAAGTCCTACATTGGCCTCAGCATTATTCCCAGTCTATAAAATTACTGATGCTAGTTTCTTATTTACATTCCTTTTTTCTAATTTGCCTTGCTATAGTTTAGCGAACTGAAAGAAAAACATTTATCACCTGCGTGTTTGCACTACAAATGTCAATGGTATCTAATAAAGTATATGAAAAGCATATTTATGAGTACACATTTCTATTCCTTATGGATGGTTATCGCCAATGTTGGCAAGGTTACAAGATGCTATCTTTGCTTACAAGAAATTTGCATTGCTGATCAAATAACATTTTATCACCAATTTGTATTTACGTGTAGTATATATGTATTTATAAGGAACGTAAGGACATTAATGGCTTCTATTAGGAAAAAAATCACTTTTTGTACAATATATACTTATAGTACCCTGCCTTAACAAGTAATCTTGAGAAAGAAACATCGATTGTTGTTGTTGTTGTTGTTGTTGTTGTTGTTTTTTTCATACTAAAGCGAAATAAAACCATTATGATTATATTAATTATCTGTTTCAATTCTCTTTTCCAAAGGATAACATATTAATTGCAAAGTATGTTGAATACAATAATTTTACGTAAGTCTTTAAGAAAACAAACAGTGTATTAATACTAAAACAATCCTTTATGATTCATTATAATACGAATATGTTATAGATCTAGTTTTTTGTTGTTTCTTTCCTAAGTAAAATATTAAACAGATAAATAGGATATTTAAAAGGCACGAGCGCTTCAACAGGACATGTTTTCTGGAATTTATTTTAAATTTACGTTTTCACAATAAAGTTTCAATACCGATTTACACGTGACCTCTAACTATGACAAAACTTTAATACGACACAGTTGAGATAGCTAATGCTTACGACACCAACATGAATAAACTATATAAATAGTTAAAAGAATGAACGGAAAAGTCAACCCTCGTATGGTTGGCATTCAAACAATAATGTAACCATCGGTGCCCAAGAATGTTGCACATTTAGACGAGAACTGAACGCAATTGACAGCAGTTGACATTTATTATCATTTCTAATTTGAGTTATAAATTTGGTGCCTCGTTCCCGAACTGACCATTTCAATAAGAAAACTTAGGGGATTGTTCACTACATTTAAATCAACAACGATGTTAAAACCCTGAGTAAAGCCATCATCACTACACTAAACCATGCTATAACAAACTTGAGTGAGTTCATTACTAAGAATGATTAGTTACAATTTACTGTGGTTCAGTGACTGAGGATGCATTCAAACCACTAATAATTATTTTGTCAGATGTATATTACGTCTTATAATCAAGAAAGCTTTCAGAGGTCGTGAAATTTTGTTTGTTATAGGGAAAAGCGAAACTGTGCATCTGACAAAATAATTATTTAGGCCTATATGTAGGGTAAAATTTTATGCTCAAGAGGAGTTTTCTCCTCATTTCCTTTTTCATTTCCTTTTGCAACACCTTAAGCAGACGACACATACCACGTGGTATAACCCCACTTGATAAATAAGGTAAAAATGTTACAGACTATTCTTAAATAGGAATTTTAAGGGGAATTCATATTTAGAAGAATATGTAATATCTAAAAATAATTTCAAAAGGTATGATCAGTTCGTGCGTAAATTGCTTATATTTTATGATACAATGTACATATAACTAAACAATAAATACAAGATGCAGAAAAACTATGATGAAATGAATTTAGGCAGGGAAGCATAAACTTTGGATCAAAGATAGAAAATTAAAGTTCTTTCTTGATATATCGATTTACAAAATCTATCTATCTTTATCTGGATTTAATTATTTGCAATTTGTAACTACCATATGCATGAATACCAGTTTAACTACATAAGAATTACACATGATTAAGTACTACTAAACCTATTTAATATTACCGAATTACATTGCTGAATTATAAAGTATTATTTTAAAATTATATATTTAGTTCAATTCCACGTTCAGGCAATTCATTAAATCATAATTTATACGTTAATTATCGCAGATAAAGCCAACCCATTGCACCATCTGCCAAAATATAGGGCTATATTTTTGTTGCAAATAACGTACACATTATTGCATTAAATTTCATTGTCGATACCTACTTAACCCTGATTCTTCATACGCAATGAAGTGGTCCGCAAGGTTGACATACGAACAAGATTTCTTTTTTGATCATTTTAATGTGTAATGTAATTCTGTGCAGTCGAATTTTCATCTAAAGAAACACAGTATTTTCCACAAATGGAGAATTCAAGTGATACCATAGCTCTCAATACAATCTTTATTTAATCAATTAAATGTCAACGTGAACTAAGATCCAAAAATGGGAGATTTGTTTACTTCCAAATATCTTTTGTATTGAGCATTTAATTTTAGTTGTATCAAATTTATTGGCAAAATCAGCATTTTTGCCTTTGGCTATTTTCAAAAAGCATATAAATATGTCATAGACGTGAACTTATACAAATACAAACATCAACAATGGAGGAATATTCCATACTTGCTTGCTGAAATAAATAAGACGATCCTCTGCCAACCATTTCTATATGTAGTAGAAGTCAAATTTCACTTAAACTAACGAAGTCTATTTTTTGCCATTCACGACTTTGCATTTATTAAACATTCATGTCCATACCCTTTATGGGTCAGAGTCAACAAGTGAGTCAGATTGAATTTCATGTTCGAATGAATTAAAGGTCCAAATTACTATTAAATCAATTTTATGAATGAATTTACTAGTATCGGTGATATTGTTTGATCGTCCACTTCCTAAGCGGGAATAGTTTGTCCGATCTACGGCCGTGAAATATCGTAAAACCATTGATTGACGTTAAAAAAATCTGGGTACTTAAAGGATTTGTTCGCCAAGTTTCGGAATAATATTGCTTTACTTATTTAAGTGTTATTTTTTTCACGCATGAGACAGCACAAAACATTTAAATGACAAGACTGTTTTCGGTGCGATGTTTAACAAAAGACGCATGCAATATATCTCCTGTGAAATTTACGAAAATAAATTTAAGAATACGTATAGAAAAAAAATCTATAAATTCTAAAAATTTAAAAAGAAGAATTTTTTTATTTAAAATAAATTTCAAAGATGAAAATTGTAGGATGAATATTGTCAGTTCGATTTATCTTAACTAACAGGACATGATTGAATTGATTTGATAAAGTGAGATGGAAATATCAAATTTTAATTAGTTTCGTAAAATATTTCGTCTTTAAGTTATAAGATGCTTGCAGATTCTAGAAAAAAAACTCTTTATATAGTCTCAGACCTTTTGAGCAATGCATAACGGTATTGAAAATCTAATCAATCAAATCTGACAGTAATTAAACCTTCACACCAGGTCGATTAATGAATAGATTAAATGAAAGTTATATTAAAAAAAGTACTTCACAATAAAATTTTATATGTATTCTCAACCTAGTTTTCATATTTGAAAACTGTAGACGCTGTCTATTATTTCTCTAAATAGTTATTGTTGGATGTTTTCATTTATAGTATGGATGTCATATGTATACATTTACATTTATTTTGTCAAAAGTCATAAAGCATTTCAATTGAAATTATGCAAAAAGAAACCTGATAAGTAGATGATTTATATACGTATATATTAAAAAAAATCAAAAAAAAATCTTCTTTTAAAATTCTTTTAATCGGCTAAATTATTGTGTGTATTTTTATTTATTCCTGCAGTTTAAGGATTCCTGATGTATAGTGATTGTATTTTATGTTATTGTTTAGTTGTTTGTGGTGGTGATCTTAAAAAAACTATACAATTTTTTTTATACAAAGTGATACATTTACACTAAAAAAGGTTATATTTACATTTCATCTCTTTTTGGTATGTGAACAAATCTCTTCATGACACATCACCGCCTATGTCTACTTCCAACCGATACATAATTTCAGTCAGTGCTTAATTTATTGCAATAAATATTTTGATGCATAATTATTGAAAAATATACACAAATATCTAAAATTTGCAATAAAACTTGCATTTTGTTTATAATTAGTTTGATTTGTTTTCACTCCGAAAAAAAAATACAAAAATTTAAATGCAATATGCCTATAAACAAGTTTAACATTCAAGAATAAATGATAGATTCTACATAAAGAGATACATTTTTAGATTGACTTGAAAGATGCTATTGCCTACTGTTGGATAGGATTTTTAATTTACACTGCTTTTATCAGAGAAATACCTTCAGGATGTACTAGGTTTGGTTTAAGCACCCAGTTAGTCCTTTTGCCGACTGACCGTCCCAAGGCGGTATTTGTTGGTATTTCTTTAGTTTATAATATGTCCTGTCTCCATAACTTGCACCTCCTTCTGAAGTTACTTCATTTTAATATATACTAGATTGCACATTGACCTTTTTTGTTTTCTTATTGATTCTAGTTACTTTATGATTAGAACACTGCAATATTTTTTTCTTTTCTAATTAGATACTGTTGCGAATTACTAAGGATCGCTTAAAATTAATCAAATTTGCTGAAGTCATTAAAATTTGTTCATTGTTATGAAACCGGAAAGCAGATTATATAATTTCGAAAATTGAGTATTTTTCTTGTGACAATACCCGATTAATGTGATAAATTCAAGCGCTCTCAATCATTATCATGACATCAGAAAAAAGACAGATTATGTTTGACATGAAAAGATAATCTACTCTCAACCCTGCAAAACAATTTCTAAAAATTAAAAACATTGATTAACGTCGTGATTCTAAATAAATCTGAAAATGTGTCTAGCAAAAGGTTATAATGTTAGATTTAACTGAGCTTAAATGCTTTAAACTACATCCCTTCAATGCAAATATTAAGTTTTTAGCCATAATATGTTCCTATATACCGCTTAAAATGTAATGGACCAAGATCAAGGTCGGTATTATCAAATTGTTTTTAGATTCATCATTAAATAATTTATATTTTATACGAAATATAAGCGTTGATGGGTTTGAATACTTTTTATGTTTAGTCTAGTTTTTAGTCTAGTTTTGGTTTAAACTTATTTATTTCCCATACATAGTTACAAAGAAAAACATCAGTGAAGCATATACATATATGTAATGTAAATACGTTACAGGATGTCATAAAGATATTGATATTAATACATGGGGATTTAAACGAAAGCTACCTAAAGCTTATAAAGCTTATTTCCCCTTTCGAAGTTGTCGTAACCATGGCATGCTCTATATATCACTTATTAGCAGACAAATGTACTCTTTCTAAGCAAAACAAAATAGGAAAGTTAGGAAGATAGAAAGAGAAGAATTAAGTAAAATATATGATATCAGTGCAATCTAAATCAAATTCAATCGAGTGAGGCCCCCTGGAAGATTGGTCTGCATACTTTAAATTTATATCAAATATATTACAAGATCAAGGCTAGTTGTGATAATATCTGCATCAATCAAACATACCACTAATAGTGAACCGTCCGAAGCAGTTGAAAAGCGTGCACTATGTGCTATAAACTTTTGTACAGACGCAAATATAAACGAGTTTTCCTTAACTAATAAAGACGGATCACCATGCAGTAATGTATCTTACTGAATATTAAAATTACGAAGGTCATTTAATAAATTTAAACGAGGCTGAGCGTAGTATATACACTTAAAGAAGAAGTGATTTTCATTTTCTATTTCTCCACATCTACAGAAAGGGTTGGGTACAAGACCCCTTGAAAACAGATGTTGATTAAGTAGGCTACAACCAGTGCGAAGGCGTGTATAAAACACTTGAATGCGTCTAGATCCTTGGTAATAATAAACTGGAACGCTTTGTCTGTCAGAGTTTAGAAATCTTTTGAATACATGTATAGACGATGCATTTCTTGTATCGATAGAAACAGAATTCCATTCACGAACTGCTGTAGGTAGAAATGAATTATAATAGTCAGTTGTTCGAGCGTGTGCGCATCTTATATCTTGATTATTTCTAAGTTGATATCTAGAATTAGTGTTGGGACTTGGTACTAATGAGGACAGGTAGCTTGGCGTTAGCTGTAAAACATTTTATAGAATAGAACAAGACGATGTTTCTTTCGTCGATTAGATAAGGAATCCCATGCAGTTTCATGTTGTAGTTTGTTAAGTGATACTAATTTGGTTGCACCAGTGACAATTCTTGCACATTCGTTTTGAATTTTATCTACTGGTAATTTTCATTAGCACAACAGTTACCCCAAGCAACATCAGCATATTCTAAAATAGGTCTGATAAATGATACGTAAACTACTTCAAGTGATTTTCTATCTAAAATGAATTTCAACTTACGCAATATATTGACTTTTTTCCACGTTCGTTTTGGCTGTAATATAATTAATATGTGAAAGCCACCTACAAACCTAGTCTAGTTTTTGTAAAATAACGTCATTCTGAACACAGTAATTTAACAACTTTATCAAGCATTGGTTACCTGTATATGGCACGTATAGTTTCACAATTTTATTGATAAACATTGTAATTAAGTGTGATTACTACACTGATTTATTGCAATATTTTGACTTAAAAGGGAAGTAACAAAGTTAACCATGCTAGTTTTTCGCCCTGACGGTAAAGTGTAATCGTGTTTCGGGTACTTGCACTTTTAAGATGTAAACCGTCGTATTCTTAGTGATACTTCGCTTAAAGGGTTGTTTGAACTTGCACCCACAACTATTTATTGGGTCATATCCTTAAAATAGATCCTTCAAAAGACGAAAATAAATCGCAAATAGATTATTATCGTTCAGTACGTCGAGAAGTTAAAACGGTAACAGCTCAGTAGCTCCTTAGTGAATTTTTTTTTTTTTTTTTTTTTTTGGTAAAAAAAATTACCATGAAAATACAAATTTTCTATGTAGTGCTTATATTTTGTTTTCTTTAAGCGTCAGTCAGCTATCATCTTTTTCGCAGTAATCAAGAGCTAAACAATCTTCAAGCAACTGAGAGCCTCTTGCTTTAATAAAAGTAGCTTATTAACTAAATAGATAAAAATACAAGTTTTGACCTAATATTCTTCAAGCTTGTTCTTATCCTATTTCTTTAACATTGGGCGAAAGAGGGGCTCTCTAAATACAGGTTATTCAGTGTAGATCTATTAGTTTGCGCTTGAAATACATTTCTAAATAAGTATTTTGATTATTCATTGATACCCGCTATGCATATTCCTTAATGTGAAGAAGAAATGTATTTGTGCAGATGTAAATTAGGTGTTTCTTCTTTTCTTTTTATACATAAAACTTTTGTTTGTTACATTATAACTGTAATCGTCCAAAGCTATAACTTTCCTTAAATGTGTTATGTATGATATTAACAGTGTATTTTTATAAAACACACACATTAGTCTTTTGCCTATTGTGTATTTGTGCATTATATTTAAAGCAAATAATATGGTAGATAAATGTTGTGACGTACAAAAAATTAAATAAATAATTATAATCATTACACTGGATTTCATTGGCTTCTTGCTGTAACCTATTAGCAGTAAATGTAAAATTGTATTCATTTTACCAAATAACTTTGGAAATTGGTTGTTCCATGCAATTGACTGTTAACCAAAAAAAAAAGACAAAAAGTTGTCATGAAGCCCTGAAAATAACTGATAACAATATATTATAAACAGAAGAAATATCAAGATTATCGGATTACAAGTAAATGAAATCGGAGAAGACCTAATTCAGTTCCTCAAAACTTGAAATATGTGCCAGGTGAGATTTTCACCTTCCAAACCATACACTCTCTCTAATACTTTCTTAAATTAAACCAAAACTTAGGAACGCTGTTATTCTCTAAATTCACATCCATAATGAGATTTTTAAAAAGAAAATTCTGTGTTCGTCTGCAGTACAAGACATATTTCGTGAAAGTCAGCAATCATTTGTATAATTATGTACTATTGATCATTCTGGAATGTCATACGCAGCAGCAGAAGCGCAATGAAATGAGAATACTAAACGTAACGTGTATTCTAAAGAAAGGTGGGAGACTCATTGATGTCCATTTTATCTATGGCTGTATGGTGAAGGAATTTACCCAGAGCAGAATTCTGAAAACATTATAATCAACTTGTCAGTTTACAGTGGATTATCAGAGGAATGCATTTTATTTTGATGATCTGACAGTGAAATTATTTCATTACTTGCATGCAATCGTAAATCAAGCAAAATATGAAGTTTAGGTTGGTATATGTGACTTGTTAGATAAATATTTTTTAATTTATCACTTTTTTTTGGAAAAATTTAAAGTTTAATAGAAACAATTAGAACCTCATTTTATGTACTACTTTAATGAGTTTTAAGATTAATGACTTTCTAAGTTCTAACTTCAAATGTTATGGGCCTATCAGAATAAACTGGAATCTTTGTTTTTCACGGATTCAATGTTCCGGTATTAGGTAACTTTTGAATAAAAATAAAGCCAAAGAAAATGGAAACATGCAATACTCCTATGTCTCTATTTGAATGTACACATATTGACCTTTTCTCGAACATTCTTGTGTGTGTTTGTGTTTGTATGTATGGTTCATGGTACTATGTATGTCTTAATTTATCACATAAAAGCTGTAAACATGGATTCAGTTCTAATAATTTTCTTATTTCATTACATTTTTGTGTTTTGATTTCGTTTGATATGGTAATAAGAGTCAATGTCTTACGTCTAAAATATAATGGATTCCAACTCCGGGGAGTCGTTTAACAAAGAAACAACAAAAAAGTATCTATAAGCATGGCGAAGATGTCAAGCTCCCACGCATTTACATCAAACTAGATTTAGGTTTTAAGCAAAAACAACTGTACTCCCTGTGTCTCTCTCCTGAAACTAGTTGGACAAACTGTAATTATAATATGCGATATGGAACAAGTACTGCTTATCAATATAACGACACCTAAAGCCCATAGTCAAAATCAATATATCTGTTTTGTGTTTTTTTGTTTGTTTTTTTAACTTAAGGAAAGGACAGAAGAAATATGTTTAGCTCCCGGTTTATGATATAAATGATTCGATTTCCGGAAGAGTAGTTAGTTTATGCTAGTTTTGCCCATAAATGAATTGGTAGAGCAACATTTCATGCAAAGAAATTTAGTCATTTGTGTGTATTAAATTGAATGCGCCGCGTATAATAAAGCTTACTTTTTCTTATCACCTCAAAAACAATCAAATCCACCCTACATTACCGCAAACATTCCTCACAAACCACTTCATATAATTACTGATGCTAATTTCTTTTTTACATTCCATTTTTTGTTTTTCCTTACTACAGTGTAGTCGTCTGAAAGAGAGATTTTATCACCTGCGTGTTTGCACTATAAATGTCAGTATTAACCAATAAATAGTATTGATGGCATACTTTTATGAGTGCACATTTCCGTTATTTATTAAAGATAATCATCTATGTCAGAAAGGTTTAATGATACTATCTATACTATATACACGAAATGTACATTGTTGATCAAATAACATTTTATCACCAGCTGCATAAACATGTACTTTCGCATTAATCAGATACATTAAGAAAGGTAAGAATGAATAATTTTTTGTGTTTTTATTTTTAAGCAAAATTGAAACAGTAACTATATTTATTTGTTTTATTAGTGTCATCTATTCCAAATGATTAATAAATAATCACGAAGTAATTTCACATCAGCCTTAAAAATATAATGTATTGATATCAAAGTAAGCCTTTGTGATTAATTATATGTTGTTGTTTTTTTAAAAATAGTTAAAGGAATGAATTAAATACCTATTTATACTTTCATCCAACCAACTTTTTTTTCTTGCAATTCTTCGTTAGCAGAATTGACCATTTCAATATGAAGATTAAAAGGTTCATTTCATTTAAATCGACAAATTTGTGAAAACCCTGTGCTAAATTATCAACGCTTCTTACAACAAGCGCAACGCTCCATACAATAAGTGCAAGGTAACCATGCTGTTAAAAACAGGAGTGATTTCATTACTTACTAATAACGAATAGTTACAAAATTTACTTTTGATCCTTGATCACCCTGATCCAAGGTCGTAGGTCAGTACCTGATTATGAGTAAGGTCATTCACGAGTTTTCTATGCACAAAGTACTGGTTCGAATTTCACCAACAATACTTTGCACTAAGTAATACTGAAATACTTGAAGGCGAATTTCATTAATCTTGGTTTTATAATAAAATGACATTTTGTTTTCATTTCTTAACAATTATTGATATTTATTTAGGAAATATTTCATGACAGCTTAATAATATACTTGAATATAAAAGAGGAATGTCAGAATGCGTTTCTATCCAGTTTAAGAATTTAACTACTATTTAACGCTAGAATTTATTGGTGGAATTCGGGCCTGGTCCGAAAGTGATTTTGTGTAAATTGAAAGAACTTGTTTCAAAATCGACGTAAATGAAATACATTTAAAAATAGTGTGCATCGCTTAATAAAAATGATGTAAAAACTCAAACTTAAACTACACAAATTTTGCACCAAAAATTTACTGAAAAAAATCCATTCCTTTCAAGTATTATTTTTGTACTTAGATGAACAATTGTAGTATATTAAGGTTAAAACACATTTTGTAACATGGTTATGGACATTTAGAAACTTAGAGCACGATGGGGTTTTTTTGTGTGTGATTGTTGCAATTTTATTCAAGTTTCAAAACAACTTGACATTTTACATTAAACATTAAATGAATTCACAGGGTCTGACGTGCCAATCTCTCTTGGTAATGTATTGCTAAGAATTTACATTTAACAAGATTATTAACAGCAGAACAGGCACAATGGCCACGTTGACTTGCAGACTAATGCCAAATGCTTTCATCATTCAATTACTTGTCTGGAGCAGTTTGTGAGATTGTCACTTATCCCTGATTAAATAATTATGATAGTCTGTTGAACAGCTAATAATGGTCTTAGACATATAAAAATATGCAGTTTTAAGGTCAAACCTTTTACTTACTGATTTTGCATATAGCATCCATGTATTTAAATTTAGAAAGTCCAAATTTCTCGTTCGTTGTAGGATTGTCAGTTTTCCTATAGAAGCTAAAACAGCTATAATTTAAATGGTAGGATAGATGATATATAACTGAAAGACAGAGTTAGACTTGCCTGTTACATATATCTCAGAAAATAGTGCAATACATCCTATTGTATTTCCGAATAATGTTACAATAATATAGTAATATTGGTTCTTTAAAATATAATGCATACACAATTATAAACGTAACGTGGTTGTAAAGTAATTAACATATCTGTAGTTTTGAAGTTCTAAATTAATACAATTAATTAAAAGCCACATAACCTATGATTTTGTTTATGTAAGAATGCAAAGACAAGTAACTATTTGTGCATTTCTCCATAAGTGTTGATGAGGCATTACAAGAAACCTCGTGTCTGTTACATAAAATTTTATTATTCATAATCGACGCTATCTGAAGTTAAACATGGTAAGATGATACTCGTTCAGAACACAATAAAATTTATTTGAAGTCAACATATATGATTTTCCAAAATGAATTTTGATAAATACGATTTAGTTTTTATTTCACTTTTAATATTCAATTTACAAGATGATGTTGATCCTTCGTGACAAATGATCGACGTTATCAAAAGAAAGCTTCTAGAGACTTTTTTGTATGATAATGTAAATAACTGAAAATATCAAATAAGAAACATAAATATGATGCATATTATAGCTTCCGGAAAATACATTCTATATGTCTTATGCGCACGAAGACCCTAAAGGATTGATTAATATGAAACTGTTAAAATTAAACTGTACGTTTGATAAACATTTTGATATCTTGGTCAGTAATATACACGATAGTCGACGGAACTGCATAAAATGAGATAAATTTAAGATAGGTTGAGTTGATATAGAACTTTGATGGTATCGGGGAGAGAAGACGAGCAGACCAGGAACATGATGTTCACAAACACTTGATGAAACAAAGACGTTATACATTTGTGCACAATTTTCTTAATCATATTATGTATATTGAAGAATATACTATTTTGGCTATTGTTTAAGGAAAGTTCATTATAAAATGGCTCGAGATGTAAATATAATTCATGATTAGGGGAAAGCAGACAGTAAAAGATGTCTTTAAATATGTAAATTTCTAGTTTATCGGTAGGGAAAAAACAGATCTTTACAAATTAGTTCACAAATAATGGATATTTATTCGTGTGAGGATAATTATCCAAGCTTCTTCAGCAGTCCCAGATCTGATTCAACGTTTTATTGCTATATGATTATACTTCTTTCATTTATGACCATTTAGCAATACGGCGCTTGCATTTTGTCATCCATCCCACGACGGAATAAAAATTGAGATAAAATTAAAACAAATTTATTTGATATTACAATAATTTAAACGTAATCTAGAAAACAATCAGGCAAATGATTCCATTGTCCCATTCTATTACTAACAAAGATGGAGATTTATTCAATAATGCATGCCCAAAGTATGATAATATTCGATTTATTCACTTTATTAATTGTCATCTAAATTGTCTTCTAGAACCGATTCTTGTCGTAACACATACAAAAACGCAGTATCTAAACGCAAAAAAAACATAAAGAAAAAAATCTTATTCACTCTAAAGGAAAAAAATCTTCCTTAATTTCTTAATGCCATATATTTATTTGAGTTACTATTTTAGAAACACTTAATGGTAGAGCCCTGCAGGCGTTATGCTATTTTTTATGTATCAATGTGTGTTTGCATTTTGATTGCTAAGGCTCTCTCTCTCTCTCTCTCTCTCTCTCTCTCTCTCTTAAACTGGGTGTCATCCATGAGTCCGTGTTTGAAGGGGGTTTTTTTTTGTCTCCGGAAGAAAAAAAAAATCCACTCTAATAAAAAAAATACACATTATATATACCCTAATAGCTCTTGAAAGCATGTGTTTATGTTGTTTCAAAGAATAGGATTATTCAAATTTGTCAGTTTTCATTGATTTCTGCAAAAATTAAGGATGATTTTCTACTTAGCCCAACCAAGCACTGATTAATATCCTAAATATATGCAATGAAAAGGCACCCTCGAACGACTTCTTGAGAAGGTACTAAAGAATAAAGAAACAGTAGTTATTGTCAATAAGATACATCCCCATAAGTAGACTAAGTACAAAATAATATTCTTAAGTTGATCGCACGCAAAAAGTCTTCTGTAGTCTTACGCGTTGCAGTATTAGAAGATCAATATCACTTTATGTTTCAGGTGTTAACTTTTGCACACAATATCATTATATATATATATATATCAAAAGAGTTAAGTTGGGATTTAAGAATGATAATAAGAAAAAAATTGGATGAGTATTTTACACTAGTTTTAAGCTCTCAATCGACGCACTCATAACATGTATATAATATTTAAACTTCTTCGAGAATTTCTTTAGATTTTAGAAATGTTAGAAGACACTTTCGCACAAATGAAAATTGATAATATAAAAGTAATGTTTGAAAGTTTAATTATATTTCGAAATTATGTTTATCGTGACATTTTAATGTTTTTGCAAAGAAGTTGAAAATGACACAATGATAACACAGTGGCAGACCGGAACCAAAAGCATTCAATTCCATTAAAATAAAACAAATACTCACGACATTATTAATTATCTGTGGTATGACTACGTACGTCCTTAAGCGGTTGTAACAACTATTGCGTAACATTGAACGGAGCAGATGGAGATAATAAAATGATGGACTAAATTACGCACTTGCAAAATTTATAATAAATTGTTCGAAAATTTGCTTATCAAATTTCTGGCAACTGTATTGTTAACCTATAATTGTTTCATATCCCTTTAAAATCATATGCATTAAATTATTCGACTTCATCTTCATGCAGATATTTAATCATTTTTTATATTAATTATATATACATAATTATTTTCCAAATGCAAATGATCGTTAATCTGTTCACTTCATTTTTATATGCAAGATTTTAAATAAAGATTGAATACATGTTCCTTTCATAATATTTAATTACTCAAATTAATTTGGCTAATCCAGTCCAGAAATGAGTACAGAAATGCCTTTTATATTAATCAAATGCTTTGTTTCTAAATTCTACAGACAATTAGAAATTGCAATCAAGACCGAAGCACATATTTTTTCCATAGGTAATCTTTCTTTAAGCTTGTTGTCTAGTCCCCAAAGGGAACCACGAACGCCCAAATTATCTGTGATTTGCTTCAAGGACAGCTTATAAGTCCTCTTTAATCCCTGTCTGTCTGTAATACATACTTTCAGTACTGGGTCATCTGTCATTAATTACAAATACTCGTTTATTGAATCTTTTCGTCGAATTCTGCAAAGAAAGCATGTATCACATTATCATAGAGCGTCCGGCGAGAAAAAAGCTAATGTCATTTTAATAATAGACAAAAACAGAGATGATACATTGTGTTTTAAAAGATTGTGAATATATCATCATTATCTAGTTATTTGTCGAACAGAAGCGAATAAGTCGTTACTCATGCAGTTCAGACGATGAAATATTGGTATTCCCTTGTGATAAGTTTTTTTTTTGGCTTCTCGTATTTTTAACTTTCATGTCTTATAGTGTACAAGTTTGCCTTAATCATCATCTCGTTCTAAGCTGTGTTTTGTTTGTTGATCTTGATATATATATTTTTTGTAATGTAATATTAGATAAGACTATACATGTAGCTCAATACCCAGTTATAATGATATTGCAACATGGAAAAAAATGGCGTCGACAGACGTCTTTCTGAAATATCGGAGCAGGAAATGTGTGAGCCAGGCATTGTGTTCACCATAGCATATATTCTATATTGGACATCAAACTCTTGACATAATAAGTAGATTGGACCTCGTGATGAAATAAGAAATAAATTCACGATTAGTGTAAATTTCTTCGCAAATAATACATCAGATATTTTTGTCACTCGACATAAGGTTGGGCAGGTCTTAATCTATTGCGACAAATTATCTCTCTCTCTCTCTCAGCAAATATAATGTCTTCACATAGTATAAATTTTCAACTCGGACTAAAATGAATGGACAGGAAAATATCATCAATTTATTGATTGATTTCGCTTTGAAGAAGAAGCATTAATTCATTAATTGGAGAAAAATATTAAAAGTTCCATTTTATTTGATATCTTCATCAGAATAGATCAATATATTAAGATTATCAAACGTTAAGATAACATAAAATCAACAAATTTTAAGAAAAATTAATATAAATTCGGTCAATACGCCACCCCTCTATCAAAATCGGCAATGATAACTCCATTTTAAGGAAGCATGGAAAATTGGTTTCATATGGCAGAGATACGATCGGATGCAAAGACTAAGGTCAATGTTAATGTTCTGTAACATCTGCATTAAGGCTTAGATATTACCTATTTCATTTCTGCAATGATTCTTTAAGACAGAATATGTGAATAGGCCTGCAACAAAATGTATGTAAGCATAAACAGGGTTAAGATATAACTTTTATATAATTTACTATTACTAAAATAGCATTTTAAATAGCTGACTAGTATGACCAAAAATAAAAAATAACTTCAAACGTACGTATGATATATGTTATCAATTAAACAATTATTTTGAAATACACAAGTTCAAAAGATTTCAATTTACTTTAACAAAAATGCAGTATTTAATTATAAGCATATAGACATCTTTATTAGTGTTATACATGCGTGTGTCCTTAACTTGCGGTAAAAATGTTCATGTTTTGGTTAAATTATATGCTCATAAAGTGGTCCATGAAAAGAAAAAATGGCTCCATTTTTTAAAATTTGTTTCATACATTGGCTCTGACAAATATTACCTATAGGAAGCCTTTTTATCGGTGAAAATACTGTCAAACATGCATGTAAAATACACTACAAGCAAATTTAGTCATCGTGTCTGGGTCAAATACTACCCAAAGGCTATGAAATTTTATTTCTATTTCTCTTAATAAGAAGAATTCCAACGGGCAGATTTTCTCACTACGTGTGTTTATATTTTTTAACTTACTCACTAGCCAATATTGCGTAAAAAAAATAAACTGTGACATTTTGGAACATCAAGATTTGGCAGATATATCATGTTTTTAATACAGGAATCTGAAAATTTGGGATTTCCTTTAGCATTTTGCTAAATTAACTAAGACATTTACGAAAACAATCAATGGTTACCCGTTTAAACGTCCTTAAGATGAGACACTATATCTAATGTAATTACATTACTGGTATTTTAATTGTAACTCTTAATTATTCAGTACAATAAATTGTTTTTCTATCAAGATAGTTTACGTAAGAAAGGAGGGTATCATTGCATATTCATGTATGAACACAAGATAATTATAAAGTATCTAAATGCAATTAGAAAACTAAGTTTCGGAATTCACATGTTAATAACCGATGTGTTCATAGCGTATTTAATCACAGTCTTGCCCTTGCTTTGAGAATGTATGGTTAGATTTTTATTTTAATTTGGGTCGTAGTTGCGTTTATTGTTCTTTTAAATTCATAAGATAGTTTCAACAAAAACAGCAACTAGCGTTAGAAACGCAAACCTATTAGCAAAGTCAAATTTTGCTCTTTCACGGTGCATAACCATATAGACGGTCCCTGTGCAGAAATCGCTATATAGGCAGGCTCTCTGCGTTCGCACAAGGCATTCTTTGTCATAAACAAAAATACACGATGGACGGAGGGCCAAGAAAAAATCAGGTGGTCACCTTGCTCAAAAGTATGTATTGCACGGAACTAAGAGTATCTTTGCTGTGAATATGCGTGTCCACTTATCAATTTTAGGCGACTGCGCTCAGACACTCGGACAAACAGTTTAGTGATGTACCAACATGGATCATAACCTCGACCTTTATAAACGCTTAAGCAAGATTTTGCTTTGGTTACGTTCATAATATGAACATACGTACGTATTTTGTATGTATATTCTTCAAGAAGATACCGGTGAATTAGCCGATATTTATATAATTTCTTGATAACCCCAACTTTCGATTTTATTTATGCACGGGAGGTCTCTCTGCACACCACGTTTTCACGCACAGGCAAGTTCTCTGCATTTAGCACATGCAGGCTGCAAACCATTTTTTAGTTTCTCGTTATTTATGGAAACGAAATAATTTCAAGTTTCCTGACCCCTACTTTGTGTTTTCATTTTGGCACATACA
Source organism: Solen grandis (assembly GCA_021229015.1). Lineage (NCBI taxonomy): Eukaryota > Metazoa > Mollusca > Bivalvia > Adapedonta > Solenidae > Solen > Solen grandis. The sequence continues at coordinate 63,484,015 of CM037778.1, read as the reverse complement.
TTTTATGCAATTTGTAGTATATTCGTCTTCAGATACAAAAATATTAAAAGTATGCCTGTGTTTCTAATTGTTTTAACTATCTTAACTCATTTTGTCGATAACATATAAGATAAATTTCATCTACAGTACTGGTTATTACAATAATTCTCTCTTGAATCGCTTATTCCTAAACTCGCACACAAAAAGCTGCCATATTTTCATTTTTCTTACAAAAAACCACTCTTATATAAAAAAGATGTATCAATATGTCCATTAATTTTAAGAACACGAGGTCTTAATGTCACCAATTTACACATTAACATGCTTAACAAAGGAAGAAAGTGAAAACGTACACTGATATATCAACATCATTTAATCTTTTTAATTGAAACATGCCCTAGTTGGTAAAAAGAACTGAAAAAATGCGAGAATTTGATGATTAAATTAGGATAGCTGTATCGGTATGGAAATGTAAAAGAAAGTTTCATGCATATAATTTGGCAATATCGATGGTATAATTAATTTCATATTTGTAGAATTCAGTTAAAAACGCATTTCGTAAAATTATTGTCGCGTAGAACAGACACATCACTGTAAATTCACTAGATATTACAATTACTCGTACTAAAGATATTGATGCAGCAACGTTCTGTCTTTGACCGTGTTGAACGCGGTTAATGCCGAGCCCTCCTAGCTAAATTCATAAAACAGGTTGTTTGCTTAGAACACTAAGCAGTTTACACGAGGACCAGTTAGGATAAGATTAAAGTAAGTTGATGTACACAATAAAACATTTAGCAAACATTCTATTTAGACCATGATGCTATGCGCACAACATACCTCCACCACTAAGTTATTTAATAGAAAACGCCGATGTGCGCGATGTGCGCATAAACTTCCGAGTCAAATGGTTGATAAAGAGTTGCATCAGCTTTCACCAGAGTACCTGGTTAATCTGTATTTTTTTTCAATTTCAAAATGTTCTCGCCCTGCAATGTTGTAATGTCTTGAAAATGTACTGAAAAGAAGATAAAAAGAATATGAGAACAGTACAAAATGATATTTTAAAAAATCGGTGACTTTATGCTGGACATAATTCTACTAGAATGTTCAATGATTTGATTCAACTGTGGTTGACGTTATCCATACTAGCCATTCAACTGATTTCGTCAATGTCCATGAATCTCTACCGACTGTTGTCATCGTTACTCACAATTTGGGTTTAGAAAAGGGCGTTCTACTGTTGATGCTATGTTTGTTTTAAATGCAATTATCAGTAAAATTCTTAATGAAAATGGTCGTCTTATGTGTGCTTTCATTGATTTTAAAAAAGCATTTGATAGCGTTTATAGAAATGGTTTATGGTATAAATTGTATAACTTAGGTATAAGAGGAAAAACCCTTAGGATAGTTCGTGATATGTATTCTCAAGTCAAATCATGTGTCCGTGGGTGCAAGTCTTATTCTGAATATTTTGAATGCTCTATTGGCTTAAAGCAAGGCGAGGTTATCTCCCCTTTATTTTTTTCTCTATTTTTAGAAGACTTGGAGTTATTTTTAATGGAAAACATTAATTCAGGATTGTCTATTGATATTACATTTATTTTATTATTATTTGCTGATGATATGATGAAGTCACCAGCCGATTTACAAAATAGTTTAAATATGTTAAAAGAATATTGTAGCTCATGGGGTTTAGAAGTAAACCCAGATAAAAGTAAAATAGTTGTTTTTAGAAAAAGAGGGCCCGTTAAAGCAAATGAAAAATGGACTTATGATAATACACCGATTGAAACAGTAAATAATTTTAATTATCTTGGTACTATTTTTAATTATACCGGAAGTTTCGTACTCAACCAGGAAATGTTGGCGGGTAAAGGTTCAAAATTGATTAAACCTAGTACTGTTTGTCAATTATTTGACGCATTTATTGGCTCTGTCCTAAGTTATGGGTGTGAGGTTTGGTAAAGGTAAAACATTAGAAAGAATTCACTTAAAATTTTGTAAATGGTTATTATGTGTCAAACAATTTACATGTACTATGTCGATTTATGGTGAACTAGGTAGAATTCCTTTATTTATTAATAGACATGTTAGAATAATAAAATATTGACTGAATACCTTAGATAGTAATAATATAATAATTCATAAAATGTATAATTCTTTATTAAATGACTGTAATAGAGGCAAGAGGAATTGGGCCTTTCAGGTTAAAGATTTATTGGACAAAAATGGTTTCTCTCATGTTTGGCTTAATCCAAATAGTATCGATCGTAAATCATTTCATTTATTATTTAAAGAAAGATTGATTGACCAATTTAAACAGGCTTGGTTTACAACTATATTTAATGGCGAATCCTTTCGCCCATATAAATCTATTAAAACATGTTTTGATTATGAATTTTATTTGGATAAGTTACCAAGAATTTATCGAATATTTCTTTCAAAGTTAAGACTTTCGTCACATAATTTACAAGTTGAAGCTGGTAGGTACGGTGCAAATAGAGTTGAATATTGCCAAAGGTATTGTAATATTTGTAGAAATGGAGATATTGAAGACGAATTTCATTTTGTATGTGTTTGTAATGCTTATAATGATTTACGTAAGTTATATTTGAAAAGACAATACTATGTTAAACCTAGTGTTTATAAATTTATTAATATTATGAAATCTAAGAATAAAACAATTTTGCTAAATTTAGGTAAATTTATTAAACATGCTTTTACTTTACGTAATACCATTTTATCTGTTAATGAATCATAGATTATGTATTTTTGTTCTGCACATCTCTCTCTCTCTTTGTATTTTATTTAGACAGTAGCATTATTTAAGCCGTGCGTTCATACCGAATACTTGAATTGATTGAAAAGATCTTATTTACGATACTATAATTTTTTCTGTAATTATTTTGTTCTGTGATAGCTATGTTGACTGCATTGTGCTTTGTATAGCATTTTGTTCATCCTCACATTATTATTGTATTAAGTAATCTACATACAAATGTATATTTATTTAGAACTTGAATATTTTTTGCTTAGTTGTTTGATACATGTACTCTCTCTCTCTCTCTCTCTTTATAGTTGCCATCGTAGACCATGGCATGTGACTTTTGTTGTTTTGTTATTAATATCATTGGATCATGTAACAAACAACATGTATATGTTTACGTTACTAAATAAAATATTTGAATCTTGAATCTTGAAATCTTGAAAATGTACTGAAAAGAAAGATAAAAAGAATATGAGAACAGCACAAAATGATATTTTAAAAAATCGGCGACTTTATGCTGGACATAATTCTTAGAATGTTCAATGATTTGATTCAACTGTGGTTGACGTTATCCATACTAGCCATTCAACTGATTTCGTCGTTGTCCATGAATCGCTACCGACTGTTGTCATCGTTACTCAAATTTCGAAAACATGCCAACTTTTAACACCTTTTATCTCTGCAAGAAAGCGTTTGGAAAGGCCGTGGTTTGATAAATAAGAGACAGTATAGTAAAGTTAATAATGCGTTGATTGAAATAATTCACTTTGATCAGAAAACGTAAACTTTGGTGACTGATTGGCCAAGTGGCTCATTCCATCAAAAACTATGGTAATATTTCATTCAAATTCACGAAAAGTAAGGCGTTAACATGGCCAACATTTTGTCAGTAGGACAATTTATATGTAAGCTTTGAACATTTAAATTTGATTTTACCCAAAGTTTGTTAGAAAATATAAAAACCTGGCAAATATTCACATTGTATGTCCACTGTGTCTCGCGCTACGTGTTTAAAGTACGACTGTTTTTGTTGACTCCAACTGATGTCTCATTTTGCGATTTAACGGTGTGCAGACAACCACATATAAGCCAGCAGCAGCATCACAAGGTTACAAAAAAGGTATTGCAAAATTGTTTAACGTCATACGGGGACAACCGAACACACTCCATGTAGAAGATAAATAAATCTTCAACCCTATGAAGAAAAGACAAAAACAGACGTAATTGTAGTGCTAATTAGGTCAATATATTACATCTGCAACCGTCAATGATAACGAAAATAACACTCAGTATTCGTACGATTCCGTACAATATAAAACATGAAGCAAACTAAATATTTTTCAGGTTCCTATAACAGGATCTCCTCATTTAATTCATTGTCAATGGGTTTAAAAAAGTTTAAACTTTATTTATTTTACATCGATTACGAAACCAGTTTTCACAACTTAAATTAATCACTCTCGATGACTCTGATGGCGGCGTATGTGGTCATTATTGTGGATGGAAACCGAAGAGCCCGGAGAAAACTCACGTGTCTGGACGGGCGACCACTGTACCTTCTCACGTACGTGATCAGGAATCGAACCCGGGACGCATTGGTTAGAAGCGAGGCGCGTTACCACTACGCTATCCAGGCACCCTAATGGGTGAATGGTGTATGTAGGTCGATGTCATCCCACTCCACACCGTACATAAATAGGTATAAGTAATATAAATTTTATGCAATATATTATCAATAATAATATATAAAGGGTTTGAAAAAAATGAAGAAAAAAAACATAAGGGAAAAACATATTTACAAATTTAAAAATATATTTTCTATGAATGAGTTGTCATGATTAAGATTTCATTTTCTTTTGTTTTGTTTTGTTTAAATATCAATAAAAAGTATCTGAGACAAAAGTCTTATAACTGACCACTTTTTTTCTTTCTGCATTGTTACGTTTTGCAGATTTATAAATCATTGATTGACAATATACTCCAAATATGAAATAGTTAATGTTGAGAAATCTTGATTTTATGGTTTCTTCTCCTGCTTTACAAAAAGGCTACGCAAACTAAATATTTAGCAATATCAACAAATTGAATCGAACATTCGGCAAACCAGACTTTAGAATATCAATACTAAGACCTCCAATGTTTTTGCAAAGAGAAAAAGAGAGAGAGAGTAATGTTACTTATATCTTTTCAATTCTAAACTTGCAATGTCTTTAACCGGAAAGTGAGATAAAAATAGGTTTTAAGAGCAGCACACAATAATAATAATAATAATAATAATAAACGGTGCCGTTATTCTAGCAATCCTATGATAAACACATTTCTATGAAAGTGTTACTATCACTTTGACCATATCCCATATAAATAAATGGATTTATGTCGACAGATCCCAATATTCTAAAATGATTGTCTTCTACGTTTCTGTTACAATTCGTCCAGTTGCTATCTTTTATCTTTCATAGTTGGTATAAATTGTTTTCTAGGCATATTATATTTCAATGTGTTTTTGTCCAGATCATATAAAATATCAAAATTTGAAGACTGACATTTTAATTCTTTATTTATTATTTTGCATGTCTTAAAATGATATGTTTGAAATAAAGTATTATATCAGCATGTGTTAAATGCAGATAAAGTTTGTTATATTGTGTATATCAGTTTTACTGAAAACATGAATATAGTTATAAATACTCCCTTTAATAATACAATTTTAAAAAAATAAATTGAAATTGAAATAAGTTAAAGCATAGAAAATGTTGACCAAATCATGCTGTTCAGCATTTTATATGAATGTCAAAATAATCTAATTGTTTACATTTTGCATTTGCCAGTCTTCCCGAAGACGGCTTGCAATCGGAACTAAGTTGTAAATAAAAGTTATGTGTTTCCACTAATTTGACCGACCCTATTTTTTTTTTATTTTTTTTTTTTGTACCGACCCTAAATTTTTTTCGTAGCATTAGAGCAATTACGGATTTAATACAATCTAAAAAATTAAAGTAAAAAAGAATTTGTTAAAAATAAAAAGAAAGTTCAGCCGACCTACCGACTCAATTTTTTCGCTGATGTTAGTGGAAACATACAACTTGTTTTAGCTTAACAGAATTTAAAAAAATTATCGCCGAATAACAATTGATTTATCTGCTATGCCACAAATCTATGTACTTGGAGACATTCGGAAGGTCTACTTCAGAAAATTTAAGAAGATAAACGGAATATGCAAATCAGGTATGTGTGTAAACAATTGAATGCTCTTTTCTACTAGATTCATTCTCATTTATGCATTGTAGTAATGTTGTCGTTAACGAGTCATAGAGATAGCATCTCATAACAAACCTGTGCACACATTTTGCTTTTCTATCAGGAGAATATACACTGATTTTGGAAGCAAAATGGGCTTTTTAGCTCGGACTAGTCCAAAATATATTGTAAAAAGGCAAATGTTCTTACCAGTAATATGTCTTTTATTTAAACGTTTTTAACATAAACCACAATGACATGTTTAATAACACTGCACTGTATTTTTTTAAATAAAGTCTTTTGTGGCAATGAATTTTCGTTGTTTGTTTTTTTTCAATTTGTAAAAGGGTATGAAATTTCATTGTTATAGAAGTTATGTAATATTAATAATTAGGTCTACTTACATACGTCAGAAACCGTCGAATAAAAACAATATTAAAAAATGAAATACTTAAATACTTAAATGGTTATGACATAAATCTGATATCCTGTATATGCAGCTATTCATGTTCATTTCAGTTTATCATTTTCAACGTATCATATTTCACAATTTGCACCAATCAATACGAATGAATAGTTATGTTTTTGATTGTTATTTCGATTTCTGTATCAAGGTATCTTAGTGCTCTTTCAAATGGTGTTATTTGAGCTTGTTGTCGGCGTTGGCGTTCACTCTGGTTAAGTTTTATGTTTAGGTCAACTTTTCCATATCAATTATCAAAGCTATTGCTTTGAAACTTAGAACACTTACTCATCACCAGTTGACACAAAGCTGCAAGAAGCATAACTTTTTTTTATTTTTTTTATTTATTTATTTATTTATTTTTTGTTAAGTTCATTTTAGTTTCGGGCACTTGGTCAACTTCTTAGTCTGTATTTGACCTATCACTTCCTACAATTTTACATTGATGTAAAGTATGTCTGTTCGTATATTTTTCTCGACTTATATGCGTACTTTGTATTAACCAATGTTGCATATATGCAAATTCAAAAAAAAAAGTGTTTGTACTACATATGGAAGCAAACGTTGTAAATGAACAATAAAACGAAAAACCAATAACTGCATTTGTTGCCGGATGAGACAAAAGTGCAGTCTGACTTGGACTTAAACACATACCATTAATTACCGCGTTGGAGCTCTAACGGAAAGCTTACAATTTTTCTCTTTTTTTACAATTTGTCATACTTAAACCCATCTAGAATGTAAGTAGTGTACAAAACTGTGACTATTCAGAGATTGACATTCTATTGAAAACATTCTGTGTTTTGTATATATATCGAAGAAAAACTTTATCAAGATTGTCTCTAAGTACCTAAGCAAAAGTAGATCGCTTACAAATCAAATTAATTCAAAGTACTCTTTCCCGTCAACAAACTCCTCAGTATGTCACATGATGTAAATAAATGTTCGACTGTTTTATCATCCAAACCCCCAATCAACATGCATTAGCTCATTTAGATGCAAACTGAATCAAGTTAGGTTGAAAAGCTTGAATTATCCATTAAAGTTTATTCGGCATTTTAAACTTAATATTTTATTATAATTCATAATTCGTGTCCTATTTACTCTTTAGGGTTTAACCAGTTATCGACCTTTCTCCTGTTCATTTAAACGTCATTGATTTCTGTTTACAAAGAATGAATTTTGATAACCAAAAAAAGATATGCTAAAAGTATATAACATATAGTAAATCAATAGCTGATATATTAACGCTTATTTGCATTCATTTCCTTTTGATCTGAAACTTATAAATTCGAATTAGTACAGACAAGATCTTTTTATGATATGGGGCCAAGAAATACTTCAATGCAGGACTATCGAGCAGGTGAATTATCGCAAATTAAAATAACTTTCTTCCAACCTTAAAATATAGAAATATCCTTTTTAAAAGAAAGATGCAGACATTCGATTAAAATATTTTATTGCTTCATAAAAGGGATATTTGATAACACATTTATCCGTCAAAATATTCAAGAAGTCAAAGTTGTAAATGTTTATTCAAATTCATTTTGTCAGAATATGGTGTTTTTCACTAATTCGAGTGCACTATTGGTTATTATTTAAAACAACTTCGACTGAAAAGGCCAGACAGTGACAACTCTATAATAAAGGTGTCAAAAATGTGAAGTCAACTATTTTTAAGCATTTTTAAGCATGCAATTTTAAATCTAAATTTGTACAAGCAAGTTATTTAAACAAACTGTATCAAGCAGGAAATTATATTTTTATGACATGATGAGATTTACTTTTTTGTATTCTGCTTATTATGCCCCCTTCGAAGCAGAGGGGGAATATTGTTTTGCAAAATTAATGTCGGTCGGTCGGATGGTCGGTCTGTCTGTTTGTCTGTCTGTCTGTCTGTCTGTCTGTCTGTCGGCTGGTTGGTTTGTCGGAGACCACTTTCTTTCCGATCGATATCTGGAGAACGCTTGGGCTGACATTCCTTAAACATCATAGGGGGATTGGTCATGAACAGTAGATTACCTCTATTGATTTTAGCGGTCACTTGGTCAAAAGTCAAGGTCACAGTGACCTCGATGGGAGTTGGGGGGGGGGGGGCGTAGGGGGGGGGGGCATATGTGTCGTTCCGACAACTCTTTTTAACTTTGCTTTAGACTTTTCAGCTGTTAATTGTTATTACCTCATTCAATATTTTTGACGGTTCAACATCTGTATGAATATTCCCTGAATAGCTTTAATTTAGACAATTCATTTGTTGAAGACAATTCAAGTGTTATTTGAGTGACATATCTTGAATATCACTCAAAATGTCACTCGGCGGTAGGAACACGCGTCTCACTCAACCTTTCAAAATAAAGTTATTTTGGCAAAATACGAAAATATGGAATATATTTTTTTAATTTGGACTGGCATAGTGCTTTTTTATTGGGAAATGAGATAATGGGACAAACGGTAATATCTAACTAACATTTCCGTAAATATAACATCAATTGTTTGTGGTTCCAACTAGTCTTTTGTAAGTCTATACATTTTTTGATATTATCGTTTTGTACAATCAGATATATTTGTAGATTTCCTTGGACGGTTTCTGGAAATATGATACAAAATACAATGTCTTATCTTAATACTTTATCACGAAAAAAAAAATGATATCTATAATGATTACAAATTAAAAATAAAAAATATATTTAAATATGATAAAGTATCCGTTTGAGAAACCAGCAAGTATAAAACGTAAATGCAGAAAAAATAAAATGATAAAATGAACTAGAGGAAAGGAAACGTAAAACCTAGATCAAAGATGGGAAATGAAATTTCCACATGTCGACTTGTCGATTTATAAAGCCTGCACTAAATGGATTAAATAACGCATTTTATAACTACCATATGCCTTAAGATCTGTTTTAACTTTAGTATGATGAGCTTCATAACATTGATTTATATGCATTAAATTTTGTTTACAAAGTGTATTCTTCTAATGCTTGCATTCTTTAAACGGATATCATTCAATTGTTTTTTGTTTTTTTTTTTTTTGTATTCTTCAATGAACTTGATTAATACTTTTTTAAATTTA
>CM037778.1:63424393-63474393 GCA_021229015.1 Solen grandis | reverse complement strand
TGCACTGCACTATTTAAACAAACTTCTGATTCAAAAAGTTTCAGATATATCTCATTCAGTGTATGACCGATAAAATAAGATTTTTAGCCATTTCTGTGTATCATTATACAAGGGAAATGTTTCATATATTAACAATACCGCATATTCCTTTCATGAAATAAATGGACAAAGAGGTACGAAATGCATGCAAAAGTAGGTTAGGTTAGACGACAAGTGGGAAATACATTTTACTCGATTCTTGAGATGTACAATTTTGAGATATCTATTTATAAATTACTCGTGTCTAAAGAGCGTAGTGGTTTGGACGGTGAGTGAGGGCGGTGAGTGAGGACGGTGATAATCCAAGTTGTTTTCTTCGAGTGTCCTAGTTGCCTCTTAAACTGGGTTTCCGTTTCCGAGTTTATTTGATTGCTGGTTTGTTTGTTTGTTTATTGGGTTTAACGTCCCACTGTCAGTATTTCAGTCATTTGGAAACGATGCCTGCTTGAAACAGATGTGGTGCCGCCACACTGCAGTATGTGACATCGGGCACCGGGCCAACCAGTCCTGGAACTACCCTTATATGCTGAGTGCCAAGCAAGGGAACTATACCAGTACCATTTTTTACGACCTTGGTATGTCACGGCCGGGGATCGAACCCACGACCTCCCGATTCCGGGGAGGACGCTCTAACCACTCGGCTACCGGGACCGGTGATTGCTGGTTTTATCGTCCCACCGACATAACATGAATACCAACCTAACGAGATGATTTTCACACGCTACATCGCTTTCAATTCATATATATCTATATGAAGTTTAAAAAGTATATCTTCATCATTAAATCAAGTAATAGGGTATTTTCGTCGAAAACTCTGTTGGAAATCTTGCATCAAAAGATTCTTATCAATTAAGATTAAACCATATATATGTTAAATACATATGAAAAAGATAATTTATATTTATATGTTTTCTATTTAATAGTATGGTATATTTTAACACTTCTTGTTTATAAAAAATCTCTTTTTCCTTGAAATATGAGTTCGGTTTGATATTGCGGTTGGTAGATATTCTATGACAGATATAGATAAGATAATGTGTAATAAATATAAAGTACGACACTTATCATGTTGAGCTTTACAAGAGCTGTATAGACGTAGCAAGAATATAATCCAAATGACTGCCCCCAAGTTTTCTAGTTCACAAATAAAGGTACGTGTTAATGCGATGAGGTATTCGTATTTACAGGACGGTGTAATTTTGGATATACTTTAAACTATCAGCTTTCTCGGCAACCGTATACGCCTGCTTGATTAGATGGACGGTACACTATTCCAGCCAGATTACATATCAGCATTTATCGTGCGCCTCCACGTGAAATGCGACACGTACGTAACTTCCGGCGAATGATACAAAGCGTTGTGGGCGAAATGTTTCAAATAATAGGTAATGCGCTACCGTGGACTTATCATCGCCCATCTTTTTTCTTGAATTCACGGAAATATTCATGAATGTGTTCTGTACTCTAAAAGATTACAGTTTCTCTCCATTTCATTGAGAAAAGCTGTTGATGTGTTCGCTTATTTATATGTTATAATTCGCGTGATATGAAATCCTCTTCATTTCAAAGTGTAAAAAAGGATTTATACGAAATGGTGCATAGGGTAGCAACATGTTTCATTTTAGAACAATTTTAATATTAGGGTCTGCAATAACTAAATAGTGAATTATCTGAACGAAAGGGCCCTCGGGTTTGAATACCACTAACACCTCTAACATGACTGAGTCTACAATTCGAAGCCTATGTCAGGTATTTTTGACATCACCAAGTCTTGGCTATGCATCACCTGTTCTTGACAATAGGCCTCAGCTTATATTTAACAGTGTTTGTTCCTGCTCGACCGATCAGGTTGGAAATTAACGGCGAGCTAGTTTTACAGAATGTGAAGGAAGAAATGAAAGATAGAAAGCAGTACAAAAATACCCCGGGTAGCGATACGCCAGACACTTTGCTGAGTGGTTTTGACGAAATGTCCGACTTTGAAGAAGATGTTAATCAATTAGACGATGATATTTATTCGTTGGCACGACATACGGACGGTGCCGATAATTTTAACAATAAAACGTTGTCGGAGACACCCGAATATATGTTGGAACTGTATAATACCTTGTCCAAAGAAAGGATGAACCTACGGAATTCAAATACCATTCGCAGCTTTAACAATATACCTCAAAACAGTAAGTACATTTTTTTCTTTTTAAGAAAACTTTCTAATTGGTGAGTATTAAAGTAGGCAACGATTTATTTTTGGTAAACTCTAATTAATGCTAAATCATTTTTAATTTATGGACATCCAGAAAATCTGAACATTTGTCAGCGATTTATTTCAGTAGAACATATTTTTATTTTCTATTTTACTATGTACAAAATAGACTGATGTATTTGACACAATAAAATGTAAGCCATAAATTTAGCATGACTTCTAAGTCGGCTATAATCTATTAAGTCATTTCACCAGGCAAGAGAGGCCAAAGCTCGCTTCGACCTCTATTGCCCATAGAAATGACTTAAAAGACTCAATAGACTATCCTATGCTTAGTGGGACTAAGGCACGGACACCTACACATTGTTGCAACTCCAAAGGTTAAGACAGTTATGTTCAGCACCAACAGTGCAGATATTTTCTACCGGTAACTTAAATTCCTCGATGTCAAAGAAGTTATTCTTATTACACTCTTACTGTGGTATGTTGGAATCTTATATTACAACATATCTTGTACAGGTGATTGTTATCACCACAAAGTGTGAGTAGACGCTTGATATTTGTAAAAATTAGAATCCTACAAGAATGTTGACACAGTTGCAAGCAGTGGAATATTACTCCGAATTCCAAAGATTTGGCAAAACTAGAATTACTGCCTCCAAAGCACTGCTGAAGTTTCAGAATGTCAGTAACATGGAATGCATAGCTCTAAGGCATTCGGCAAATATCCATCAGTTGGTATAATGTTTTCTTAATATATAATTTCCGCATATAAATCTAATTTCATTTCATACTAAAGATATCGTTTACATTTATCATGTTAAACTTGCATTTATTGTAGTTTATGTTTCTTTTAAGTGCATCACAAACGAGGCCGTCAAGCCAAATAGACATATTATATTACTCATAAATATAAGTTCATACGGGGTAAATTTGATTAGACTGATTCTTTCAACATTCAAAATAAGATGGGTTTTTTTTTGTCTGTATTTTGATAAATATTTAAAAAAAAAAAAAAATTCATGTTCAGCATATCGTTTCAATTAAATGTTTATAAATCAAAAGTGAAATGATTAATCGTCACATTTGATTTTTCTTGACAAAACCCTCCAAAGACTAATATAATCAAGATATACTTTGAGTGAGGAAACCGCCTCATAAACTTTCTGAAAATAGCGAGGTCTTTGCTTTAGATATCAGTTAATGATGACAGATTTATAGTCTTAGAATTGCTTCCGTGACCGTAAAAACTTCGGATACCTCTTTAATAGGCATGTACTAGTAGAATAAGCGCTGGTGATTTCGAAATGTGGACGTCTCCTTTAACATGTGTCTCAATAATTGCTATGAAATCTAACGTAGCTTGCGTGTTCTAGAAATGAACGGTTACAGTTAATTTTCGAGAAGTGGTGGCACGAATTTCTATTATTGCAATCGTTTCTCTGGCATTGTCATACAAGTAATGCCGTGACGGCTTCAGATGGGCATTATGGTTTCATTCTGGATGAATATTTTAGGGGAGCGGTTATCTATTAGCTATTGAATTAATGTTTTGGTCATGTGTGTTCTACGCGATGTCAAAAAACTGATTGTGTTTTATAGGAATTTCGAACTGAGAGGAAAAAAAATGCAGTCTCTTTGAAAGGATATGTGTGACTGAATCACTATAGTACATCAACTAAGAACAGAAATCAATTTGGAGTTGTTATCTTTAGCTTACATAATGAAGTCATGTTCTAAAAACTTATCAGGTCCTGTTCGTATTTTAACGGTGGTATTCATCTTCTGCTATTCAATGACTTGTAGTTCTATTTGCTAAATTTTTAAACATTTAAAAAATTAAATTTATTTTTTACCAATATTTCGGCAAAATTTGTTCTTGCCGAGAAACTTCATTTAATATACCAACTTCAGTAGTCTTAAAATCAAATAACAATTGCACCTAAGAAAATAGTGCGGCGATTAGTAGGCCAACAAGTCGGGTTAATTAATGGACTAAATGGCCAACATATCTGGTTAAAATAACAACTGGCCTACCAGAAAGTCTGATTGTTTCACAAGTAAGTCTTTAAACAGGCTGGCACTAAAATGAGATATCCATTTGCATATAAATAACTATTTGCATTCATATAATACCAGGAAATGAAGTTATCACGAAACATTTATCAAATTTAGCCTGGTCTGTACTGGCCGTTGTAATGAATGGCTTTATTCAAAAACGAATCAATCTCGTGCCGAGAGCTGGTCCAAGAAGTAGAGAAATGGTCGACAGAAATATGCCTGAATCGGAACCCCTCACACCTTTCCCACGTACCAAGCTGAACAAAAGTTATCTATATTACGAGTTATATCTAGTTTCCAAACATTTTAAAGGGTCTATTACAAAATCCACATTTGTTTTTGTTTTGATCAAATGTAACACTATATTTAAGCAGCACCTTGCAAATATGCTAAGAGAATAGATAGTGTTAAAATAATTACTTACCAAAAGGAATGCCTGAGGCATTTAACTACGATAACAACAAAATATAATGTATGAACACTGGAACGGTTTCTTTTATTACTTTCCAGAAATGTTAGACAATACGCAATGATCTGTTTTCATATCGGTAGCTATTAAAGAGTCTCGCTTACAGCGGAAGTAAAATCAACATATATTATAAAGATTTACTGGTTCGTTCAAAATAGTATTCGGATAAAACGAGAACTAATTTGAAAATAATCGTTATTTTATTAACACTAGCCCTCGATTTACGGCTTCCTATAGAATTATATAGAAGAATGTTTCAGTTTTATAGACAAATGAAAGCCACCGGTGATGTATCGAATTTAATTGAAATTGCTTCGTAACAAATATGGCATTTTGGCACAGAAGGAAAATTCAATTACGTTTTAACATATTTGTTAGAATATGTTATTCCTAACAAACATTTTAATTTCAAATAGTAGTTATAAACTGATATTTTTACTGTTTTAGCGAATTTGCTTTATATTTCGTTTAAACTGAAATTATGTGTGCATACGTTTGCCATATGTATAATTATGTTTTTATCAAAAACACCCAACTACGCATACATTGTCATATTCTTAAGGTAATCCATCCACCATTAAAATATAACCATGGTCCTTCAATTTTTTTAATGTTTAAAAAGACCTCAATCTAGATGAGAGCATCCATTGAAATGGACTTATAGGCTGATTTTCTTTAAGTCTGTAAATTCTTGCATTTTCTATCAAATTCCCAAAATCAATCATGATGGATGGAATACCTTAAACGATCTAGAATATTATGTCAAGATATATGTAACTTTTTTCATGTTTAAGGTAGCCAAGATTTCATCGAACAGTTCGGGTCCAGAATACACTCTCTATTGTTTGACATCGCTGCGTTGGAAAGAAGAGAAAGTTTGAACTCAGCTGAACTAAGGCTGTTCACTTTAATCAAGCGTGACCAGAAATCTTTCAGCGGCGTTAACCGTCTCGTGTCAGTATTCCAGGTGATAAAAATTCCAGGCAGTCGCCGAGAACAAAAAATATACATCACGTCAAAGTATGTTCATAGTTACGAAAACGCTTGGGAAAGTTTTGATGTCACGGAGGCTCTCAAACGGTCAGTGAAAAACTTCTCAAAGAAGGAGAGGCTTGAAGTGAGAATCCAAAGCTTGTTCACAAACCCCCATCGGGACAATCTTGATATTAATGCAGACACTAAAGATAAGCGACAGCCTCTCCTGGTTGTCTACTCTAACGACATGTCCCAGCGGCACGCATTGGAAAGTGATTCACATGAACTCATTGTGCACGAGCTTGCGTCCAGTTCAGCGACAAATCACAAACTGACAACACCACTTGGTGATGACGATGGTGATATGTTTGATCCTGGACTGCACAGGCGGTCCAAACGTAGCCGTGGGTTTCATCGGAACTCGGCGTGTAGACGGAGACCTCTCCGGGTGAACTTTGCTGATATTAACTATGATTCCTGGATTATAGCCCCACGGTCTTATGAGGTGTGTATCTCTCTCTCTCTCTCTCTCTCTCTCTCTCTCTTCGCCCATCCATTCATCCATCCAGCCATCTATCCAAACACATACCCACCTATACATTTTATAGGTATCAATGCATATACTAATTTTCGATCCCCGGTCCCAATATACCAAGTCGTTAAAAATGGTAGTTCCAGATCTGGTTGACCCGGTTTCAGGATAATGTGACTGGGCGTGGTATTATGCCACGTGTCTACGGCGTGATACTGCAGTGTGGCAGCACTATATCGGTCTCAAGTTCACTATGAAAAACTGTCGGCAGAACGTTAAACCCAATAAACAAACATTTTTCCTTCGATTAAAAATAAGTCGGTTTAGAAATATCTGAACATTTTAAGATTATTTCCCTTTCACTCAAAGGCAGTGATGTAACTCGAAGATAACCGATAAAACACTTGTAAGTGCAGTTAAACAACAAAATATCTCCAGATCCGTGATGTAATTGCGCCGAATAGGATACATCATGCAGTTTGGTGAGACGAATTAAGCCAGGGAGATTCATAATTTAATATGAGATACCAGACCGAGCAGAGGCAATAGGAAAATTATTGTTATTCTTTTACAATTATGCTTTCACAATAATAACTCTCAGACTACGCGATCGACATATTTATGTTGAGGTTTCTCCTTAATTTCATTTGCCGTCTTGTAGAACCCACAGCAATATTTTAATGTTTCTAACAATTGGAAATCCCACGGTGAAACACCGCAGAAATAAATTCACCGCAGAAATAATGACCTGTTATTTTGGTTTAAAGAAAACTGTTTACTGTCGGTGCGATAATATTTCAGTCATATAGCGACATCAAGCTATTTATAAACATAAGCAATCTCTGGGTACATTTAAGCATCGGATGCAACTACCGACTTCCGTAAGCCAGCTAAATGTCTTCATGTATCCAAGTGATGAGACCGGGGCTCGACGTTTCTGACTACAGTGCAATACGTGAAATTAATCACTGTGATATATCGACGTTTTTCATTTAGATTGTACGAGCTCATTTTTCAATTCTGAGATTTGGATTATTAAACCCGATTTTTTTAAAGAAAAAAAAATGCCTTTGATGTGGTAGACGTAAACTCAACATCCGAACATAAATTAAAATGTTATTAATAACACCTAAGTTTGTAAGGATTTCGAAATAAATTTCTGTTTTATCAATATCATTCAGCAACAGATTGCATGTTTTTTGTGTTGTTTTTGCTTTGAAAATTAAGCAAAAACATTGATTATCGCTGCAAAAAATAATCATATGATATTTCAGACTTTTACTGCGTTTTAAATATGCAAAACTTTTTGCCATATGAAATCGTTAATACTAAACGCTTGTTTGGAATGTCATAGCGATAAACCGACATGATTTAAAGCATATTATTGTGGGAGAAAAACAACACCCCGCCAAAAAAAAAGCAACAAAAAAAACCTGAAAAATATATAAATGAAAAAAAAAAAATTTGTACGAAACGTTTTTAATATTGATCGTTCCGAGATTAACATGAGGACTGTATTAACAATGGGTCTTTGATTATAACAAGGTAGGAAATGTACTAAAATTTAATGATGAAATAAACTTGGTTTAATTTGCAAAGAAGTTTTTTTTTTTGTAACTTTGATTTATTAAGAAAAGAGAGAAAAACACCAATATTTATAGCTAAAACGTGCCTGAAGTAGCTCAGACACAGTAGGAAAGCAATAAATAAATTAAAATTTATATAAAGAAATTATGAGTGGATGTTAGATATCATACACGATTTTACCGTTCGTAGATCAACAATAGTAACCAAGAATAAAATAACAACAAATAAAAACATCTAGGTGAGTTCAGGACAACACACATGTATATCGGATTGTGTGTCTTTATTTATCAAAGTATATGATGTATCAAGTACAAATTCTTGCAAAGATTACTTGGGGAAAAAACAATGGTATGTCTATTTAAATATGAAATTTCATTGAAATTGTAGAACGATGACGTTTATTTCTTTTGTGTATAAATTGAGGCTCAAGTTTTGAATATTCCTGGATGATAAACAGTGTTTTTGTTAATCTGTTTACCTCCATACTGGTAATCATACACTAGCCTTATCAATCACGTGTTACTAAATTGATAACTATTCATAAAATGCTAGAACAACTTGACCAAAGCCTTTGATTCTTCCAAGAAAGTCTTTGATTTATTGAGTCAGCAGGTGAAAATTATACCGTCGGAACATAAACAAGGTGTGTCTTAGTTAGAAGGAAGCAGGCAGCTGAAACACAAGTTTTGGGATGGTCTGTAATGAAGCACCGGGCGTTGGTCAAGTGCCGGACTTGATAACCGTCATCCTAGACACCGCATATCATGATTTGTGTCAGAGGTTATCTTCTTCACTGGAAAACTTCTAACGTTCCTTGAGTGAAAATATTCGGCACGACCTGAACAATGATTACTTTAAACCTTACATAAATCGATTACGAAAGTGGAACAAAATCAGTTTATCGAAATGCACGATAAAAGTCGCAAAGCAGACTGTGAAATACTCCAAAGTTCTCCATGAGGTCCGATAGAAGACGTTAAACTGATAGAAGCTGTTCAGAACTCGGATAGTGTGTCAGGATAAATATTAGGATAACATGATGCGGGATTTTGACTGCTAACTACCCATTTCCACGTCACTTGCAACGTCTATACATAAAACCTTGCACCTTTTACATAAAAATTAGATAGCTATAATAAAACAGCCATCAAAACCCGACAGCATTTGATAATGAGCGAAGGTAGACAATAGCGAAAGTTTAAAGAGCCGTTTGGATCTTTCACAAAATATTATTTCACACCGATATGAATTGATAGTTCAACAGGAACCAAATAAAGCAAAGTCTCGGTATTAAATGCTGACTTGGCATAACCGAGTTTACGAATAATGTTAGGTCAATCAAATAATGTTAATACTGTTAAATATTGATTATATTTAAAACATTTCAAAACGTTTATTTTAAGCATCTTTTGATCAAATCATCGATTTATTACTACGATAGTTTGTTGAATCGTTTATAGGCAAAACAGGGACGGTAATAGTTGTTGCAGAGGTCTATGTACCAGTGACTGTTAATTTAACTGTGGCAAACGATGAAAACAAAACCGCTTGCTGAAGTATTTCGTTGTTTTCGCTCTATATTCAAGGCGTATTTTGCTTGGTGCTGCGGTATTGCTTAGAACCTATATATGGCCCAGCATCTTTGACTTAGATTCTTTTAAATTTTTATGTCAGGGTTACATTCCATTTACACCTATAGGATGTGCAGCCTTCGAATATACAGTTCCAATATACAGGGAGCGATACTTTAGTTCTTTCTGAACAGACCAATTGGTTCTTAAACGTGTCCATGTCTATAGCGCAGATATACGGAAAGCCTTTTCAGTACCGTTTGGATGAACTAGCTTGGCAGGAGACGCCGGTGGAACGTATCTTAAAATTTGCAAAGGTTCAACTGGGATTTGAATCCCGGTCCCTTTGGTTAGAAGCCTTGTGCATTACCAAAGATTTATTACTCTGTCCTTAAAATGAGAAGTAAAATATGGCAGCAATTTCTATGACTAAAGATGGAGCTAAATATAACAAAACCAATGAGATAAAACCTTTGCAAAGACCTATTAAACAAAGATTGGCAACTAGTCTAAATCTCAAAAAAGCACACAGCATATTGTCAAATTCTCGCAAGTCTCATTTCATACATGTCATATTCTATTGAAGATATGTGAAGTCAGTCATATCTTACAGTAGAACATTACCATCAAAATGACACCTAACTTATTAAAATATGTCAAGAAATAAAACTGTTTTATACAAAACAGGACAGTACCTTCATGAAAAGAACTACGTAATTTTGTTGTTTTTCTTCTACACTGATGAAATTCAAATCGTTATTTGAAATATATATTTTTTGAATAAATCAATCTGAAAATAATACCCTGCATTAGAGAAATTATCATTTTATGATATTGATTCGTTCGTAGGTCGGTGGTTCTACCCGGGTACCTCTGTGTACTCGGGGTCTTCCTCCACCTGTAATTAGCTGGATGTCGCTATATGATTGAAATACTATCGCAGCGACGGTAAACCCCAATACAACAACAACAACATATTCGTTCGTGATGTTGTCCATACTTTTTGAAAGTTTGCTAAATTCGATGATCTGGTATGTACTTAGACAATATCTTCCACTGACTTTTACAGAAGTTTGCTGTCTCGGTCTAACAAGTATTTGACCTTTTTATTTGTAAGGAACAAGATAACTCTCTGAAGTTAACATAAATTCAGCTTACATTAAGCCTTAATTTAAGACAAAAACACGCACACATCCTGGTTTATCTGTATTTACTTTGACAGACTATTGCTGTCCTTTTCCTCTTACAAGTATTGAACTATTTGTATAAAGAGATTTGCTGTAAATTTAAAGACCAATAACGCATTAATTTGTGATATTTCAAGATGATTCGCTTAAAAATAATGCAAACTGCTTCATTACTGGTTACACGAAAAGCTTTGACGACATTATAGGACATGAAGCCCCCCTTCAAACTATCTAAGATAAAGAACAAATACATTCACAAGCACGCAATAAAGACATTCAATTCTGACAGGAAATCTTAAAATGGTAATAGCAGTTACATGCCCAGAAAACTAAAATTAAAGAAAGAATCGCCTTTGGGACTTCAAAAAAATCTGAATTATTACTGTCTAAGAATTCCGCTTATTTAAGCTGGGTTATCATGACATCAGCGGGGATATTAAAATAAAGTACTTTACAAAAAACGAAATTCAGCCATTTGACAGTTAGGATATTTCATAATTTGGAAGCCTCCTTTTAATAAAATAATAATTGTTCACATCATGAAAACCATAAACAAATGATCAAACCACACGAAACGACAGCAATAGTCGTAAATTACAAACGCCCTAGGACTGGAATATTCAAAAAGTTTCTGCATATGTAACCTGTTTAATGACGCAAAACTCTTTGTAGAGTTATGATATCATTTGCAACATTTATAACCGCCATTAAGGACAAAGATGGAAACTCGCCTTTGATCGTATTCCGGAAGATACGAAATCATATAATGTTTATGAGAAGTTTGTAAGATATATACGAATCTTTCTCTCAATGCCTTTATCCACCTGGTTTATTTTTAATAAAATCTTTTCATTAAGATCATTTGATTTAGCTTGAGTTACATATAAAGTAACTGACCGAATTTCCCAGATTCCATATTTGGTGAATATGACTTTGATTGATTGATTGATTGTTGTTGTTGTATTGGGGTTTACCGTCACTGCGATAGTATTTCAATCATATAGCGACGTCCAGCTAATTACAGGTGGAGAAAGACCCCGAGTACACAGAGATACCCGGGTAGAACCACCGACCTACCGCAAGCCACCTGGAAGGCTTCCTCACATGAAAAACCCGAAGTCCCTACCGGGATTCAGATTGATTATTGTATTGTAATGTATATCACTCAGAAAGTATGAAAGAAACTTTCTTTCTTAACTTTTAGCACAAGTTACAGTTATGCTCAGGATGCTCTTTCTATGGAAAGCACATGAAAACATTATGACAGTATGTGAATATCAAAGCTTGTCTACTTCCGAAATAATATTTTGTTCTGATGCGGTAGACTTAAACTCAAACTTCCGAACGCTGGTTTAGAATATTTAATATACCACTGCAACTAGAAAGGATTTCGACATACCACCGTAGCTGATTTCGAAATAAGATTTTGTTTATCAGTATCTTTCGGCAACATTTTGCATTTATATGTGTGTTTTGTTTGTGTGTGTTCTTTATTAATCTTGAGTAAACTCGCTAATTATTGCTGCAACAAACATTTTATGATCTGGTATTTTTAGCTTTTACAGCGTGCTAAATACGCAAAACACTTCTGATGTATGGATTAATGACTTGACAGCTTGTTTGGAATGTCCAAAAATTTGGAAACCTTAATTTTAAGCATATTTGTGGGAGAAAAACAACAACCACACAAAAATACTGAAACGTTCTTATTAAAACAAAAAAATGTTTTAAATAAAAAAATGGAATACATGTATGAACATAAAATAACAACAACAACAAAAGAAAAAAAAACGGATGAACACATTATCACATGTCTTATTTTCCGTAATACAATATCGCTTTAAAGGTTACTTTGTCAATTATTCCGTGAAGTAACAAAACGATTTTGCTTGGATCCATGGCTAGGAAACAAAACCAAAAGTTGTAAATGCAAATATGGAGGCATATTTCTGAACAAAACTGTCTGTTAGTGTCCACTACTGCAATCACATATTCACTTATGTTAACTGGATAACATGCTTTTCTCCAGGTAATTATGTGAAAAAATGCTTGTTATCCACATAATTTAACTGACTAACTTGAAAAAAACAACAAGATATCCAGTTATCTTAAGTGAATATATGGCTAGCAGTAGTGGGCACTAACAGACAGTTTAGTCCTGTTAAGATACCTAAGAGGATAACACGAACATTTTCTACTAGCCAGAAACTAACTGAATATGTGACAATTTTTTCAGAAAAGTTTCGACATAGCAAAGTGGATAAGTGGCTGGCAGAAATATGCTACCATAGTTTTGACTAAATTGTTTCCATGATTTAAGTTCACTGGGATACAAGTATTCGTTTTGCCCAATAGTCGTTCAAGGGTTTTAGGTAATGTCGAGAAATATTGTGTTTAAATCGTAATGTACTTATTTGCTAAAACATACGCACATACGTAATGTTTATATGTAGTTATTAGTTACGTATTACACACTCATATATGCATAGTATTCCAGTACTTGTTCTCGTACAAAAATGGTGGTCAATTCGATCAAATGGATAAGTCCATCTTCCGACGCAGTGGGACCTGCGAGATCTGCGTTTGAAATTGAGATATGTCATGTTGGATCATCACTCTTTCTGTAGACTGTGTCATTTATGATTCGATTATTCATATTGACGAAATACTCCAAGATTTCGGTCAAATATATGTGATTTATCTCCCCTTCGGTAGACAGTCCCTTGTGAGTCTAAGCACAAACGACTACCCATTCCCCGCTCCGCGAAATACTTCATATTTGTCATAAATATTTATATTTTTGTCATGTTACCTGATAAAATACAAAACACAAAACTTTTATTTATGGTTATGCCTTTATATGACATGTGAATATATGTCCTCATATAGTATGTAATTTAATGCTCCCTTGCGTGATATAAATATATAAAGACGAACAACAATTGTACAAGCATACATAATGATTATACCAGACAAGGAAAGTACGTTAAGGACTATGGCATACTAAATAAAACTGAATGGATCGTAAAACTTGTCAGCGTCATCCTCGATACAATCGGATGTTAAAAAAGAACCATTCAATATCAACCCTTATCCTAATGTTTCTACTGCATATTTTATTTAATTGATGCAGTAGAGATGCAAATAATAAAAGCTGAACAATGGACCCGTTTTATAGTATTGGCAGTTTTGTATATCTATGGAATTACATTTTATTCCATAGCTTATCATTCTGTTTTGGCAGCGTATTAATTTTCGAAAATACCCAAGATTTATTCTTTCGTTTCCGATTTTGAATTAATCTAGCATTGCAAAATGCAAAATGCAAAATAAAAGATGGTTGTTGTTGTATTGGGGTTTACCGTCGCTGCGATAGTATTTCAATCATATAGCGACGTCCAGCTAATTACAGGTGGAGGAAGACCCCGAGTACACAAAGTTACCCGGGTAGAACCACCGACCTACCGCAAGCCAGCTGGAAGGCTTCCTCACATGAAAAATCCGAAGTCCCTACCGGGATTCGAACCCACAGCGGTGAAGGACTGAGGGATTTGTAGTCGCAAAATAAAAGAAAAGAAAAAAGACATAAAAGGCGAATATATATTGGCCATAGTAGAGACCTAAACAGGATATGTTACTAGATGACGAGTCAGACATTGAATGATGGTTATTCAAGCGATTTTTTTAGAAACTTCGTTTTGAATGTAACATGGTAATAATTGGTCGATATTCATTCTAATACTAAATGTCTGACGGTTCCATTTTAATCTAAACATGTAGAATACATGATTGCAACATGTTTAATGATATTTAAGCCACAGCTGTAACATGTTAAGATTTTTTTTCTTATCTGAAGAAAAGAATAAGGAAATGAAAGACATGAATTAATGGCCATCTGAAATAAAATTTGCAATTATGGTGTCGTCGTACAATGTTATACGCAGCCTTATAACACTTTAACGCTGAACTTAATGCTTCATGTAATGATTAAATCCATCGAATGCATTTAGGACTAAATGGGAGATTCTCTTATCATTTGATGGATATGCAACCAACTAGTATACATAATACTGTTGTCCCTAGAAAATTTCCAATTAAAAGTAAATACGTACTGATTACTTTTATCTCTTAAAGTTTCAAGAATATATTACAAGTGATAAACGCAATTATCAATTATACCATTCCAATACTTAAGCAAATATATTGCTCTCTTTCCTGAAAGTGTTTCTATATCTAAAAGCTGGAGGTTTTAAAAACGTCAATGTGAAACGTGTCTCTGTTAAACGAATAATCAAATTGTTACTGGCGTAAATGTCTCCTATCCCAGTCTTGTTCATAAAGTTAAATCATATACACCGGCATGACAATCAAACGCAGACCTTGCGAATCTAAGCAATGCGTAGTTAAGAGCCGCACTAAAGGTCAGAACCTTGTTGAATTCTTTCCCAGCTATCTAGACGACGGAAGTTTTTCCCGGAAATCACAGTTCGCTGGCATGATCAATTCAGTACCGGCCTCTACTGGCTGGTCGTGGTGGCCGGAAAATCGATACAGTGTGGCTTCGTCACCGAGGGATATCTAGGGCCGAGATTGTAGTCGCAGCTATAAATGAAATTAATGTAAAACCCTCAGTCATGCAAACCTTGGCTTGCTTGTCCTTGTAGAGGATGAGGGTGCGCACTTTGCTCATTTCTTTTGTGTGTGTGTGTGTTCCTTGTCACCCTTCTGTATTTCTTTACAATTAAGATTAATTTGCATTACCTATAGCAGAAAAACACAAACACCTTCTAGTATACAAGCAAATACCTATTACACAAAGATTGGTGACTGTTCTAAGTCTCACAAAAGCATGTGACATATTGTCCAGTTCTCGCAAAATCAAGTTTTCATATATCTCTTTTTCTGTTGAAGATATGTAAAAGTAAATTGTATCTTAAAAGAGAACATTACCATAAAAATGATACATGTATCACATTAAATCAAGAAATAAAAATGTTCATTTAAAATGAAAGTACCAGCATGATGAAAACTATGTAAAATGTGTTGAAATCATAATTTAAAGGAATTTATAAAATAAATCAAACTGAAAATAATTCCTTGCAGTATTGAAATGATTACTTTATAATATGTTACATTTTTCTCTGTGCTTTTTTGAAAGTTTTTGCAATATTTATTGATCTGCTGTGTACCTTAAACAATATTTTCCACTTGAGTTTACAGGAGTTTCTTATTTTTATAAAATATTTACAGGAGTTTCTTATTTTTATTAAATATTTACAGGAGTTTCTTATTTTTATTAAATATGTCTTCGATGCAAGTGATCTATCCTACCCTTAGAAAAAAAAAGACATTCAGAATATTGATGTTCGATTAAGTTTCATTCTTTCTATAAATAAAACACAATGTATATCAAATTGTAATCGATAAGTATTAAAATTCACTGTTATTTATTAGGTCATGTTGAGAGTGGAGCTGAACAGATTTAAGAATAACTTTTTTTTTCCTTTCTGATTTCAAAACGGTTCTTCAAGATTGAAGTTTTTCTATGTTTACGCTATCTATGATCTGACAAGTGATATATTTAACAGACAAAACTCACGTTGAGGGTATTTACATAGGAACACGTCCTGATAACTGATAAACGTCTATATAATATTCTGAAAAGATGGGGAATAATGCAAGGGATGCTAATGTTTCTATTTTGCTGGGAAGGAAGGTATTAGAAGCTGCTGAATATAGAACATGTTTTTCAACAAAAATAATCTATAATGCATTCCAAAATAGTTTTAAATAGTTAAGATGTTTATTTTTTGTAAAAAAAAAAAAAAAAAAAAAAAAGGTATGCATAATTTGTAATTTTGTAAACATTGCTAACATTGTATGTTACAAGCAAATCTGTAGTAAGATTTCAGTCATCACACTTGAATATTCGCTTAATTCACAATTACCGTGATATCAGAACTGTTTCGGTTGATAGTCTCCCTCAAGCTTCACTTGACACGTTTTTATATATCTCATTACATTTGCTCTAAATGCACCGTCAAATTACTTTTGTTTTTATAAACGTTTTTTTTTTTTCTTTCCTTCCCTTATTTATTTCGAGGAAACATAAATAAGTCGAAAGTGTTTATTCACTATTTTTGTCGCAGCTTAATTCGAGCATATCGGATCATCTCTCTTTTACTTTATATATATCCCTATAATTAAAATTGTAAACCGAGACCAATTAGGAAGGCAAAAAACATTTGCAGCGGCAAGATGGCATCCTCACCACTTGCTCGTATTTTCAAAATTGACAAAGGCAGCTTGTTGAGCAACGTGAGTCTTTTTTGCACAGGCAAAAATACGGGTTTTAATTCAGGAACGAATTGTAAATTGTTTACATTTCCTCAATCCCACACGGCGGTCTTGGTGTGAGTTTTTGTCATGTTAAATCTAAAATTAATTCTTTGTAACACTCTGTAGTGTGCACGAATGCAGCTCTGACTTGGTGGATGTTATCTTGAGAGATTTAAACTGAAATCGATTCAACTACAGCCTCTAAATGTTTAAACTACAAAATAAACGCGGATGACTTGTACCACAACAACAAAAATTGCTACAGATTCCTCTTGCGATGAGACTTATTCTACTGACAATGATAATAATACAGGGTAACAAAAAATAATGTATTGTATTAGAATCAATGCAGTGATATATACCACTGTTAGCATGCATTATCATTGAATGTATTTAAAAAAAAAGTAATATATTTAAAAATCCAACATCTTTTTAATGTTGCGTTGTAAAAGATTGTGACCGATTGCGAAAATGACAATACTGGATATCCAAATCCCTTTAATGTGTCCTTAGTTAATCGACAAACAATATCATGCCGATCGACCTTTACAACTACAAGATCCATTTGATGAGGGAAATCAATAAAAGAGATCTACATTACAAGCCCCATTTCTCCTTGACTGTTCAAGTTTATGCTTAACGCAACATTAGGACTATCAGTCCTTAGATTTTTTTTTAGATAAAATGCATGTTCGAACAAAGAATCAAGAAACCCCACCCCTTTTACCAACCGCCCCAAGACATTTTTAAAACATGATTGTCCTTATATTTAATTCTAATTCCAGAAAGAGTTTCACCGTTAGATTTAAAAAATAAAAAAGGGGACCCAATATCTGCCTCATTACCAGAGCTTTGACCAATTGCTGGATCCGTGCATGGTACAAGTATATATTTCTGGTTTATCTTATTTATAACACTCGTATTTGATTTCATTTATTTCACTCCAGGCCTACCAGTGTGCAGGACGATGTTACTTCCCATTTAACATCCACATGGCACCGTCTAACCACGCCATCATCCAATACTTCCTGAAGCAGCGCTACCCCAAGCGGGTCACCAGAGTCTGCTGTGTCCCCACCAAACTGGAACCCATCTCTCTTCTCTACTACGACTCGAACAATGTCGTCACGTTCAAGTACCAGTACCATGGCATGGTTGTTGCCGAGTGTGGATGTAGTTGAAACATCTGTAGATGGTCCTTGCTCGACATCCTCACAGCACTATGAGCGTTTATTGTCCTGGACTCAGTACCGCTTGTAGACACAGTTTTGTACTTCTTGATTATCGGGATTCTAAACAAAGATAGTCTGGTCAGATTGATCAAGTTTGTGTGGCATATTTTCAAAATCGGGCACATCTGTTATATAACACTAAAAAAACACTATGTCATGTGGTGGCATTTTCTGCCAGTCACTTACCCACTTTGTCATGTCGAAACTATTCTGAGAAATTACTACATATGCAGTTAGTATCTGGCAAGCAGACAACTTTCGTGTGATCTGCTAAGATCTTAACAGGACAAAACTACCTGTTATTGCCCACTACTTTCAACCATATATCAACTTATTCACGTATGTTTTCAAGTTAGTCTGTTAGATTATGTGGAAAACGAGCATTTTTTTTCTGGACGGTATTCAGTACTGTATATATATTACTGTTATTTAGTACTGTATGCATATAAGTATGTCCAATTAAAATCGGATTTCACTTCCGTTGGCGCACGTGCATATAGGTATTGCAGTCGAGTGTAAAGCTGTGATTGTAATAATTTTCAGTGACCGATATTTTTCTATGTGATTTTTTAGGGATATCAAATACGTGATTAGTGTATGTTTTAAAAAGTTTCGCGTGTAATTGATCATATTTAATAAGTTATTAATCAGTAGATGTTTGTATTTTAATGATGTTTATACCTGTAGGTCATAACCTACTTATCGCTTCACTTGTAGCACATTTCATGTCGTCTTCATTGAGCTTGTAATTATACATGGTTGATTAATTATTACGTGGTGTGTGGGATAAGTAATGCGTAAAGTTTATCTTATAAATATGCAACCGTAAATATGAAGAACGTTTGGTGCAGTTGATGCAGTAAATTAGGGATTGTGAACTGTCGAACTGTGTAGTGATGCATTGTAGGGATACAGTTAATTATCTATAAATAATCTTATTACCGTGGTGGAGTTAGCGCAGTCTGTAAGCGCGCCCGCCACAGTATTTTTTTCCGTGCAAGGGGTTGTGAGTTCTTATTTCAGCAATGACCGTTTTTTTTTTTTTTTTTTTTTTTTTTTTTTTTAAATTGTTTTTTTAAAATACTAGTGTTTATACACTTATTATTTTGAGTTTTAATTTGTATTTGCTTCCTTTTTATATTAATTATAGACCACAGGACCCTGATATTCAGTAAAAAAAAAATCGAAATCTCTATTTATAAATAAAATAGAGAGAGGTCGAATTTTTTTTTCGACTAAGGGTCCTGTGCATAGACAAGTTTGATTTTAAGGTCAAAACAGTAGAAAGGGGAAAGAGAGGGGACAGTATACTTTTTTTAAGCCGTCCATTAAAACATGTTTTAAAATCGTTTCTTGTTTCACATAAGTATGTGGGAAAAAAGCATAATGTACAGTTTAACTATTGGCAGTAATGGGCACTAGCAGACAGTTTTATCCTGTAAAGATACCTAAGTGGATAACTTGTAAATAGTTCACTTGCCAGATACTAACTGAATATGTGACCATTTTCCAGAAAAGTTTCGACATAGCTAAGTGGATAATATGCCGTCATATTGTCACGATAAAAGACGTTTATTGTGTGATCATTTGCTGCGACATTGTGTGGCCCCTAATAAGTCTCAGACCATTCTTTGATGTGTGAGAGAGTTGTCTCGTTAGATGAAATAGATGCACTATTAAGACTGTTAGACCTGGATGATGATAAGAAAACGTATGTAATAAAAGGATACGAGTTACTCGTAAGCTTGACTTTATTTGCACAAAATTATTCATATAATGATTTTTTTTTTGTTATCCAGAAACGGTGTTAATAAAAATATAAGAACGAGTAACTGTAATTCATTTAAGTTATTATAACATATAAGCTTGTCAAATCTTGCAGATTCTCAATGGGTTTTGCCTGTTTGTTTATCTTTTTAGAGAAAACATCTAATCGGACCAGGAATAAAGTGTACTCTGATATCGATGGCAGTAACTCCTCACAAGGAATCGAAATACGCACTGGGGGCCAAAATATGAATCCTGGCTCCAGTTCTGATGTCTGATTTTAGTGCGATAACCAGTCAGCGTCCGATTTTTTCCAAAAGAGCAAGGGATACTTTTACTATCCCAGCTATCATACTGTTTATTGTCTGTATTGTTTTAGTTCCGAATCGCGCCAGGCAGCTTGGCCAATCTTCACACTGTCTGTGTGGAAAACTTTTATCAGCTGATATCTCGATTAGAACTGTATTCCGTTTGTTTGATATTTTGAGACTATTCATTAATTTATGACATATTTATTTATTCTCGCATTTATTCTTCAAATACACAGAAATGCGATCCAAAAATTTCGAACTAATAATATCCAGAAACAACACGTCATTAAACCTCTGGAACCGTACCAGATTCTTGTAGCTGTATTGCATTAACTTTTAACTCTATGAAGGAATGCAGATAAGGGTTTTGTGGCCGGAGCGTTCGAAAGTTATCAGTGAAGTAACGTTCTGGTTGACGTGCTACTGGGGGGGAAAGGGTTCATGCATCAAGATTCGTGCTCGCAGCATCACTTAGTCATTGCTTAAATGCACGATTTTTTACAGATGAATTATTCAACAAATGCGTTCATAGATTAAATACATCTGAGTTGATGTTGATTCACATAAAGTCAGGCGTATTCGAAATTTTAAACATTCAAGGGGGAATTATTTTATCTCAATGAGTCATTTTTCTTATATTTTATAATCGTACAAAGGTCATTGTGTCCCTGATAAATCTAAATGGAAAATGCTTTTGTTTTGCACCGAAAAGACCGGTTATGCAGAAAGAAACATTTCCAACGAAATTAGTGTTTTAGAGAAGGGAAAATTAGGATTTTAGTTATTGTTATAATGTAAAATACTTTGGACTAGTATTTATTTTTACATCGATTATTATGGTTTGAGGATGCATCATAGTACATATACATTAACAAATCAGAAGTCTTTAATAAAGAAAAATAGCTAAGAGTTTAACATTGATGTTTAATAAACTAGACAAGTGGAGTGAAAATGAAGTCAGGCTTTTTGATTAGAATCTGTCTTTCAATCATGATGGCTGATTTTATCGGGTCTCGTTATTAAATGGGCTTTTTTAATGACGCATCGACAAGATTTCAGCCATTAAAGACCACCTCGAATTAATGAACGCGTAGTGATGTTTAACTGCTTTATCGCGCATTTAATATGGAGCTTAACGCTGCATTGTACCACACCCAGTCCCATTATCATGACACGGTGCCAATCTGTCCTGAATATGCACGATTGGATGGGTTCCATGTGATGGATCTTTTCCAGTATCAATGATTAAAATTAGTTCAGCTCCCTGTGGGATGATGGGAAATTTGAATGTCTTCAAATAAAACTATGTGTTAAGATACTGCTTTTTGATAGCGAAAAAACAACACGTGCTATGATTTTTTATGTGTTTGATTCACTTAGGAAGTGTTTCGAATATTGGTGCCTAAGTGTGTGTGTCTGTGTGTGTGAGAGAGAGAGAGAGAGAGAGAGAGAGAGAGATCTTGCAATATATTAACATTTGAAATGTCACAGAGAGATTTTTCACGTGTATATCAAAATATATATTACATGTTAATTTTGTAAAAAAAATCGCTCTATTTAAATAATTATACAATATCTAAAATAAACTTATATAATTTTAAAGATGAATTATTTTTATATTCACATGCCTTACAGTGATCAAATCTATATAAGAACATGGCTGCTATTCTAACTGCTAAACTTTACTTAAATACTAGATTAATCACTTTTTTTCTCCCATAAAATAACTAAATATTTGTTTTACAAATGTTTTTATCTATGACTTAAGCCAACTAAGTAGTGTACTTTTCCGTGAAACTGGAATGGCTGAATGCGTTTCTACACTATTTAAGATTTTAAGTTATACATTGCGCTAAGTATTGTTGGTGGAATTGGACCTTAAACTGCTGGGAACGGTTACTTACGTAACTGGGAAGTCGTGGGTTCGATCCTCTGGTCGCAGTTGATCAATGTCATCAGAATTGCACTGAAGCTGCTCCCTTACTTTAATCTCTGGGTCGAATACCACCAACAGGGTCGAATACCACCAACAGGGTCAAATACAACCAATAATTCTTAGCGCAAAGTAATACCTAAATACATAAGGTTGAATTTCATCATTCTTATTTCTCTAAGAATACCCACTCGCAGATATTTGATTTCTTAATAAATATTTTTATATATACAGAAATAAATTATTTCAGGTAAGTCACGACTATTTCATAAAGTACGAATAGTGGAATGTGTGTCTGCCGAATTTAAGAATTAAGTATTACTAAGCGTTCTAAGTATTGTTGGTGAAGTTCGAGCCAGTGCTTTGCGCTAAGAAATATTTGAATTCTACTTTAAGGTATTCACCGTAGAAACATTTCCACCATTTCATATTTACGAAATATTCAAGTACACGGATAACTTTACAGAAATTACTGCCTTAATAACAAACAACGTATGTAAAGAAATGGAATAGTTGGGGTTTTATTAAAGGAACACGGATGATGGAATTTGCCACTAATCATTTAAGTATTACTTAGCGCTAAATATGGTAAGTTGATTTCGAGTCAGTATACACTTGTAGTTCTTAGGTAGATTTCTCCGGTGTCACATATTATATTGTCACTTGTCTACGGCATGACATGACAGTGAGGATGAACACTGTCACTGTCATGTTAAGACAGTCTCCACTTGACTTACATTTGTTGGTGGGCCGTTGATACGTAACAGAAAACCGTAGCGCTAATAAAAGTTAGCCTTTACCTACCGATTATCATCGTACAATTACACATGAGCAGAAAGAAACTTATCTTAAACCATTCAAAACTTATATTAAAACATTAAAGAAACTTGTCTTAACGAACAAAAGAAATCTGATCTAACACTAAAACAACTGATCTCATCGCACACAAGAAATTTTATTTTACACACACAAGTAACTTATTTCAGTGCACACAAGAAACATAGGGAGCTTACCTTAATGCACACAAGAAATTAATCTAAAACGCACAAAAGAATCTTATCGCACGAGATAAATTTAACGCACATACTTTTTTAACGCAAATTTAAAAACATTATGATCTTTACGTACAAAGGAAACTGATATTTACGATCATAAGATAATTATTTAACGTACATTAGAAACTTATCTTAACGCACAAAATTATCGTATCGCACGAAAGAAACTTATATAAACGCAAAGCGGAAATGAATTTTTAGGCATACACAGTGTAATGTTTTTCCATAACAACAAACTTTATTTAAAGGAAATTTAAAAATTTTAACACACATCAAAAACTTATCTCAACGCACACAAGAAACTTATCTTAATGCACACAAGAAACATACTTTAATGCACACAAGAGACTTAGCTTAACGCACATAGAATAATTATCTTAAGGTATTAGCACCCTAATAACCATTTCCCATATCTTGCCACTGGATGGTAATATTTCTATGAAACTTTGACACTTTGGAGACATTCAAAATTGAAAATATTTCACCAATATATTTTTTTTTCATTTTTTATCTAATTTGGGGGAGATCATCTGTATTTAAGATTGAAGCCTGTGGGAAATAAACATTTTCTGTGAATATGTAAAAAAACTCACTATAGATAGATTTATTATATGATTCTGTTTAAAATTTCATGGAAAAAATCTAAACTTTACCGTAGAAAAAGGAAAAAGTAACTTTTTTAGTTTTCAGGGGAGATAAATCAAGATACCAAAATCATCAAGGGGAGGTAATAAAAGAACGCACGCAATAAAACTTTCTTAACGCACATAAAAAAGTTTATTTTAACGTACATAAGAATCGTATCTTAAGGGCGTATGCTACAGTTTAACATCGCAATGCTTTAGACGTATAGATTGTATCATATTTCGATACACCATATGTTCGGATAAAAGCTATCACAATGTCAGCACAACTACGACTCAAGGGTTGTTTCGGTAGTTAAGGACATCTGTTTATAGTTATCTCATTTCATTTTTAAAGTTTATTAATTTGAAATTAATTTAATATGTTTAACAGATTTTAAACGTTTTTTTTTTAAGCATTAGACAATTTTAGTAACTCATAAATGAACCCGGTGACCTATATTTTTTATTGTTTTGATATTTTTAATGCAAACATTTAATTAAGACTATTTATAAAAAATATATTGAAGAATTTTGGGGGTAAAAATTCAAGAAAAAAAGTAACATGCACCCTAAACGCACACGATGAAGTGAGAATATTCCAAGAATTTCTGGCCTTCTTTTATTAAACAAAGCACCTATTGCAGGTCATTGAAGAGAAATAAAACTTGAATTGTATTTATATCACAGTAATAAAAGATCTAAAAGCGCTTTCTCGTACTGATTTTATACTTTAAGTATAGAAATTTAATAGCTTTCCTCTTTAAAAGAATATGACCTTTGGAAACCTAAAATACTTGAACCGTATTTGGACTGAAATGAATGGAGTTCTGTACCCTTAGTAAACCTATTTCCCTTTACTTAGATTGTGAAACAAGTTCTTAAAAATTACATTATTCCCTCTGCTTTACTTTGCGCCTGGTAAGGTCATGAAAAATTGTTTCCTCCAAGCAGGGTTCGAACCCACAATCAGTGGATCCGAAGTTATGTTCGTTTCATCTCAACCACGACACCCTTTAATGAAGTAGATAAACCATTTAGTGTGCCCGATAAAATGATCATGTATGTAATGAACAAATAATTTTTGTGTCTGGTGCATTATTCATTATAATTATGACAAAGAACATGGGATGAGGAAAAAAACTATTGGTTGTGTTTAGGCTTGGTCTTAAACCTGTCTTATCAAGCACACCAATTTCTTTAGGTTTTACAAATGTTATATGAAATGAATCTTCTCCGAATATGCTCTCGGAAGTGACATTGCAATTGGTTATTCATTTACTGTGAAATCATCAATTTTCGTGGCACACTATTCGATTTGATTTAGGATTTAAACAACGAATATTAATCCCCACAAAAACCGTTTGTTATAAAGACTTCCCGGTTTCTAGAACATGAAACCATGAACAAAGGTACGTATATTAAGAAAAAAAACTTTCAGGACATAATCAGCGTAATTTAATGTCAACGAAAATTTATCATTTGAGAGACTATCATATTCAACAAGACCTCAGCCATACTTAGCGCTTAGGAATTCTAAATTACCGTAATGATAGGGGCGACTTTCATTCTAAATTACCGTAATGATAGGGGCGACTTTCATTCTAAATTACTGTAATGATAGGGGCGACTTTCATTCTAAATTACTGTAATGATAGGGGCGACTTTCATTCTAAATTACCGTAATGATAGGGGTGACTTTCATTCTAAATCACTGTAATGATAGGGGCGACTTTCATTCTAAATTACCGTAATGATAGGGGCGACTTTCATTCTAAATTACTGTAATGATAGGGGCGACTTTCATTCTAAATTACCGTAATGATAGGGGTGACTTTCATTCTAAATCACTGTAATGATAGGGGTGACTTTCATTATAAATTACCGTAATGATAGGGGTGACTTTCATTATAAATTACCGTAATGATAGGGGTGACTTTCATTCTAAATCACCGTAATGATAGGGGCGACTTTCATTCTAAATTACTGTAATGATAGGGGCGACTTTCATTCTAAATTACTGTAATGATAGGGCGACTTTCATTCTAAATTACTGTAATGATAGGGGCGACTTTCATTCTAAATTACTGTTATTATAGGGGCGACTTTCATTCTAAATTACTGTAATGATAGGGGCGACTTTCATTCTAAATTACTGTAATGATAGGGGCGACTTTCATTCTAAATTACTGTAATGATAGGGGCGACTTTCATTCTAAATCACTGTAATGATAGGTGCGACTTTCATTCTAAATTACCGTAATGATAGGGGTGACTTTCATTCTAAATTACTTTAATGATAGGGGTGACTTTCATTCTAAATTACCGTAATGATAGGGGTGACTTTCATTATAAATCACCGTAATGATAGGGGCGACTTTCATTCTAAATTACTGTAATGATAGGGGCGACTTTCATTCTAAATTACTGTAATGATAGGGGCGACTTTCATTCTAAATCACTGTAATGATAGGTGCGACTTTCATTCTAAATTACTGTAATGATAGGGGCGACTTTCATTATTTTTTGTTTCTCAAATAAAAATAACAAACTAGTTCGCTTACTCAACAAGTATTGTCAGTTTTTTAAGGTTAAATTTTATGTCAACTTAGCCATGTGCTTAGTTAATTAGTAAAAGGAAAATGGTGGAAAGCGTTTCTAGCGACTTTGATTAGGGCTACGTATAGTAAGTGGTGTTCAAGTCTGATATAAGTCCACGTGATTATTAAGATATTAAGAACATTGATATAGATCGTCAAAACTTATCCCTATTGAGTATATCAGTATTTTAGCAGTTTTATATTTGTATTCATATCCATTGTGTGAGGAAGATCCGTATAGTGGCCGGAAGTAATTGACAATCTCGCCCGGCTTTTGATATGTTCCGGTCCCATAAGACTGGAGACCGGAAGCAAGGCAACACCCTCTTTTTAGAAAGATCCAAAGATACAGAGTTCAATAAACGACAGCCTATTGTTCACTGCTCGCAACTATTGCCTACTGCTACTGCCTACTCCTACTCAATCCTATTATCCCGATATAAAAATGCATAAACCATCTGTTTCACGTAAATTCGGTCGTTCCTAGGACAGTGAATTTTTGCAAAGGTAACATTTCAAACTGCCATATATTAGATATATTTATCACATTACACCTGCTGTGTCCATCCGATGTGATAAAATAATCAGTTGTCCAGAAATTTATTGTTTTTTATTTTATTTGTGCAAATTAATTATCAAATTATTAATCAGGTCACAAACCAATAATTTTGTATTAATTTGTATGCATAAATTATCATTAAATAACTGAATACTGCTAAATACATATTTCTTAATTTCACAGACCATTTCACCAGAGGATCGGCAATACCCGGTATAAATCGCTGATTTAAATTTACCAATCAGTGACTGATGAAAAATTTAAAATGCATGTTTATTTTCGATTGAACAATGTGTGAAATTATACACCAGCACGTAGCTTAGGTGTTCGGAAAGTGTTCTTTGTTTACGTAGGTTCATATCTCATTTCGGAGTGAAATTGTCTATCTGCCTACTGCAAATTGCTTAATGTCTACTACTAAATGCCAACGGTCTAATGTTTACTGCCAACGTCCTTTCGGGATAATTCAGGCTGAATTGTTACGTGCATAAAATAAAGCTGATAGTTAACAGTGTAAGCCTGAACAGTAGGCTATTGTTTATGAAATTCCATAAAAAGATGCCATTGATCATACAAATTATTAAATAAATAGAATTAAACATTGAGGTCTAAACAACGTGTGACTTTGAATAAACGTTGTAATGGAAAGTTAAATCAAAACACGATATATCGGATATAGGATAACTCACCTACTCGTGTGTGTTTATCTGATACATCTAACCTATCTATATCACAACAATACAATCTTCGGTATAAAGAAATAATACTGGAATTACAATTGAATAAAGAAAATAAATTTAAAAATGTTAGAGATACATCTTAACGCAGCACTAAAAAAAACATAGTTCCCCAGGCACTTCCGGTATACATGTAGTACCTTTTTGGTGCACCCGGAACTCAATCGCCGCCTCGTCTCTTAGTCTCGTTTCTTAGCAACAACTGGTCGAAGTTCATGAGAAAAGAGCTTAATGAGAAGTTCGTGAGAACTTTGCTGTCAAGGAAGTAATTATCATTACTGACGCGTTCAAATTTCCAGGAAATAATTCAATGGAGCACTAATATCGCACATTTTAGCACCAAGTTAACCTTAAAATGTAATAAGCTACCATTGAGTTCATATAACACTCGGATAAGTACATGCATATTATCATAGATACCAGAAATAAGACAAATGCGTGGGTGTTTTATGATTGATTGTACGTAGAATTTTTCTTTTTTGGTAATACCATCAATTTCCAGGAACTTGATAGGTTGCACTGATTTCTTTAGAAAAAATTTGTCAGAACCCGCCAATATTAAAACTTATGTATTTATTATGGAATGTTTGGCTTTTAAGTCGAAGAAAGACTGTTTATTGAATATACTGTTAAATACTGGACATATTTTCTTGACTTGACTTGACTTTCTGAGTTTACCGTCGCTTCGACAGTATTTTAGTCATATAGCGACGTCCAGATAATTACAGGTGGAGGAAGACCCCGAATGCACGGAAACATCCGGGTAGAACCACCGACCTACCGCAAGCCAAATATTTTCTTAAAGATATAAGATATATACAGGTAAAATCCAAAAGACAAAATGTAACCCTAAGATATACATAAGACATTAATGAAGAGTTCAATATCAAACCTAATCATCTGATATATGATACATTAATCACGGATATAGAGTTTAATATGAAGTATAATTATCAATTACAATAATATATACATTAAACATGAAGAAATAGTTAAATATTGCACAAAAAACATCTTAATATATAAAATATACATTTCACATAAATATAGAGTCTAATATTGAACGTAACCATTTAATAGCTTTAGATTAAACATAACAACCAATATATTAAATTAAAGTTATATATTGAATATAATCATCTAATAAAATATATACATAACAAATAAAATATAAAGTTAATATGACATATAATCATTAAATATCAGATATAGATTAAACATAGATCATATAAAGCTTAATATTGGACATAATCATCAAATATGAGATATAAATTAAACATAAATATAGAGTTTAATATTGAACATTGACCCTCCTACATTCCACAACAACAAGCCAAACAAGATAAGCAATCAGCCTTTTAAGGTTATACATTGGAATACAGAGGAAGACATCATCAAGAAATCAGAATTGGAACACCTTCTACATGAGAAGGGTATCAATGTATGTTGTATTACTTACAACCAACCAAATCCTTTAAAGTCAGAGGATACCAGTGTTTTTGCTGCGACAGAACAGAAAGGAGTTAAAGAGGCATCCTCACACTAGTCAGGAACAATGTTTATGTGGTCCTGACTACGTCACACATGGAGGACTCCGAGTTCCGAGTGTTAAGCCTCAGAAAGAACGTTCTTAGATAGAAACATATGTATAAATATTTCCCAAGCGACAGGGGACTATCCCTCGACAAAAATAGGATTTCTCATTGTTGATGACTTCAACAGTCACTCACAAAGCTGGGGATATGATTACATGGACAAACGAGGAGAAGAAGTGGAAACCTTGCAAGACGACAACTACCTAATCCTCATTAACAGTTCAGAGGATCCACCAACTTTTTACTCGAGGCGACGGCACACTATGTCAACGTCAGATCTTCTGCACAAGAGATCTACATCGGGAGGGAAGTTGGCGATCAGCTTGATGATAGTGATCACCGCGGTTTATGCCCAACTGTCCCACTTTTTGATATTTTGTTTCCCAACTGTCCCACTCAAGATTTTTAGCACCTTGCTGGGTGTGTTTTGATAAGGGATTATAATCTATTTCAAACTACAACACATTAAAATGAATTGAAGTTGTATTATCTGATTTTGTTTCTGATTTTTTTTTTGATTTTGTATTTTAAGAGGTAAAATTTCATGTTTTAGTTATATTGTATTATTTCTTTCTAAAATGTGTTTATTAAGGTCCATTAATTAGGGTTACTAAATTAATTGTAATTTATAGTGTAAACATGCATTCCTTTGATCTCTGGCTTTAAAGCTTATGTGAATTGATAAAGATAAAAAATAATTTGAACTTATTAAGATAATTATCACCTCTGCTACTTTTTTCTTTAAATTGTGTTAATTGATTGGTCCAACTAAAGTCCATTTATCCTGTATATATTGCTAAGTGATTGGATTAAGAAATACAAACAAGTCCTTTGATCTAGCAGTTTACTACTTAAGGTAAACAATTTGATTTGAAGTAATTAACATTTTTGGTTATCAATTTATTGTGACTTTC
Organism: Solen grandis; assembly: GCA_021229015.1. Classification (NCBI taxonomy): domain Eukaryota; kingdom Metazoa; phylum Mollusca; class Bivalvia; order Adapedonta; family Solenidae; genus Solen; species Solen grandis. The sequence goes on along the minus strand of CM037778.1, from coordinate 63,444,104 downwards.
AAACTGTGATATCTCATTAATGAACTGAACTGTATCAGATACAATATATTTACATTCTGATGTAAATGTCTTCATTTGATAGTAAAATTTCACTAAGTAACATCGTCTGAAATTATAAGCTAAAATGGCAAATGCACAAGTGAGTGTGCAGTTTGTCAAGAACCAACGTGGTGGTGATAGTCTGGTTTACAATGGATTCAGATACCAGGTCAAAAACCGAAAACCAACAAGGGTGTACTGGGTCTGTCATGTCCGAACCTGTTCTGCTAAAATCACAACAGCTGACAACATTCCAGTTTCTGTGACCAATACCCATAATCATGCAGCCGAACACATGGAACTGAAGCGCCATGAAATAAATCAACTCATGCGAAAGAGGGCACGCGAAGAAACCACGCCGATTCCGTCAATATATGAAGAAGTCATATCCAGTCTGAGAGACAGAGAATGGGACGAAGATGCAGAACAAGTCTGCAAAGGATTACCAACCTTCCCCTCCACCAAGTCATCTCTATACAGGGAAAGAGGTGCATTGAGACCGGGGATACCAAAGTCCAGGAGTGACATAGATTTGGATGGAAAATGGACTGAAACGCACACTGGTGAGCAGTTCCTACTGGTTGATGAGGCAGAGAATGACAACAGGATGCTGATTTTTGCTACAAGAACAAATCTCCAGCATCTGGCACAGAACCCAACCATATATGGAGACGGAACATTTTATGTGTGCCCAGACATATTCAGCCAGGTCTACACACTCCATGGATATATTGATGGACACATGTATCCGTTAGTGTTTGCCCTTCTGCCTGGAAAAAGTGAAAGGATTTACTGCAGACTTTTTCAACATCTTCAACAGAAATGCAGGGAAATAGGAATGGAACTGGGACCAGACACACTCCTGATAGACTTTGAGGCAGCAACCAAGCAGGCAGCTCGCAGAGTGTTTCCAAATGTGAATGTGAAAGGGTGTTTTTTTCATTACACACAGTGTGTTTGGCGGAAGATACAGAAGCTTGGCTTAGTTGGACTGTATTCTGAGAATGAGGACTTTAAGAAACTAGGAAGAAGAGCTGCAGTTCTGCCTCTAGTCCCCATACAACATGTTGAAGATGTGTGGTTTGTCGCACTGACGGATGCTGAAAATGCAGAGATTCCAGTGGATGTTTCAAGGTTCACAGACTATGTCACTGAACATTGGGTTGAGGGAGACAAGGACAACTGGAACCATTTCGAGACAGAAGGACCAAGAACAACAAACAACTTGGAAGGCTGGCACAACAAACTAAAGAAAAGTATGAGACAGTCACATCCGAACATTTACAAGTTCTTGGAAACAATACAAAGGATTGAAGCTGCCAATGCTATCAAAATTCTTCAGCACAGTGCCGGAGGAGTGAGAGAAAAGAAGAGGAGGAAATACCGACAACTTGAACAGAGACTGTCTGCCCTGAAACACAAGTACATGGCTGAAGAAATCACTGTGATGGAGTATGCCGATTGTGCATCGCATTTGATTCGGTTTGACGAGTAACTCTGTATAGAACAGATCAGTAGGGTGGAATGTCACAGTTGTTTAAATGAAATGCTTGTTTTCAAATTAAAACAAAATACAATAAATTGTACCACATCCGAATATAGCCCTGTCTTTATTTGATTTGTTCATGACACATGAAATAAAAATAATAAATATATGAAAACATAAAGAGTTTGTTTTCTTCATTTCAGAGAGAGAGAGAGAGAATACTGACAACATCCTAAAACATAATAAGATTATAAATACTTATTATAAATAATTTTGCTAATAGCAATAATTCTATTGCAAATTGCTCTTAATAATATAAGACAATAAGACAAATAATTGCACTGAAATATTCCATCCATTTAGGTAAAGACTATAGTCACTCATCCATGACAGTCTATTGTTATCCAATTAAGCATGATTCCCAACTGTCCCACCTTGATTTTTACTGTTTTATATAAAAGTGGGACAGTTGGGAAGACACCATCACCGCCCAGTCTACCTGACCGTGAACACAAAAGTTAGCACTGTATCTACTGTCCCATGATGGAACTACCAGAAGGCTTATTGGATCTTATACAGCCATCCTAGTGATGAACTCTGTAAGGACATCAGAGTTAACGACATTAATCAAGTGGTAAAGGATATAAGATATACATTAGACATGAATATAGTGGTCAAACATATCCTCAAATATAGGATATACATTAAACATAAAAGTATATTTGGATATTGAAAAGTATCAGCAAATTTAATTTAAAAAAGATATATTTTTGAAAATATAATTAAATATTAAACATAATCATCAAATATAAGAAATACACTTAACGCATGTATAAAAAAAAATAGCTAAATAGTGGACACTATTTTTAAATATCAGCTAAAAATCGAACATAATTATTAACAACTTCATATTGTACATTAAATATTAAAAGAACAGACATTCTGAATTTTGACCTAGTGTAAACATGAACTAAATAAAAATGTTCAACCAGTCATTGGAGGATGCCGTTTAGCTTAAAGGCCAAACTATCAATTACCTATTTTTTCTTTTGATGTTGTTTACTTTGTGTTTTAGTTTCAGACTGGAACCTGGAAATATGCGAAACTTCCTTATGTATATTCCGTCTGGAGTACAGGAAATAAAATTGCAAGCATGGAAAGCAGTCATTATTTAAATTTCCCGACTGTGTCGCTTGCCATCTCAGAGCTATGGCAGACGATTTGGAATATGGACGTTTACGAGAAGCGTTCGGGTTGTCTTGCTATCCAGACTAACAAATCTTGATTCAGTACAATCTAGCCGTAGAAGAATCCCCCCGACGACTTTTCTGTGTTCTCAACTCGACAATCCTACTTTTTTTTGCGACCGCTTTTACTATTCTTACAGAGACACTTCTCTAAACAGTAAACAGAAAAAAATGACAGAGCTTGAAATTCGATCTCAGTTGGTAGTCCTAGCTAAGTGAGTTTAGCCATAAAACACAAGTTGACAATTCTATGTTCTATTGATAATGTGGCAGTGCATCCGTTTCCAGGTACCATTTCATGTGTCATCAAGAACTGCTTCCTGTGATAGTTTACAGCAGCTGACAAGATCGGTTAAGCGTGAAATGATCCAGAAACAATGTATTCTCTCACAACCACAATATAAGCGACAACGCCTTCTCCATTCGCTAATGCAAATCAAACGTGAATTTCCGTGCAAGTTTTACCTTGGACAATTCTGCACGTTTCGAATTCTATTATTTCCCTCGCAACTGATGATAAATTAATATGAGAGTCATCCTCTGCAAACAAAGTTCTGTCGTCACCCTCACCATGTATCTACGTTTTTGAATGTTTTAAAATATCAATATTGAAATGTTTTCTTTCATAGTTTCTTCATAACGTAGCTTTTGGCAAAAAAAAATTGATGGACTACACATTCTTAAAAAAGTATAGAGGCAACAGACCGTTCTCGTATGTATAAATATAGTTAATTCTTTTTAGATCCTTGACTTAAACATAGTAATCATGCTTTTGTGCACATTAGTTTTATTGACGAAAAAGACAAATAGGAATATTCTTTATACAATGTATCTTTTGGTTTTCGTATTCGTTCCCCTTGAAAATATCAATTAGAAAACCTTGATGAAATGGATTTGAAAAACACTTGAGTTGAATAAAAAAAATTTGAGCGTTTGTTAAAGACGTCATCATTTTTATTGTGTACACTATATTTACATATACATGTACATTGTATTTGGACAATAAAGATCATGACCGAATACTTTAAAACATGTAATAGATACACAATCTAGTTATTATTTCATTAATCTTATTTTAAATAATATGTATCTTTCTTAGTTAATAAAAATTCATATGTAATGCAAAGGTATAAACAATGGACATACCATAGTTTACTGTAAAATCATTAATTTTCGTTGACATTTAATTTCGTTGATTATGTATCGAAGAGAATTTCGTGGGTATATTTATTCGTGGATCTATGTTCTAGAAAACGTGACGTCTATATAAGAGACAAATTTCGTGGGAATTAATATTTGCGGATAAAACCCACCACGAAAATTAATGATTACACAGTACACTGTGCTATTTCTACAACTCCCAACGTCCTATGTTACTTTCATGAGTGTATAAGTAATGACTTCATTGTCTGATTGGAAACTTATCCGCAGGCGATTCATTACAGATCTTTACGAGCAAAATAAGAAGTACTTAACAGTGTAGGAACTTATTTTATCAGGATGAAACCGATGACCTTTCCAGCTTTAACAGTCGTATTCAAATTGACGTACATGCTATAAAGTGGCCCTGCTGGGGAAAACAGGTAGTATATAGTTGACCTGATATATACAAAATGAAAAAAGGGGGTTTTGTTTTTAAACTGCTTGTGGGCAGCTGAATGGGACAAGCGAAGCTTAAATGTTTCACTGCTGAAACTGGACAGATGCGTTGTGTACAGGTATCTTTACAGCGGTATCGTGCAATGATGGATAGTTACATCGTTCGTCAAAATCTAAGGTCATTTCGTTGCCGTGTAGATAGATTCCTGTCACCCTTATAATTTACTTCTGGTATCTACTGTAAGCACAAATTCTTACTTAAGGTGATCCATCCATTATTAAATTGTGATCATGGTCCATCGAGTGATTGTTGGAATTTTATAGTAAATACAAGTCTTTCTAGACTTTGAGCAAAATAGCCTATAACTCTAAGTCAATGGATGCTTGCATCTGTACTGAAGTCTCTTTTCAGCATTTGATGGACCATGATTGTAATTTAATGACGGATGGGTTACATTAAAGATTCAGTCATATAGCGCCGGCCAGATAACTATATAACTACAGGTGACGGAAGGTCAAGACCTTAGCAAAACTATAGATCAATTGCAAGTATGACGATGCGTCGTCTCAGGTATAGATACAATCTATGACAACTGCGTCAGTGAGTCGACTCTTAGGCTCAGTGGTTAGAGCATTGGATTTGCACGCCGGCAGATCAGGTTCAATCCTGGGTCGGGTCGAGTTTGTCACACAAGCCAGCTAAAAAGCTTCCTCACTCAAAGTTCCGAGTGATCAGACCTGGCAAAAACTTCTCAAAGATATTGAAATTCAAATTCTTACTCAAGCATAAAACTGATACCCAGGTATGACTATGATGCTCAACTAAGTTTAAATGTTCAGTGAGTATTTTACGCAATGTTTTTTGGCACACTCAAAGCTTAGTCGAATTTTGTACTTTATTATGATTAAAGTTGTGTTTTAATCTTAGGTTTGAGCATGATTTATGATTGAGAATTACTTTTAAGCACATACTTATGCTTTATCTCAAAGTAGAGAATATATTTGATTATAAGTCTGAGATAATAGGGAGTTAAAACTTTAATACTTTTCCAGAACACGTGGCCAGAAAAGGGTTTAAGGTCGGAAGGGTGAATAGTAAAACAATGCTTCTACCTTTTCTTTAAAAAATCGAGGAAACTTAACAGTCCTCATTCAAGATTAAAAATTTGAGTATTTTGCTGCAGAGACCAGCTTCCTGTATCTTTTAAAGTTTGCTTTTCTATTCAAAAATGCGTTTTCCACTGAGTTAACTTGATTTCAAAAGCCCCAACAAAAATAAATTTAAAAAAAAAAATACATAAGCATCAGTAAAAAAATACAAATAATACTTGAAATTTGACGTTTATTTTAAGCTTCCTAATCTATCGAGAATAGACAAATAACGAACTAAAATACAAAATCTATATTTACTTGTGCATACATCTTCAGTTTTGTTTCTGGGTTGTTTTTCAGTCGTGCTTGATATGCATCATCTCATTTCAATATCGTCCACTTTTCTGTTGATGCATGTTTATTTTATACAGTATTAATGGAATTCCTACAGAATCGGCTCAGTCTGGGAGTTACATTGTCTCTATCAAGCAAGGTTTTTTTGAACATACAAATAAATATCTATCTGCATCTTCCCGTGTTAAGAAGTCTAGAGACCAATGTCCAATGTTATGAATATATCAAACGAAATAGAATTCAAATTACTGTTTGTGAACGTTCAATTTCAAGATATTTCAACATTCATTTACAGCACTGCCTGAAAGGAAATGGGCATACCGATGCCGCCTTGCTTGGCATTTAGCACTCGTATGAGGGTAGGTCCAGGACTGGTTGACCCATTGGCAGAATGGTATCTGGCTTGGTCCACTATATCTTTCGTAAGTAGCCTAGTCTCCAAAACTGAAAAACTACCAACGGGGCGTTAAATCCAATAAAGAAAAAAATAGGCAAAAGGACATAGAGAGCCTGAAATGGGTCATGGGTAACTTAAAAAAGAATGAGATTATATCGACATTTGACTATTTTATTCAGCTGGTCAGGCGCAGCCCAGTCTACCGTTTGTTTTGTTAATTAGGTAAATTAGATGTAATTATGTCGATATTCTTAATAAGAAAAGCGACTTCATGTTGTTTCCATAGCTTTGTTCTACACCAAACGACCAATCGGCCTGGTTTTATGAGCGATACATCCGTGATGTGAAGATGAACATTAGTACAGATACTCGTGTTTCGTAGTCATGGCAATTATTCTGACACGAGGACGTTATAAAATGTCTTGTAATCAAATTCTCTACACAAATTCCCAGTGGTTTATCATTAGGGTTTTCCTTTTAGCGAATAAAACATGTTTAATCATGGATATCAGAAACGCCATTACAGATCTTGTTGTTACTAAACACACTTTTACGATTTCCAGGAGAGCTGATATGAATACAAACACATATATCGGAATGTTTATTATAAACAAATTGGACGGGAAATTTCCCAAGTGGATTCTTTGAACACCAAAACCCTCAAAAGAAAATCAAGCAAAATAAATGATTTAACATCTTCCCTGGAATCACTGTTTAGATTGTTAACGACACGTCTTTAAAATAATTCCTTTAAGAAAACATTGTCTGATATTTGTATCACATCTCCATGAGCGTTTCATTTTCGTTTGCATTAGCAAGCTATGTGTTACGGTTTCAGGTTTTTTTGGATAATGATTTAATTTCTCTTGCCTGACTAATGGTTTCACTTTTTACGACAAGCGTTGAAGTAAATTTCTTTATGGCTCTGCCTTTTTGTACTTTCCTTTTCAAATATTTCACTTGAGATTTGTCATAGACTTTATTACACAGCTAAATGATATTGACTATAATAATATATCAATAAAAATCTTATGAAAAGTCAAAATATTATGACCAAAGCTCATTTATGCATTACATTATATGCAATTAGACCATTATAGAACCGTTTTATGATATGCCCAGTTCAAACAGTGTGTATTGCACCATACATGAACATGTATGGTCTTATACTGAGTACGTCAAAATTGAAGTGAAGTTTTCATCAACTTTTGTACATGATTTAATAAAGTTTGAACGTCAAATGAAGATAATTTTATCATTTTTTACAATATTACATCACTTGGCCAAACCCAGGACTTTAGTATTAAATACAGATAGGTTTTGTTTATTTTTCACCAGTAAACGCATTTTTTCATGCATAGATTATGCTCATTTATGAGCAAGGAAAGAATTTAAACTGAAAGTTCCGTAATTAAATTGAAATTTTTGACTAGAAACAAGACACAGGAACATTTAAAACCCTTTTTTTTTTGCAGCAGCAGCAGCAATGGAATCTGCCACACACAACATATGAATAGTTTGATCAGTAAATAAAAGGGTATCAAAATTATGCCAACGGAAATTATTAGTTCTCTGTTCTAAACAGGGTGTGTAAATTTCTAGGTATGTTATAGAAAAATAAAGAAAAGAAATGTTTTTTTGTATATAAATTGCCTCGGAAAAATCCATATCCCTAGCAAGCTTAATAGTTCATTCTTCTTGCAATTTTTAAACGTTTTACATACACGTATACATGTATATACATATTATTAATTCTACCGTAGTGTGATGAAAGAAGAAAAGATCAAAATAAAATAAAAACAAAAAATGGCTTTGGGTGTGATTTGAACAAGCAGCTCTAATTTTTCAAAGACATTGGCAGTCCTATCTAAAAAAAATAGAACTCTTCAAATGAAGACTTTGAAGGTGTTTTCTAAAGTTACAGTTTTTTTGTTTGTTTGTTTTTTTTTAGACAAAGAAGGAAAAATTAAAGATTTTTCATTCGTTGCATACGCGAATATTTTTTTCTTCTATTTTTACGTACTGAAACATACTGTACACTTGTTTTAAACTTTGCATAGTGACTGTAAATGAAATAAAATACAATAATGTGAAACACAATAAGGATTTTAAAAGCATGATTTTGATGTATCTGCTCTTGAAAATGACAGAAAAGAACATTTCACTTTCAGGGACAGATTATTCAAAAGGTAAAATCCCCCCACCCCAAAATTTGTCTCTAGTTTAATTATCTATAATTATGAAAAGTTTAAGAAAATTATCTGCCCTAGTCTTAATTTTCCTTTTTTTAATTAAAATTGAAATTGAAATGCAGAAATATATATATATATCAAGTCTTTGTTAAAATTTGAAGCAGAAACGGATTAAATCGAGACGAATTTTGAAATCAGGATGATTTCCTTTGTAATATGTTGTTTATGAAATATAAAACGGCGTGTTCACAAATGTGTCCATTCCGAAATGAAACGCAAACCTAAATAAATCAACGGCCTGACCTTCATGCTATTGTAAAATTCCACACATTTTTCAATGCGAAATAAACATCATTTGAGAATTTCCCCTAGTCACTGATTGGTCAATCACAATCAGCGAATTATACCGGGAATTGCTGCTGGTTACGTCATACAGATGCAATGTATTATAGATAAATTACTTATGGAAAAGTTACAAAATTAAATTAAACATGAATATTTGTAAAATTGGTGGCAGCTTCACGAAGAACAATAGGACCAAAACAAATAATTGCTATAAACGTCACAATTTGTAAAAAAAAAAAAATAATCTGAAATTCGACGATTGTAATGAGCGACAAAAAAAGCAAAAATAAACAGCCATTGTTTGATTATCATACTATTTTGTCACGAGTCTAATAAATGTGAAGTTTCGTTTAATTCCAGTCAATACCTTAAGGAAAAGATAATCCAGAAAGTATTGATACCATGTTGCTCTCCTGTTGTAAATGAAGCTTCCCATTACTCCCCATTGTACATGTACATGGGTGCCTGGATGGCGTGGTCGTTTACTTCTCACCAATGCGTCCCGGGTTCGATTCCTGGTCACGTATGTGAGAGGGTACAGTGTTTGCCCGTGAAAGACACGTGAGTTTTCTCTTATATCGCCGATTTCCTCCAAATATAATGACCACGAACGCCGCCACTTGAGCCATCGAGAGTGATTAAAATAAGTTGTGATTTCGTAATCGATGTAAAACAAATAAAGTTTAAACTTTAAGTGTAAACATTGTACATGTACATACCATTTGTAAATCAATATTTGGGGTTTGTGGAGATATCGGAATATGGGATTAAATCATTTACTTTGTCATTTCTAAAAATCGATAAAAAAACCATCTCCTCTTGGAAGTGAAACTTAAAAAGATTCTAGTCAGTGGTCATCGTTTTCTTTTAGTTTTCTTGTAGGCGTAAATTCTTTTCTTTTCTTTTAACATGATCAACGAGACTATTTCAATAATTTGAAAATTAGAAATCCATATACAATGTATACTCATTGTTTACTGTTATTATGTGTATTTGGTGGTATTAAGTCAAGAAATAAACAAGCGGGTATAGGAGATTGACTATGCTACACCGGTAAAATATTTTTCATATTTTACCTGTAGTTTTGTACTTTAAATTATTACAATGATTTGTTCTCCACAATTAAATTAGGAAAGGAAGGTATTGATATGTTTATATAATGCAGTACTTAAGCATTTCTCCATCCATACTTTCTTCCTTTCATCATTTTATCTCAGCCATGTGATGCATTTTTGTCTGTCTGTCATGGATGAGTGTAATAAAAACGCCAGGGTATCATGGCATGTGTAGCGTGTCTGCAATTCACATCGCTAATCACATTCAATTGGTCACGTGGTATGTCTGTCACCTCCGTCCCGGGTAGACGAAACTTTTCTTTGTGAAAAGTAAGAATCGAATTTTGACTTTCAAGGAGGAATGGCCACAGAAAGAAAGGAAGAAAATAAAATCTTATTTACCTTAAACGGACTTATTCCTTATTGTGTGCGAGCTCTTTTAAGTTCCTCAACATAATTAACTAGATACCGGGGCACAGTCGGACAGTCAATAATTAAATTTACATTTTGCCTCACCGAAAGGATATTTTAAGCTAACAACTACATACTTTTAAAGGTAAAGCTTTCAGATGTTCTTATATCATATTTATGTTCATCTTTAATTATGCAACGCAATCAAAATGATAAGATGTTCATTACTTCAGCATTAACAGAGAATATTAAAAACATAAAGTCTGATAATTAATCATAAATGCAATTTCAACCTGATTATACTAGTACAAGGGAAATAATATAATCTTACCGGTGTCAAGTAACGAATTCATATTTAAAAAGACAATATATGGATGTTTTTTTCATTGGACTGTTGCGTCAGATATATTTTACTAAGCTATTTTTGTATGAAATTCATTCTTACTTGTTTGTCGAGGTATTAGTTTCATTATAAATGTTAGTCTCGAATTCGATATTAGTTTTGTATTCTTACTTGCGTTATAAGTTTTATTATTAATTTTAAGACATCTGTGCCATGCCTAAAAAAAGAAATAAAAAACTAATTGCCTTTCTCAACCATGACATACAAGGAAAATCGTGATTATGTTTTTTTATTCCTGAATTGTCAGTGCTTGATAATTAAAGTAAACGAAGAGTTGGTAATTACAGCAGTCTAAAATGAATGTTCTATAATTATTCTTCCCTTCACGCAGTTATGCAATCATTTTTGAAACGTTTCGTGTAAAATAGTTTTTATTTTCTAATTAATTAAGTTGCAGCAGGATTGGGACAGCACCGCCTGTTATTGAATGAATATTAATCAAGCGAGGATACTCTATTAGTAGCACAGCGGAGTGCTGCATCCGAGGCATTAGGGGACTGGCTTTCGTTACACGGTCCTCTCGGGGAAAGTATTTGTTGCTTTTCCAGGGATGCAGCTGAGGCTTGTATAAAGAATCCAAATATCTCGAGTTACTGTTTTACACTTGTGGCTTCAATGCTGCAAACATACGGGACAAAAATGTTTCATATTAAATGCTCATCATCAGAGTGCTAAAATGCTATTTTCTGTATTCAAAAAAGGGGGTGTCGGCCATTTTCGTTTTGAATATGTAGCCACTTCATAAAATGCGCAATAACAGTTGGAATATTATTCGAAAATAACCACGAGTAGCCAATTCCATAGATACAATTGCAAATTTATTTCTGTTTAGCAGTCCCTCGGGACACCATTGTCCGACTGAAACATTCGCATTCTATTTACATTTCCCTAGTGAGTAGTGCGCCTTTGTCTAGAAATTCATTATCTAAAATAACAAAAGGAAAACGTCTTTTGAAAGAAAGCATCAGATACGGACATGTTCATAAGAGGAATCAATTTTTAGACTTCAATATGACGTACAACCCTTGCCCTGAATTTCTACATTCAAATCCTCTGAGACTCCGAAGTTCAAACAAACGCATTAATCTACGAAGACAGAAGAGCGGAATCCGGACTTACTTTAGATGTACCGAGCCACTAGTATAGGCGACTTCAGGCCAGCCAACCGAAAGACATTCGCAAAACATCTACATATAAACTCGATTGTACGCATATATGGCGAAAAAGGAGAGAAGAGACGAGGAGATTGTTTGTAGAGGGAATAATCTAAATTGACAAGAGTTTATCGATCGTATTTCTGAGAGAGAGGAGCGTTTTCAAGACTTATAAGATATTATGTTTTGTGTCGCAGAATGTGTTAGCGTATTGATCCACGTCAGTAAGGCATACTGATATATAGGCGGTCTGATTGAGAGCAACAAGAAGGCACGGCGAAAAGCACTGGCGACATGTAGTGATGTGATACCGATAGTGAAGCGGACTTCTAGTTCCAAATAGGTAAGATTGTTTTTCAAATTTTATAAATGAACTTTATTTTTTTGCTTTCATAAGCCTTAAGTTTCTAAATATATTAACTAATTTTGTGAATTAAAAAAAAGTTAAATATACATATTTTTATTCTTTTATCTTAAGTGAGTTGGCCTTGTAAATATGAAATATTTATGGGAGAATCGTGAATATGTTGTAATGTATAAAGCAATGCTAAAAATGGTATTAATATATTAAACGTTCATAGAATGATATTAAATAACAATAATCCAATTTGTTTTAATGATGTCCTGTTTTCTTATAGTCGTTTTGTGATCATACTATATATACTGATTACCACAATATGCAAATGAAAAGAAAAGTCGTTTCCTTTGATAGTCAGTTCCACAACTTACTCTTGGGGTACTGTAGTTTGGTAAAACTATCGTCTTCAGATATAAGTTCCATTCCCGTATCGGTAGAACAATTTTCAAGACTCCAGGTTTCTTGAGGGTTCAAAGTACTGGTCGAGTATAGTGTCCCGTTTAAGTTATAAATACCTGTATCTCAATCGACGTAAAATAATAATTACACTTATTTCACTTTATTCAGATCGTACAATGTGATTATAAGCTCGGTTTGATATTTGCATAAAAGCCTACTTTATATAAAAAAATATTATTATTTTATCAAATTGAAAAGAAATTGTTTAAATGAAACCTTAAACCTTAGAGTAATACTGATTTTTATTTATTTTTTATCTTTTTTTTATTTTATTTTTTTGTTGTTTTTTTTTGTTTTTGTTTTTTTTTTTGCATGTGTATTAAAGGACTGTGGTATATTTAGTAATTTACAACTAAAGTAATGCCATCAATAAACTGATTAGAACAGCCAATGCAATACAACTGATTGATTACCAGTAGAGTTGATTTCATGACATTGCAAGCGCCGAGCAAGTTTCATTAATTGCAAAGCTATTTTGTTATTAACTTATTGAACATATATTTATTGATTTTAACTAATTATATTCATTATACGTGAATTGTGTACGTACTTATACTATTTTTAATTTTATCTTCAATTGCTGATTATTATCAAAATATTTATATTTTAAAACTTTTTTTATATTTAAACTATGGGCAATCATGTACATCTTGAATTCTGTATGGCAATACAGAAGAACCTGTGTTTAGAGGCAACGTACACTAAGCTGCCAATCTCCATTTAGCGGTTGATTTTGATACTACCAAATTGTAGCATTTTTTATATATTTTAACTTCATTCAGCGGTCACCTCTTTTAAGCTACCACTTTCTCCTGTTACCTAGACTGACCACTTAAGACAGGTCTAACTGTATATGCATTACCGTGTCTCAAATATATCATATACCATTAAAAATCCCTCAGTTATCAATGTTTATACTGATAATTTAAAAAAAACAACAAGGATTCGAACAAATTTCTGAAACGCTAAAGGTACTGAAAATTGATCGATCTGTTACAGCTGTCAGACCAGACAAGTAACTTCCAATAACTGAAACAAATGAAACAAGAACCAAAGAGCCTTTGTATACATACGCCCAATAACAACATTTTTCTTGAACAAATGGTCCGTTGGAAACAAATATGTCTGCTTCAGAGGTCATTAATTTAGAATACTTCATTTGTTATACGTATATAAAAAGGAAGTGATTCGGATATATAGACAGTAGTAAAAGAAAGAAAGACATAGGTCATTAATTTAGAACACTTCATTTGTTATAAGAGTATAAATAAGATGACTTGTGATTTGGATATATAGTCAGTAGTAAAAGAAAAGATACACTCGGGGTTCCTTAATTTAAATGTTTTGATATGTTCTTTCGAAAAATTTCGTAGCTTAGCTTTAAAAGAAAAAAAAAATCCACTCCGTATATTGATTATACAATACTTGTTTCGTACACCTTACAAAGAACATTTCAAAAAGAAAATAATGCAATGAAAGCCTGTTTGTAATTTTATGCTTGAAATAACACAAAAAAACGGCGCCAATAGTAAGATAAATAGCAAAAGTGCCAGGGAAAGAGAAGAAAAGATAAATAGGAAATATCTAAGCTCTAGGACCGTGAGCACAAATGATACAGCGCCAGGTTAGCATCCTGAGGGTACGATGTTCAAAGACCGGTCATGACATCTGCGATTTTTAAATTTCCTTTTAACTCAATGTGTAACGTGATACTTGAACTGGCGTACAAAAGCTTTGTTTAAATCGTAAGTTTATTCAGAAAATAAGTGTTTACGTCATTTCCAGCCGTTTTCGTTTTGAAAAAGAGCGACAAAGGCCATCAAAAGCAATACACCTATGGGGCCTCCGTGGCCGAGAGGGTAAAGTCGCTGCCTTTAACACACACTCAGCCCCTCACTGCGTGGGTTCGAATCCCGGCAGGGTCATTCGGATTTTCATGTGAGGAAGCCTTTTAGCTGGCTTGCGGTAGGTCTGTGGTTCTACCCGGATGCCTCCGTGCATTCGGAGTCTTCCTCCACCTGTAATTAGCTGGACGTCGCTATATGACTGAAATACTGTCGAAGTAAACTCAAAAAGTCAAGTCAAGTTAAAAACACCTATACCTGTAGTTGTCTCTTAAATTGCTGATGTAGATAATCATGTGGAATGCAAGGACACTTTGGTTTTGAAATTCGTCATTGGTCATTGTCGTGTATCCTGATACAATACGCCTTCCATTACATTGGAGGCCTTTATGCCTTGGTTTAACGTCCAGTTGAAATTATTTCAGTCAGTGTGGCCCTTTTAAACAAGTTAAAAAAAATCTTGGTTACTAGAATGATAGGCGCTTGGACATCACACAATTCGTTTTTGTCGAATATCTCTTTTTAGAATATAGATACAGTTTTCATACATGGTAGGTAGATCCCTCATTGGAAGAGGGGGATTTGAATTGATTTTCAGGATGATTGGGTCAAGATCACTGTTACTAAATATAGTTTTGCTTGCCTGGGGCGATACTTTAGAATCTGCTTTCGCGTCATTCAACGTGTTTCTTGTTTCTACATGACATGTTTTTAGATATAATTGTCTTACTTGTTTTACAAATGAGCACACATTTATTGTACCAGATAAAACACACACACACACACACACACACACACACACACTACGTTGCGGCTCATCCCTGAAACAGTACTGACTCACTTCAATATCCTTTGCCATAATATTACATCCATATGCATCACGAACCCACGACTTGCAGGTTACGGGGCAAATGCTCTAATCATTCGCCAGCCGTGACCGGTACGCTATTGCGTAATGCGTAGCTTAGTTTGGAAATATTGATGTGTTTCAAAATAACAATATCAACAAAACTGAAACGGACTTGGTCATGACAAAAATCTAATTATCAGTTTCTTGTCCAATCGCCAATCCCTGCAGATTTTTTGTAACGATAATGCATTCCTATGGCGAGCCTGCTGACAAAAATCGAGCTAGAAGCATAAACGCCATGAAGAAAGTAATGATTCGTGAATAAAAGACATTTAACAGACTATTATTTTGTCAAAATATTTTATTGCTAAGGAAAAGAATTGTTGATTGGTATAATTTCGTGCATGTTTTTAATGGCTTTTCTTGTTTACAGTCTCAAAATTTATTTTATAACCAGTATCATGCAAGCTTTGGTTATCTGCAACATCTTGAAGAAAATGGGTTGATATATTGGCAGGTCATTTGTTTTGTTATAAATAAATGCATACCTACCAGAATTGTTATCAATTTTACCACAGAATATGAAATTAAGCACGGACTATAATAAAATATTTAATTTCAAAATACGATTTCGTACCGATTTTGAATGGTGTTTATTTGTAGTAATAAGAAGGAATGTTGAATATAAATCAACAATTCCTAGATTCTCTTGAGTTATTGCTGACTGAAATGAATATATTTTCTGAAACCCTATTATGTATTATATTCAGATATATATGGTATACTGCGATTTGATATATGTTATTCACTAGACAGACGCGATCTCGTTAGAATGTGAAGGCTTCTATACAAAAATCTCTGAATTTAAATATCAGTGAGTAAAATGTTTTGTTTCCGACGTTTTGATCAAAACAACGCTATTTTTTGTGTCAGCTGCTGTAAGCAGATGAATCGCAAAGGGATCCATTCTCCGTCCGTCTGTCTGTCACGCTTTGTTTGTTATACCTTTTCGTCACGTCACGATTTGTTCAGCAGGTGACACATGTGTTCCACTGAACACTTTTTGTTACAATATTAATTGTATCTTTTTATATTTTTTTGTGAATTGCCTGGAGACCCGTCCATTGCTCCCTCTGAATAGAAAGGTATCTTTGCTCATAGTTTAAAAGTCATTTGGATGAATTTGTCTAGACAGGACAGATATTGTGCTGTCTCATTTCAATACCACGCCGTAGACAAGTGGCATAATATCATACCCAGTTACATTCTCTTTGCACTAGGCCAACTAGTCCTTAGACTTCCCTTTTTGCCTAATGAGAGCTTTAACCAATCTAGCCCCGACCGATGGAGAGAGAGATAGAGAGAAATAGAGAGAGAGAGAGAGTTTGTAGAGAGAGAGAGAGAGAGTTTGTTTGTTTGTTTGGGTTTCATGTCCAGCCGACAGTAATTGTCATGTTGGAACTTTTGTCTACATGAGACAAAACGTTGCCACACTGATATCACACCATTCACACTATCCAGACATGTGCATTACCAAAACAGTTTAAAACTAATTCTAAACGAACTGTATGATGGGACGGAATTGAAAATTGAATGGAGATCCAGGTTCTTTGATATCAATTCCTGCGCAATTTCGTTATCAACAGCGCTTTCGGAATATCACAAGATGACACCAGACTGGTAATCGTAATTGATCGGATATTTTAAAGCCTACTCTAATCAACTAACCTCCCTGCGTAATGTTTCCCGCGCCATTTTTTAAAACACAATTTACCACCCATGTCATTAGGTTGATGTTGACTTCACTAACGATCAATATAATTCAAAATGATTAAAAAAGTGAATTTAAAGGGAAAAAATAAGATTAAATTGCAATAGCGTGCATAAATTAACAGGGTTTTGCTGTTTTCGCTGTTATATACATATACACTATTTTACAATCATATGCATGATCAGGTTCGTTTGTTTAGAACGCACTAAAACATAAGACAGTGAAGACATATGAAATGATGCGTACGTACTTACGTATGTATATAATTGTAACACATAACGAAACTGTCCTTGAAAGCCTTGATATGATTTAGAATGAGTAAAATTATATACATGTACATACCAAGTTACATGTAAACATATCTCGTTGATTTATATGAAAATTAAAGATACACCGGAAAGAAGGGATACAGTTCCTGTATAGAACGTTTCGAAGGTTGACGGACAACAGGCTGCAAATGTATGTTTGTTTGCTTGCTTGTTTTTAACGTCCCATCAACAGTATTTCAATCATTGGGGACGTTTGCCTACATGAATCAGACATGTAGTGCTGCCTCACTCGCCGGTGATATCACGCCGTAGACGAGTGACATGATACCATACCCAATCACATCATTCTGGATCAAGGGTAAATCAGTCCTGCCTTGAGCGTCCAGCACAAGGAGCTAAACTAGTATCTTATATGTAGACGTAGAATGTCGTGGCCGGGTATCGAAACCAAGACATCGCGGTTACTGGAAGAACATTCTAACCATACGGTCCACCGGAGAAGCTTCTAAACAGTGTTATATATTCAAATTTTATTTTGTTATATTAAATCCTTTGACATTTATTTTGTTACTTTGATAGTAAATTGTTTTATATTTTCCTTGGGGGGGGGGGGGGGGGGGCGATTATCACAAACTAATGATATTCCTTAACAACAAAACAATGAAATACGATCGATGGGGTAGTTGGCATCAAATAACCTATACTCTAAAACATGAAGTAGCGGCTTCATTATGACAGCGACAGCAATAGATTAATTTTGCTCTTTGATCATAGTTAATTATCCGAAAAGTGCTTATTTTTTAATATTTGATATACCCGTATAAATCAATATGTCACAAAACTGAACAATAAGACAGACTCAAGTCTTCACGTGAGCGTAAACCTAGCAAGTAGGGTTTCCACTTAAGACGTCTTCAAAGTAAAATCTAATTTCCAGGAAGAGTGATCGAAGCACTTCATCACAGTATGTAACATAATTCCATCAATCATCCTGACGCGGATGTAGTCAATAAATTTCTGTTGCAACAAGGTCTTATTGGACCCTGTTACGCCTGCAATACCACAATGCACGCTTGGACGTATCTATAGGACGAACAAGTCTATCCATGTTAGCTTGTCCTTTCGAAGTTCATTAGGAGAAATAAATCTAATATCGATATTTCGCTAACGTTTCTTCTTTGGCGTTTCGCATTCCCGCTGCAAATTAATGAAATCCGTCTTGTTTGTCATCGCCGAGGCAGCGATGATTCTCGCGTGAGTTCAGGTCACAAACCTCGGTAATATACAGACGAGAACTATGTCGAACATGTTATTTCTGTACCGACAAGGTCGTAAAACGTTAGTCAAAAGGACTTGTCAAGGAAAAGCGCAGTT
The DNA here is from genome assembly GCA_021229015.1 of Solen grandis. Taxonomy (NCBI): domain Eukaryota; kingdom Metazoa; phylum Mollusca; class Bivalvia; order Adapedonta; family Solenidae; genus Solen; species Solen grandis. The sequence goes on along the minus strand of CM037778.1, from coordinate 63,425,405 downwards.
AACAGGCGTTTCCTTAATCAAATTCCAAGAAAACGATAGTGTAGAAATAAATGACAAACTACGTTATTTGATTTTATTATGGTGTCAGAAATGCAGCGGAACCTCTGGCCTACATACCGAAATTCAATTAATTATCCATTGTTTCTCTTATCTCTCTGCCTGACTTTAATTATTTATCATCTGTTTGAACCAATTGTCTAGTTATTCGTTTTGCATTGCGCTAAGATTTGATAATTCGACTGATGGATGCTAAATGCAGGGCAGATCGTTTTCTATTTTTGGATAGTGAGTGCTCCAACCACATTATATCCTGCAAAAGCAAAACGCCGGTGACACTATTATTACTACTGTATCCTTGTCGAAATATAACAAACACATAATAAGAAAAAGTCAATACTTTGCCATCATGCAATATTTATACGTACATGCACCGAAACAAGCAACTTAAACACACACACACACAATAAAACAAACAAACAAACAATTTTGCGTAATTTCCCGGTTTTATCCAGACGTCTATTGACTTCAGAGTTTACATTGATTATCCAAACTGAGACTCATCAATCCCTGGCCCACCACCGTCACCTAAAACGGTATAGATTGTTCGGTTTGTGTTCTCGTATCGACATCCTGTCTTGGTAACGTGATTGATTCCCCCGGAGGCGATATTAACGTTTGACAGTTTTTAATATATATCTTGTCTAACTAACATGATGAATACATTTGAGGCGATAAAATCCATAGGAATCCACATTGCTGATGTTACATCTCTGGCTATTTGTTGCAAATCCTTTGTCCATATAAGAAACGCAGATTTTTAATGGCGAGTATTTTATCCTTTAAACCTGCTTGCTGTTAATCAGTTGCAATAAGATGAAGAACATATCTCTATAAATGTAAATTTTGTGATGCTTGAATGGGATTATGGAGGCAGTTTTTCAAAGACCCTTTTAAATCTAGTTTTCTGAATTTTATGCAAATTATTTAAATAGCTGGTATCACTTTACAAAGT
>CM037778.1:63374293-63424293 GCA_021229015.1 Solen grandis | reverse complement strand
TAACGTAATACTATACTACTTCTGTGCCAGTTACAATCATATGTTTACACAATTCTAAATAAAGCAAAATTTGCTGAGGCAGAAAAAAAAGTCTAAATAAACAGTGGGTTTGACTACTCAATTAAGTAACATCTATATAACTTCACATAAGAGGGAACTATGTCGCGATCCGTTTCAGTGGCTCTCAATAGTATATTAACATTAATGACTAGCGTACTGCGTTTCATATATCCAGACCCTTTGCTCAAGGGTCCATAAAAATAATTATATAAAGTGATTTATTGCGATCAGTGAGATATTGCTTTAGTGAATCTTGACAAGTATTTCCATCACACGTGGATATTTATGTTCTTTTATAGAAAGTATGATATATGATTATAACAATATATCCCCTGTATATACCACGATAGGAGAGCATGAATTATATTATTACCAGATGTTTTCAAGAGTAAATCATTTAGTTCTAACCTTAACATTGATGTAAAAAATATATGAATGAAGACTAATAAATTGAAAATAAATTTATGAATCAAATAGTAACACTAATACCTGATTTCCTGATTATTATTTCTTTTTTATATAGGTCAGGTACATGCGTTCGTTTTAATCAGTTCGTTATAGAAACAACATTTTCATGATTTTATCAATATATGTACAAACATCTATATGCAGAGAGACACGTATAACACAATCTACAGTCCAGTCTTTCAAACAGACAAAAAACTTAGAACTATTTTCTGTTTGAAGAAACAGGTAGGCCATTGAACAGTATATAACATCACTCTAGTATGCATAATCGATTACTGATCACAACACACTTTTCACGACGCAGAGAAGTCTTGATCAAAACGCATGCAATTAAGCGGCGCCACTCAGTGATTGATTATAGATCGATGTGAACATTGAGCTTCGGTCCCTACATCTCGTTTAGTGACATCACCATGTGCGCAGTAAATTATGTTTATTTTACACTGCAGTATGGCGCCCATCATTACTTCTGAGAAATAATTTAATATTTTATATTCCCTCACACCTGCAGAGAAACGCTCAAATAACAGTAAGCGTATTTAAATGGCAAATGAAAATATGCTTTGTGAACGATACCCGCTTTTTCAGCAGCTATGCTCTACATGCTTTATGCAACAGTTTGATCAATGACAAGTTTTCCACTAGAAAGAACACATTTAGGTACATATATAATATTTGATTAAATTATTTTATTGTTTAAAACAAAAATAAAATACATGTGTAATCATTACCTGATCGGAACTCCGAAGCTATCCGAGGACCGTTGAACAAGTGACGTGTGTAAACACTGTCGCAGGTGTACACCGTCACAGTTCAATGATTCCATTCAATTAGGCTCCCTACGCCTGGGATTATGACAGCGCGAGTTGTCGCTCTTTTATTGTACTATAAAGGCGTGTGATTTTTTAGTTTAGCAGGATTAGTTTAATGTTCACAAATACCCCGTGTATAAACAATCACCTGCTGGTAATTTTGTCCCCTCAAAATGCACGATCAAATGGCGGATTAAAGAAAGTGTTTATTTAGCAAAGGTTGTCGTATATAAGATAAATCTGAAGCATACAATCTTAAATGTATACTTGGCGCCATCACATAATTTAATTTACGAATATCTGCTGCTTTCTTTTTTGTACTGATATCATTTGAAATATATTTTAGCTACAAAAATGGTCGAGGGGACCCGGATGATAAACGATTTGGGTTATCATAACATATTAACGCTCAATTAAAACGCAAGCACAACGAGGGACGTTAACATTTTTTTTTCACCCATTTTGATGAATATACAAAATCAATATTTATTTTACAATTATAATCGTTATGAACATCTAAATATTCTTTAAGTACGCCTTTCAAGATTGGCAATATCACGGGACACAATCAGTAACTGATCAAATGAAATATAAAATAAAAACATAAATAGATGCATGTCATTTGAAACGACTATTTAAACGATCATAATAAACTCTATATTTAAGAGTCCTTTTGAATTTATTTAGGACTTCGCTGGAGGAAATGCGAGAACCTTGAAAACATATCATGAAGAACTCCCCTGTCTGGGTAGTTATAAAGTGTTTGTTATATTCAGCTGTGATATTGCCGGCATATTCTTTTTCCTTATCATTGTTGCTTTGGCAAGAGTATTTGTCAAAATGAATTTTCATACGTATTCGTAAATGCCCATTTTCTGTCTTTGAAAACTGACAGAAGATTTACATAATGTTTAATCTAGACAACTTCGTCAAAATTATCTTCTACGACGGTTAGTGTATTGTACACGTTTTAATTTTCAATAAAATAAAACCTGGGTTATTCCAGTACTTTAATTGTTTGTTTGTTTTTTGTTTGTTTATTGGGCTAAACGTACAACCGACAATATTTCAATCATTTGGAGTCGATGTCTACTTGAGACAGATATAGTGCTGCCACACTGCAGTATCACGCCGTAGACATGTGGCATGATACCACACCCAGTCACATTATCCTGACTCCGGGCCAACCAGTCCTGCAACTACCCTTATATGCTGAGCGCCAAGCAAGAGAAATATAACAGAACCATATTTTACGACTTTGGTATGTCGAGGCCGGTGATTGAACTCACGACCTCCCGATTCCGGGACGGACGCTCTAACCACTCGGCCACCGGGACCAGTCTACTTCACATATGTAATGATCCCGAGTGGCAGCACCCGCCTCGTAACCAGGAGGTAGTGTTCTCGAACCCCGGCAGTGACATACCAATGTCCTTAAAATGGTATAATTATTGGTCTATCTTAAGTATACATGCATTACGAACTCAGTATATAAGCGGTTCCATGACGATTTTGCCCAGTATCAGTTTTATGTAAGGTGTGGTATAATACCGATTGTCTATGGCGTGTTGTGGCAGAGAGGCAGCACTAAATGTTTCATGTAGTCGAAAGTCCCCGACTGATAGAAATATTGTGTATGGGACGTTAAAACCAATCAAATAGGCACACTCTCGATCATATGGCAATGATTCATAAACTGCACGTCATCCAAATGGTTCCAATTCCCTTAGTCTTCAAAACAAGTAAGTTATAACTTAATTTATATGTCTTTTAAAACTGTTATGATATACTCTGCACTAAATCTTACATAACCCTTTACTGAACATTCAATACAGAACAAGTACTCTAATCGCAAGTCTATGGTCATGTTTTAAATTACAAAAATCATGGTACTAGGATTTCAGACCCACCTTTTATACTAATATTTGCATATTTCGCAATTGAAACCGTCTTGCCTGATTTCGCAAATCATTCTTATTTAGTTTAAACATATTTTATTCACGAGTTTTCACAGAAACGTTATAACAAATACAAAGTCACTAGGATCAGGTTGAAAGCCTATGCTAGGCTTATTGAAAACCTTTTCCCTAAGAACGAAATAAAGACATGTTGTATTAGTATTAAAGTACTCCAAACAAAAAAAGTGAAACACAATAAAATGAGAGAAAAGTTTTGTGTTATCAAAAGGTAATATTTGAAGCAATTTAGGCAATAAGAAATTGACTTGACTTGATTATTTGAGTTTACCGTCGCTTCGACAGTATTTCAGTCATATAGCAACGTCAAGCTAATTACACGTGGAGGAAGACTCCGAATGCAGGGGGCATCCGGGTAGAACCACCGACCTACCGAAAGCCAGCTGAAAGGCTTCCTCACATGAAAATCCGAATGAACCTGTCGGGATTTGAACCCACGCGGTGAGGGGCTGAGTGAGTGTTAAAGTCAGCGACATTACCCTCTCGGCCACGGAGGCCCCTATAAGAAACTGACTATCTAACTATTTAAGAATTACCGTCGCTTCGACAGTATTTCAGTCATATAGCGACGTCCAGCTAATTACAGGTGGAGGAAGACTCCGAATGCACGGAGGCATCCTGGTAGAACCACCGACCTACCGCAAGCCAGCTGGAAGGCTTCCTCACATGATAATCCGAATGACCCTGCTGGGATTCGAACCCACGCGGTGAGTGGCTGAGTGAGTGTTAAAGTCAGCGACATTACCCTCTCGGCCACGGAGGCCCCTATAAGAAATTGAACACAATATATAAAAAGTGTAAAAATGGCAAGAGGACCTAATAATCAGAGTGTAACCAAAACGAGACGTATTCTCAATGAAATTATAAACTTCACAAAAAAATGTGTTTATTTTGTTCTGTGGATAAGTACTCAGAGCCATACATCAATAACTGATTCTCATTTTAATTATCCCCTTAACGTTGATAGCACAACCATTCCCTGCAATATAGAGAATTCCAAATAATAAGCCACTGTGCGTGAACTTAGGCCGTTATATAAAATGTATCTATTGGGGCTTGATCCCACTTTTTTCCGACCCACTTATGTTATTTTGTTGTAGTTACTTCTTTGCGTCGCTACTTCATCAATTTCTAAACTTAGCTAGGGTAATCATCAACTTTTTAATATTTGAATTAGATTAATTTAGTAAAACATTTTGCCACTGTCACAATTATGTCATATTTTAAAGAACACAGTTTTCGACATATTACCACACCTTAATTCCTCCTACAAACGGTGTATTTTATGCTAATTACGTTCATAACAAAATACCATATACTTATAACAAGAACTGTCAGAGGAAAGCACGCTCGACTATTCAAAATGCTTGTTGGCAAATAAAATAAAATAAAATATTTTTCAATTCTTGCCCTTCATATACGCTGTATATAATGATAGTAAAAATAATATACCTTAACAGTCTAATACCCTTAAATAGGTTTATGGAATCTAAAAATCATTCCCATGCCTAGTTACTGAGACATAAGCATAACATCACTGTGCATGCAAAACTTTAACCAAGTATCCATGTTTTAAAAAGGCCGTAATTTGTATAAAATTCAGTCCAAGATTTATTCTACTTGGATTTCTGATGCCCCTGAACACACTTCTAAACTTTCTAGTCAATGCTAAAAACAATTTCTGAGATATAAGCTGGATAAAAGCTTGCATGCAAAACTTTAACCAAAAGGTGACTCTCATCTGCATTATATTCATTCAAAAACTATCTGCCATTATAGTATGATACCATTTAACATATTAAAGAAGTTTCAAATCTAACCAAAGCCTGGTTACTAAAATATAAGCATGAAATCCTTGCATGCAAAACTTTAACCAATATTTCTAAGTTAAAAAGGTCTATAATTTGTAATATATTCCATCAGGTGTTATCTGCCTTGATAGTTTCATATCAATTGCATGCCTAGATACTGAGATAAAAGCATGAAAGTAACTTGCATGTAAAACTTTAACCAAATTTTCTAAGTTAAAAAAGGGGCCATAACTTGTATCATATTCCATCAAGAGTTATCTACCTTATCCCCTAACGTATTAAAGATGTTTCAAATCAATTGCATACCTGGATACTGAGATATAAGCATGAAGTACATTGCATTTAAAACTTTAACCACAATGTCTTAGTTAAAAAGGGGCCATAATTTGTATTATATTCCATCAGGTGTTACATTTCCTTGATAGTATAATGCCCCGTAACGTATTAAATATGTTTCAAATTAATTGCATGCCTGGATACTGAGATAATAAGCATGATAGTAGCTTGCATGCAAAACTTTAACCAAATTTTCTACGTTAAAAAGGGGACCATAACGTTTATCAAATTTAGTCAAGAGTTATCCACCTTGGTTGTCTGATGCCGCTGAACATATTCATAAGCTTTCAAGTCAATACCATAATTGGATATTGAGATATGAGGTTGATAGTAATTTGCATGCAAAACTTTAACCAAAAGCTGCAACGCCGACGCCGACGCAAGGGCGACTACTATAGCTCTCATATTCTTCGAATAGTCGAGCTAAAAAAGACCTGCATTGGCTTCTATATCATACAGTTCAATTAAAAATAAAACAATTGATTTCTAATATCGTTTAATCGTTTAAGAATTGCTCAAATTTTATGCCACCCAACCCGCCATAAAAATAAATAAATAAATAAATAGATAAATAAAATCTGACGAAACGGGGACGGGAGATAATCCTAAACACTGAAACTATACTGTAACAAACCCCCTCCTCCAAAAGCATTGCTCTGGACCCCTCAACGTTATAAAGTTCTGTAACCATTTTTTGAGAACAATATGCACGTGCAGTTAATGCCCCAGCTACATTAAGGTGTCGTGGTGCGCTTTTAACAATGTTCAACCGCCGAACAAGGACAGATGTTGATTATACGGACTTCGTTTTGTTTTTTTTTTTAATATTACATGTATTAAACATTCCACGGGACATTTGCTTTTCGCTCGATATACTTTGAACAAGGCTTCTTATATTACTAGCATGTTCACGAGAAGCAGGCTTGAAACAGGTTTTAATGAACTTTCAAATATCGTTTGTAATAAATATCTACGAAACTAATTTTATGCAGATGTGTAACCCCCAATATAGTCATTAAAACTGAATACATTTGTAAAACATGAATGAGTTAACAGCTAATGAAATGTAGAGTTCAAGTCATATTTTTTTTACATCTTTTTTTAAATTATTAATTAGATTTATATCAAGCAATAGCTAGGACCCATTATATCATTTCGTCGGTATTTTACAAGTTCTGATAAAACGAGCTTTATTCTTTTGTTCAAAATTCGAGTGCCCCCCCCAAACACACACACTTTCAGTACTTTGCGCTTTGCGCCTGGGAAGGTCGTCAAGAATTCTTGCCTCCAACGGGGTTCGAACCTACAACCGATTACGGTTCCTAATCGCTGCGGGTTCGAACCCCGGCAGAATCGCTTATAATTATTCTCATGTAAAAAAGCCCTCAAGCTGTAATGTGTTAGGTCGGTGGTTCTATCTGGGTGCTTCTGTGCGCTAGTGGTGCTCCACCGGGGGTCTCTATATATGACTGAAATATTTCTCGCCGACAATATTTCAGTCATTTGGAGACGTTGTCTTCATGAGACAGATATATTGCTGACACACTGCAGTATTACGTCGTAGACATGTGGCAAGGTACCACACCCAGTCACATTATCATGCCACCGGATCAATCAGTTCTATATATTACGGATGTCGCGACCGGAGATCGAACCCACGAACTATCCACTCGACCACCGGGTATGGTCTATGACTGAAATTCTGTCACATCAACATAAGAATACACAATAACAACAACGTGTATCACGTGAGTTTCGACGAGAGACTGTTTACAAGTGCCATTTTAGCAACATTGGTATATAACGTTCGAGGACTTAACCCACGACCAGCAAGCACCCGTGATGAAGGATCTAACCAATCGGCCACCATGACCGGTATTTGGTCAGGATTTAGTAAGCAACACACGACTATGGTCTGAAAGAATCATCACGGGTCCGCCATCAATTATCATTGCTTCTTTAAAATTTAAGATAAACAAGTTGATTCGATAAGCTAAGTTCACGCCGCAAGGCCGCTAATTTCATGAGCATGTATCGTTCTCAAATAGCTGTACCGACTAACTTCTAGGCAACCCGAATGTCGTATTTCCCTTGAGACGTCAGAATATCCTACGAACTGGAGACTATATACACTCAAAGTAAGTTTCATAAAAAAGTAAGTAAATACAAAGCAGACACATATATACACACACATTGTGACCATAATTATCTGTTCAACGATCTTATCCATTCTCCTGATCTACCCACGTAGACAGGTCATCTCTGAGGACAAAAAGTTTTACCTGTGGGTATTTAAATTACATGTTTGGACTGCCGTCTTATTGTTGGATGTGCGAGGTTCATGAATTTTGAAATTGTAATTGTCACTCGGAGCGCCTCGCTTTGCTACCTTGCTACACTAAGTAAGTTCTACCCTAACCAGTTTCATCCAGTTATACATTAATCCCCTTCAAAACACGGGCTGTTTCATTTTGAAAAACATGTACACATGCATAAATTATTGTCCGCTTGAATTACTGAAATCCCCCTGGGCCTATAATTATTTTCGTATTTTCAGATAAATGTCTAAAGGGACATAACTCAGTTTTCCTGTTCAAGATGCATAGCCATATTTAGGATTTATGTTGCCAACAAGAAGTTACACCTGTGCAAACGAACAAACATTTTAACATAGAGAATAAAAAAAACGAAGTGATAACTAAAGTAATAAAACTTCAATGACAGAAACAATAACATAAAAAAATGAGATAGGTGCTTCTGTAATTCAATTATCACATGCCATGCAGTGTTTTGTAAGCAAGCTCTTTAATAAAAATAACATCAGAATAACCAACAATATCACCATTATCATCATCTACTACTACAACTACTCTTACTAATCGGACTTTCTTTATGACTTAGTCTATCAATTCTGCTTTTGATGTTAGTATTACTGCTACTGCTACTACTACTACATTAGTATTAACTGAATAGTAGTTGATTGAACACACCCTCATTTATCAGTAGATACAGTTGATCAGTTTAATTTGAACAATCATGATAATTTGGGTGTTTTAATATACATTTAACCATTGCAACAGCTGTATGTCCGCAAAAGAACAGACAAGAAAAGAACATAATCCATATTAATATCGTGCTGGGATGACGTATAGGCACGTATGACAGGAATGGGTTCTTATATACGCCCTTTGTATCGTTTTGATACACAAATATAGATAAACATGTACAGTTTAACCTGTCTTAAGCGGTCAGTCAAGAAAACAAGAAAAAGTTATCGCTTAACAGAGGTGCACATAAATGAAGGTTAAACATATAACAATTCCAGTTTTTAGATAAAATAAATAAGTTGATTACGCTGAAAGACATTCAACTGTAACTATATTATGATTATATAAACTCGATTCTAGCTGTTTTATCAGCCATTGTATACTAATTATATGTTGGGGCCTCCGTGTCCGAAAGGGCAAAGTCGCTGACTTTAGCATTCACTCAGCCCCTCACCGCGTGGGTTCGAATACCGGCAGGGTCATTCGGATTACCATGTGAGGAAGCCTTCCAGCTGGCATGCGGTAGTTCGGTGGTTCTACCCGGATGCCATCGTGCACTCGGGGTCTTATTCCACCTGTAATTAGCTGGACGTCGCTGTATGACTGAAATACTGTCGAAGCGACGGTCAACTCAAATAATCTAGTCTAATTATATGTTGATACTTATATATTGTCAACTGATTGGCCCGATGGACTGGGTATAATGTATATGATATGTGCACATTATATATAGTAATTTACTAAATAGTGATATGTAACATACACATGTCACTGTAATAAACAATGTTTATATTGATGGTTAACACCAGGAAGAATATTAACCAATATTCGATTTTCATTTGCATTGATTGAAAAGAATAAGAACGCCATGAATTCAAGCCTTACATGTACACTTTTCAACAGAAAACAACAACAGCAACAAACAAACAACAACAACAAACAAGATTAAGTCATTCTATATTAGACAATCCTTCAAAATATAGAACTGTGTAATGTTCACTCTTTGTGTATCCGTTCAATGTACGTGTAATTGCATTTTACCATGCATTTGAAATGCTTAACAAAAACCAGATTAAAGGTGCTTATTAACTACATGTATATTGATCACGTGATTCGATTACATCATTAAGAACACACACAACACACATATATATATCAAACGAAACTATAGTTGAAATGAGGCAAGCAGGACTTACCTGGAATCTGAACAAGCAGAATAAAGGCAGGAAGTAGCCCGACATTAGAGGACATGTCTTTCACGAAAAATCATCCAAACCACACATGGTCTGTCCGCCCCACTGGTTTTTTACCTTCCGTACCTAGTAGTTGCAGCCACGGGCATTTACGGGTATACATATGCAAAGTGGTACACATAAACTGTGTTCAAATACACAAATATTTGGGGTTATAAATAATTCACCGTAAACATACAAATGAACCCGGAAAATAAAGCTTTAGGTCACTGGTATTGTTTATTTGTCAAACTCGTGTAAACTACAGGTAGTAACAGCCATAATACCTCTTTAAAAGATTACTAGTGTGTACACATTCGGTTCATTGCGCACGAAATACACGAGAATCGATTTTATGATCTAGCACACATATACTTCTATAAATGTTCGGTTTCTAAAGGTATAATATTTTGATTTTTAAAGTATTTACCTGTGCATCATTGCAGCAGCAAACTATTATAAATTGTGAAAATATTGTTATTACACACAATATTTGTGCTCAATTCTGATATAAATTAAAGGGAGATAAATCGTTAGGCTGTATCCTTACAATGCAGAAAGAGTTATTCTTTACAGGACGTGCATGTTGCCTTAATTGTGTAATTTGCTAATTTGGTATGAAAATAATATATAACGTTATTTCAGTTTTCGCTGCCGAGAAGTTGCAGTCGCTGACCTACTATTACTTAGCCCTCTACAGCTGTAAGTTCGAGCTATGGTTTGGCCACTTATTGTTTTATTTGAGTTCAGGAAGCCTTACAACTAGTTTACGGTAGGTCTACTCAATGAGATGAGAAACGGTCTGAATAACTGTCTGAAATAACATTTTTTTTTTTTTTTTAGAAGGGAAAGCTTCTAAAGTTAGACATTAGATTTTTTTCACATTATCTATACATTCGCGTTGAAAAATAGTACCGCAAAAATCAACATTGCAACATTTCATTTTTGATAAAAGTTGGCTATATTGCAGGATTATTTTGATTTTGAAAGCATTGGGTATAATTACAATTTCTGGGCAAATAAAACTGTAAAAGAAACAAGTTAAATATTTCAGTATTCATCCGCACAAAAGTTAAACTATTAAGGTTACATAAAATTAACTACATTACGTTAACAATACCTTTCCGCTTTTGTGTTGTTCATGATTTGGGTCTTAGCAATTGTCAGGTGTTTCAGATTAATAGGAGTGACTTGACTATTTGAGTTAACCGTCGCTTCGACAGTATTTCAGTCATACAGCGACGTCCAGCTAATTATAGGTGGAGGAAGACCCCGAATGCACGGAGGCATCAGGATAGAACCACCGACCTACCGCAAGTCAGCTGGAAGGCTTCCTCACATGAAAATCTGAATGACCCTGCCGGGATTCGAACCCATGCGGTGAAGGGCTGAGTGAGTGTTAAAGTCAGCGATTTTACCCTCTCGGCCACGAAGGCCCCTCAGATTAATAAAGATCACCATGGTATTTCTTTTCTTCATATGCAACCGTATATGAAGAACGTTTGGTGTAGTTAATACCGTAAATTTGTTGTGGAATTAGCTCAATCGGTAAGAGCGTCGCTAAGTACTTTTCCCTGCAAGGGCTCGTGAGTTCTGTTCCAGCTGTGACTGATCCATTATTTTGCGTTTGTTAATTTGTATTTACTTTCTTTTGATTTAAATCATAAACCTCAGGCCCTTCATATTATAAAGAGAAGGTTAGGTTATTAAGTCAAAACAGTAGAAAAGAGAAAGAGAAGGGAACAGTATGCTAGTTAAGACTTTCTGTTGTTTAAGCTTTTCTTAATCTTTTCTTGTTAGAGTCTCAAATCACCGTCGTGTCTCTAGTCGCATCTGTCTGTCACAGCTCAGAAAGTACTTGAAAGGGATTGAGATTATACTTTATACAATGGTCAAACTTTACTTACCAAGAACAATAACTCTACCTTGCTTCATCTCCATTACTTATATGTAAAATGTTGCTTTTCTAGAGCACATTTTAAAAACTTTTTGCGGAATTGATTTTGGGGGTATAAGACAAACTATTCCTTACCCATTTTTTTAAATTATCTGTTATCTAATACTATTTCAGCTTCACACATGAATAGAGGCTATTGATAAGTGCAGTAACCAAGAGCCATAATTCTTCCTTGTCATTTATTAATTACCTCCCTTTTCCCACTTAAATGATAATTCTGAACATAACTCACAAAGTATCGAAAGGTGGAGTTGGTACTTCATACATTGACAGAGACCATGAACCATAATCTATCTTACCTAATTTTTAGTAAGATGTTACTTCCCTTATTTTTTTACATGCATTCCACAAAAAGAAGTATTAAAGGGATTGAATTTACTATTCACGCGTTTTAACTTTCGCTTCTGACAGTACACTCAGTGCTTTGATTTTTCTCGTGACGAAACAACAAGAACAAGATTTGAACGGAATTTAAACGAGATCAACATGTTACAGCTTTACAGACAGATGCTTTTCTCTGTCATTCATTAAAGACACCTGCGATCTTTTGAGAGACATACGTATTTAGTTTTTAATCGGCAATATATTGAATATTTATATTTTTCTATTTGATATGAGCAGTTTTACACATTTAACGTTATCTCGCGGTCACATGGTTATGCACGTTAATTAACGAGAGCTTCTCTTGACTTGCTCTGTGATTTTTCCATACTTTTTTTTTTATAAAGTTTGCAATGCTAAATGATCTGCTGTGTGCCTAAACAGTATTTTCCACTGGCTTTTACATGAGTTTCCTGTCTTGTTTGATATGTCTTTGTACAGTTGAAATTTCAAATTAAAGAAAATGAACAAGCGAAATACATACATAAACATAGTTTTGATATACATACACTTACAGCATAAACCGAGGTGAGAGATTAATGATTGAGAAAAAAAGTTACATGTAATACCGCAAAACACAAGCATGAGTTCAGATTTATTATTTGGATTGATAGGGAGTATTGACATTCACATACATATCTATAACAACAATACCGGGAACTCACATAAATGGGTGTTTCCTGTGTAGGTATAAACAATGCTGCTGAAAAACATGCTGCACAGTAGTAATTCTATCATTATTTGTCCCACTGGTGCAATTTATGGAATAAATTTCAATACAACTTCACAGAAGTATTCCTCATAACCCAAGGGTGTGTCGTGCACATCAACCATATGCACCTTTGAAAGGTCAAGGTCACAGGAGTTGTTAGAAATTGTCTTTGGTGTCCATAGGCTACATCTTCGTGTCCGCTCTGTAACTTCCATATTGATGGATTGATTTTCATGATTTAAAATCTTTACAAAATTGTTTGTTATAACACAAAGGTGTGTCGCGCACATCAACCATATACGTCATTGAAAGACGTTGTTAGAAGTTCTCGTTAGTATTTATGGGCTGCATCTTCATGTCCGTTCAATAGCTTCCAATATTAAAAGATGGATTTTCATAAGTTTCACAGAAGTGTTTGTCATAACACAAAGGTTTATCGCGCGCATCAACCATTTCACACTTAAAAGGTCAAGGTCACCAGTGTGATTAGAAATTCTCTTTGGTATTCATAGGCAACATCTACATGTCTAATCTGTAACTTCCATATCTATGGATAAATTTTCATTAAACTTTACAAAAGAATATGACATTACATGAAGATGTGCTTGAGCAACAACCATATGCGCGCTTGAAAGGTCAAGGTCACAGAAGTTGTTAGAAGTCTTTGGTGTTCATAGGCTACATCTTCATGCCCGCTCTATAATTTCCATATCTATACACATCAATAATAAAACGATCAGATAATGGCACCGCTAGGAGTTAAAACTGCTTATGACTTGTTATTGTTAATTATAGTAAAGTATTTAAGTGTATACTTCATTTATATATTAAAGTTTTGCTTGAGTCTATGCCTGTCGTAAACAACCACTATATTTTACATTTCATTATCACGGTTAAAGATGGTTTGAAAATCGCAACTCTGTATTTTTTTTAAAATTTTATCATGATGTATTGCTGTATTGTGGGCCGGTGGCCTTTATTTACAATAAAACAATTTGTATCTTGTTTGGATTTTTTGTTAAACTTTATAGACGTGTTTGTCATAACAGGAGTTGGAAATTCTCTTTGGTGTTCAAAGGCTATTCTACATTCTCATGTCAGCTCTATAACTTCCATATCTATGGATGTTTTTTTCATTAAAAAGTGTTTGTCATTAAAAATGTAGATGTGAGGGTGCAACAACCATATGTGCTCTGGAAAGGTCAAGGTCATAGGAGTTGTTACAGACGTATTTGTCATAACACAAATGTGTGTCGCACGCATCAACCAAATGCACGCTTGAAAGGTCAGTGCAGCTTAGGGATTATAACCTATTTCCGTTATTTTCTTATTTCTGGCACAAATTCTTTAATGGGGGGTTTAACCGGTGGGGACTCCTGACAGTATTGCTTGCAATACTGACAAAACCTTGTTCTTTGTAGATCTTGCTCGAATTCAGCCAACAATAATAAGCGCAAAGTACAATCTCATTAAAACCATTTCCTATCTGACGCTCGCTAGGTAGGATCGGATGACATCACATTAGAAGTCGGTTTAAATTGACCTTTGATTAGCCAATCAAGTCGTCGGCTTTAAACTTCGTTAATATTCGCAAATTAACGGCAGCGAACGGAAACAATTTTTGGTATTCCGATTTTCCAATTGAAATAATTTTGAAACGTGCATTCTGATTGGATATCATTTTCTTCTTAATAACCATGACGTAAAGGTCGACATGATACGACCGTTCACGGGATGTTGTCAGATCTTCGTAGTGTAGAGTATCGGAGCTAAAACGAAGAGCTGAATTTAATGAGTTTGCCCAAGGTAATACTTTAATTCTTAAACTAGGTAGATACACATTAAATTAAAATTGTATAAGAAAATTTTAGAAATAAAATATTTGGGTATTATCATTAGAGAAACAAGACTAATGAAGTTTGCCTTTAGGTATTTAAGTTTTACTCAGCGCTAAGAATTGTTGGTGGAATTCGACCATTATTCATTTCTACCGATAAAAATGTGTTTGTACTTACACGGAACTTAGAAAATTTACTTTGTTATTCTGGAGTAAAGAAAATATATTTGTTTTCCGGTGGTCCAAAAGGAGTTCTTCTGTCTTCTACCCATCCCTTTTGATGGTCAGTGGATATGATGATGTCCATGATCATGTGTCTCAGGCACTGACCACTCCAAACCCTTAAACATTTTCAAAGTGTGTTACGCTTAACAACAACAACATCAACAACAACAACAACAAAAATGAAATGAAACAACAACAAAAAAACAACAAAAACAACGTGGAATATATCAATTTAACATGCTATTATTTTTAATAATATACTCATTACAACTTTATAATATAGTTTTTCCGATTTACTTAATAACAGTGGAAATAATTGGGCTTTTAATGTGAAACTTCTGGTAGACATATATGGATTTTCTCATTTTTGGAGTAAATCATTTTGTATTGATCTTAATAATTTCCCTATTTTATTTGAATCGATGATGGTATATTTAAACAATTTTAGTTACAACATTATGTGTAATTGTAATACTTTATATGGCTATAAATGTTGTGAATTATACCGGTAATTTGGAGCAGAACAATATTTAGATATTTTATCAAATACATTTAAAACAGATTTGGGAAGAATGAGATTGTATTCACATAGAATTGACACAGTGTATTACTGTCTAAACAAAATTGAAATAGTTTGCTTTTAAGATGCTGTGGAAATTGCACTTCAAGAAATATTTAGGATGAGTATCACTTTATTAAAGTTTCTCCTGAATATATAAACATATATGAAAACATAATTCTTTTTGAAGAGTTATTATATGACATAGTAAGTAGTATGTTTAAGTTCTTTCATTTAAGGGCGTATGCTAGTTTTCTGATATACACATGTGGTATGTTAGAAAAATGCGCGGAAGACGAAAATTTAAAAAAAAAGGATAGGTCAAAGTACTCGTTTTAATGCTCTGTTCCTCTGTCTATGGTAACCGATTCTCATAATATCGAAAGCTTAAAATATACATCTCTCAATAAAAAAGAACTTCAAAATAAGATTCTACAAATAGAAGACACACATACTAATAGTTAATTCAACAGTTCAACATATATGTATCTGAATAAATGTTTAAAATACCCCCAGGTTCTTCATTTTTACAGAAATGTTAAATATTTTTAATGACTGCATGGTCAAAACAATGAAAGTGTATGTCACCGAGTTCATTTTCAACTACTGACCTGCTTGGTAACTATCTAAGTAAACGCTAACAATTTTAAAATGTATTTAAAATATTTAATTCATTTCAGATTGGTAAACTATTTGAAAATGAGATGTTACCCCCAAAACGTAGCTGTCATTGTGAAAGCTTTTGGAGTATCCGAAATTTTCAGACTTCACACGTCCGAGACATGGCGATGGTAAACTGTAACATTACGCCCTTGATGTCTTTATTCTAACAGAAATGTTATATATCACCTTATTCAATATGTCTGTGAAGCTATACGACATAAGAATTTAATTATTGTGTTATTTTAATGATTATATGAATTTATATTGTATTTATATTCATTTTCAGATATTAATTTTATTTTGTATGCATGGTCAATCCTACATAAAATCAAGAAATTCAGGACGTATTATTGCACGGTTTATAGAGATAATTGCTGTTTCAGTGGAATATCATTTTTAATTAACCGCGTGAGGAGGAAAATCAATATTTTCACGAGTGGTGCCAATGAAACCAACATTGTTTTTCTTTTCAGTTAAGGTTTATGTCCTGTAATTCACTTCCGGTTTAGGTATATGCCCCATAATAACCATCAAAAACATGCATAGAACTTCACAATATAAGCTTTTAAAATGTCAACACCATGGAAATCTTAAAGGCAAACTGACATGTTATGACATATGACAGAAATTCTTTTATTACATCACCTGTATAATTATGTTGTCATGTGTTATCTCCCCTGAAAACTACAAAAAAAAAGAAGTGATTTTCTCCATTTTCCTACGTTAAAGTTTAGTAGTGTTCATGAAATTTGAATTAAAATATTATAATGCATCTTTCTACCGCGAGTTTTCCTCGAAAATCAATTTCAGTTTTTTCATATTTCAAAAATTGTATATTTCCCATAGACTTCAATGTTAACTCAAATACAGATTATCTCCCCTATATCTAATAGAACATGGAAAAACTCTCGGTGAAACATTTTTATTTTTGGATGTCTTCAAAGTGACAAAGTTTCATAGACATATTTCCATCCAGTGGCAAAATATGGAAATGGGTATTAGGGGATTATACCTTAATGTTTTTCTGCCCTTTTAAGGGCTGCGCAAAGGGGGAAAATGTAGTCCCGTTACAAACACAGTGAATATTATAAAAATGGTATAATATTGTTTGAAACAGCGAATATTAACATTTTTGATTTAATGATATTTTCCTATAATACTCCGAAAGGATTAAATAGATTTGATTCCCATGATAAACTATTTATATGCATATATTTAATATGACAAAAAAAGCTGTAACGTTTACGTCAATACACTGTCTGTCTGTCGTTAAAAGCAATGCACTTACACAGCTTTTGAAAACAATACGCAATCAAATAGAGTGGTCTATTAGGTAAATAGCCCTGTTTAAGACCGATATAATTATCCTTTATGTCGTTAAGATTTTGAACTTCATTTGAATTTAGAAACTGCATTCAGAATTCATACAGTCTTATGTTCTGAAACGGATGTTGCAGTGTATTTTGCTTATCGTTAATCAACATTATTTACATGACGTATTTTAACAGTCTGTGTTTCTCTAATAAAAATAGAATTAATTCAGCGTTAAAATATTGCTTGACAATATGCCTTCTTAGTCATTTATTTCGAAATAGTTTGTAAAACAAGGATATTGGATTGTGTTCCTACCTTTAGTTATCATTTTAATTTAAGTATTATTTAGGACTAATAATGTATTGTTGTTGGAATTAAGGGTCTGGTCACCAACGTGTGTGTGGGTGTGTGTGTGTGTGTGTCTGTAATTGTATGGCCTATTTATCCTAATTAAATTCTTTTGAATTTAAGTCTTTTGAAGGGATCCAAGATATAGAAGGAATGTCCCTTTCAGGACAGAGATGAATAAACGTGAACCTTTAAGGTATCAATAATTAATTCTCCTTTGTCTTTCGAGAACGCCCTGAGAACTGTTTAATAGAAGAAATCAATCTTATCTTTTACTCCCATAGCGCGACAGTCACGTGGTAAGAAAGTTTTTCTCTCTCTTGCAGCCGGAAGCCAGCGTAAGCTTTCTCTTTCGTGCAAATAACGTTTACAGCATTGATAAGTGGCTTACGACCCTACGTTAGAGACAAATGAAGGAAACTGGTCTTTGAAGTATCTGTTCGAACAACAGTCGATATACATCAAACTTAGCCAAGGAAAACAAAAACAATTTTGCTTAAAGGATAATGATTATATTTGAAGCAGAGTTTAGCGACGGCTTCTGGGAGTTTCTGATTTTGTTTTAGTAAATTTAGTAAATACTTTAAAAAAACAAAAACAACAAAATATGCATGATGCATCAACTTTCAGAATTTCTGGAAATTATTTAGTTATGCTTAGTTAAAGCGACTCACAGAATGCCTCGTTTTCACCAAACTTAAAATAGTTAAATTAGACAATAACACATTCCGCCATTATTGTTTCCTTGAGAAAAATACTTGACTATTTCATTTCTAAACAAGATAATCCATTGATTTGGAGTTATAATCTCCTTTTGCACCAAGTCTATAAAGGCTTGTATTTACTCTAAAATTCCCATGATCACTTGATGGACCATGATTGCAGTTTATTGATGGTTGCACTACCTTAATACTTCAAGAATTATTTAGAGCTAAACAGGACTCTGGACTTTGGGACAGATGAAATAAACGTTCTGTTTAATGTCAAAATTATAATCTGATTGAAATATAGTATGAAGTTAGGGCCTGCGTGGCGAGTGATTAAAATCGATGGATTGCTATCACTTTTAAACTCCTTACCGATGTGTTTACGGGACCCGGTCAAAACAAGCGGGTTTTTCATGAAAGGAAACCTGCAAGCTGTTCTGCAATGGATCTGCAATGGATCGGTGGTTCAACTCGTGTGTCATTCTGTTCTCGTGGTCTTTCTCCAGCTTTAAGGTAATCCATCTATCTTTAAATTGTGATCATGGTCCATCAAATGATCTTATGAATTTTATTGGAAATGCAGGCTTTTATTGACTTTGAATAATAAAGCCTATAACTCTGAGTCAATGGATGCTTGCATCTTCACGGAAGTATTACAAGCATTTGAATGACCATGATTATAAGTCAATGATGAATGGTTTATCTTATCAATCTGGTGCTTGCATCTACACTGAAGTCTCGTAAAGCATTTGAAGGACCATGATTATAAGTCAATGATGAATGGTTTATCTTATCAATCTGGTGCTTGCATCTACACTGAAGTCTCGTAAAGCATTTGAAGGACCATGATTATTATCTAATTATGGATGGATTACCTTAATTAGATAGAGATGGACTTGAACTGAACTACCTTAACATCGTCAGCAAACAACAACATAATGAGAAGTTCATAGAAATATGAAGAAATTATTTATGAGATGTGAAATCAACTTTGTGGCTTGGCAGAGTGTTGGCGTTTAAGGTATCTTTATTTGATAATCAAGGGTTATATATCGAAGAGGAATTCGTGCGTTAGTCTCATTAAGTTTCAAATATGTGTAATTATATATTTTCCTGATGAAATAAGAATATAATTTATTACGTTGACTGGCATGTGTTTTAAAATAATATACTTATAATCACAATATTTGCTTTTATTTAATATTTATGACATCATATATAACTGATTAACTTTTGCTGCGGGACTAAATTATTAATGCATTGAAGCTTTGCTTAGTGTGCATCTAACTTGAATAGCACGCATGCGCGGATCCAGAAGGTGGGAGTCCAGGGCTCAAGACCCCCATGGAAGATCTAAAGAGAAGAAGAGGAGAAAATAACGATGGTACGAGTTAACCCACCCCCTCCCATGTGCGGTGAATTACAGAATTTTGGGTATTTTTCATAGTTGGGCATTATATGGTTGTCCCTCACCCACCACTCCCCTCCCGAAGATAAATGGCTGGATCTCGCATGGCATGTTTCTTTACTAGAAAATAAATGATAAATATGGAAGTATAGTATAAGATAATCAATAATCATGTAATATTTATTATCAAATTCACGAGTTGCTATAAATTTACATTTTTTGTAACTAGTACGTAATTAGCTCTTCTGTTTTATAATCATGGATATCATAAGGAGAGTCATTACGAACAACGTATCTCAGAGACCGGTCTAAAATGCATAATTTATTTTCTGTTCACATAGGCTACGTGCTTGTCCCTGGGTTTCCGATCTTATATCGAGACGTTTGATTAACTTACGGTGTGACATAACAGGTCACCACGCAATTATTGTTATGGCAACGCGTCTGTGTTTTGTCTTATGATAATTAATGAATTCTTACTGAATCATTTGTACTCTAACACGTACATCGCATCCAACGAGTAAAATAAAACAGTGGCAGGCCAAGTTACATAGAATCGATATTGACGTCATGACGTTTATGCGGCAAAATATGGGTCCTCCGTGGTCGAGTGCTCATTGTCACAGAATTACTTACTTTATGTATCACTACCGCAGTTTTCCTCGATTCATTCATTGTTATGGCTGGACTTAAAAAAAGAGTAAAAAACAAAAAAACAAAAAACTTTTTTAGATCATTGCCCTAAAGACATATTTCCTTGGCCTAAGCTAATTACAGCTGCCGTGGAATCAGTTTTTTCAGCCACTCTTTTATACCTCTGTGGGTTGAAGTCCTTGTATGATCACCTTGATACTTTTCCGGGTACCGGCATGTTAGGGCAAATTCACATTATAATCACCAGCGGCGTGAAAAGTTGACGACTGTTTGTGACTTACACAAAAAATGTGAAGCTGTAACATAAGCATTAAGACACACATTGCCGGTCACCGTACGACAAGTTATAAGTAGTCCATGTGAGGATCCAGCCTATATCTGGGAGGGGGTCCGACAGGGATATGTTTGCCAACTATGACTTGACTATTTGAGTTTACCGTCGCTTCGACAGTATTTCAGTCATATAGCGACGTCCAGCTAATTACAGGTGGAGGAAGACCCTGAATGCTCGGAGGCATCCGGGTAGATTGCCAACTATGAAAATTACCAAATCAACATACCTAGCCAACTGAAATTCCCCGTAAACGTGTGTGTGTGTGTGAATGGGATGTGTTTTTTTTTTTTTGGTGGGGGGGGGGGGGGGGGGGGGTCTTGACTTCTTCCATGCTCTCCTCTTCTTGTTTTGTTTCTTTTTTTTTCCAGGTACAACTTAACACCGATAGCGACATGTAGTTTAGTTGCGACAGGTTTTATGTATGTTCAAAAACTCCCTGAGTTTTAATTCGGTCGCACGATCTGCACCGATTGTTTGCGAATATTAAAGGCATTTCAGCGGTTTATTTCTAATGGACAGATTTTTCTGATTTCGCTCATAAGTACTTTAGGCTAAAGATATAAATTGTATGAACTTAAAAAAGGGTGTCACCATGTTCGTTTTAAAGATTTAGCTTATGGTAAAATATCATTGTTGGCTAAAATTTTTGAAAAATCAAAGCATTTAAACTTTGAAAGATTCCATTCTGAATTCTGTAACAGGAATCTTAAAATTTGGGATTTTCTTTAACATTCTACTCAAAATAAATGAGAATTTTAAAAAAGAATCATTGGTAATCCGCTTGAACGTCCTAATAAATTTATAAAGACCATCAAAGTCTTTTTCCTGGTCGTAACTTTTCGTAAGCTCTACAGAGACTGGGCCTTAAGACAGACGCCCAGCTGGGTTTTTGTTAGGTCCTTGTCACTGACCTAGTACCCGTCTTCCTCCACGTGTTATCAGCTTAGCATGGTACTGTAGTGGGGTGACGGTTAACTCACTAACAGCAACAGCAGCAGCAGTAGTAGCAGCAGCAGCAATTTGGCAATCGAAATATTTGCGGTGACATCTTGTGATGAAACCCGGTGTACAAATCTAGGTCTGTGAAGTTAGCTGGGAATTGGGAATTGGGTATTGGGTATTCAATATCCAGCTACAACCGAATTCCCAGCCAGCTGGAAATTGGTTATTCGCGAATTTCCAGCTACAACCGAATAACCAGCCAGCTGGGAATTGGTTATTCGCGAATTACCAGCTACAGCCCAATAAACAGCTAGCTGGGAATTGGGAATTCACGATTTTTATAATTTAAGTATAATACAAAGTGTAGGTTGAATACCCAGCTACAGCCGAATAACCAGCCAGCTGGGAATTGGTTATTCGCGAATACCCAGCTACAGCCCAATAAACAGCTAGCTGGGAATTGGGAATTCACGATTTTTATAATTTAAGTATAAAACAAAGTGCAGGTTGAATACCCAGCTACAGCCGAATAACCAGCCAGCTGGGAATTGGTTATTCGCGAATACCCAGCTACAGCCAATAAACAGCTAGCTGGGGGTATAAAACAAAGTGTAAGTTGAATACCAGCTACAGCCTAATAACCAGCCAGCTGGGAATTGGTTATTCGCGAATACCCAGCTACAGCCCAATAAACCGCTAGCTGGGAATTGGGAATTCATGATTTTTATAATTTAAGTTTAAATTAAAGTTTAATTTGAATACCCAGCTACAGCCGAATAACCAGCTAGCTGGGAATTAGAAATTCAAAATATTTTACAATATAAGTATAATAAATGTGGTCTGCAAACGTTGATGATTATTATTCAAGGTAATGATATTAATAAATTTATGTTATTTGCATTAATAACATTTATATTGAATATTTTTGGAATTAGATAAAAGTTAACACTGCTTCCAGAGGAAGAATGAAAGGTACATCACAGGTGTTCAAAGGTTAATCTTCAAAACGCTTGGCAATGTTTCCCTCGACCTTTAAGAATACGATTGAATATATATCAGGGAGGGGGGGGGGGGGGGGGGTGTATGACGCTCATTTCCGAAATTAAGATTGTTACGATCATTATTATTTTCAGTATATATTGATATTGCAAAAAAAAAACACACAAATAAGAGGCACAAGCGGACGCAATAGAAATGCATAGACTGTAAACGCGTACACCATAGTCATAGAGATACAACGCGGACGATATGTAACATACGTATAAGGAAAACATGGACGATATGTAACATGTAAGGAAAACCCGGACGATATGTAACATATATGGAAAACCCGGACGATATGTTACATATAAGGAAAACCCCGACGCTGTATTTTGATAATATTTTGATGGTATATTAATATTATGAAGAGGAAAGATATAATCAAATGACGCAACGCGCGTACATTATAATCAAAGAAGAGAAAAAAAGCGGAGGATATGTATTACATAATGAAAACACGGACGATATGTAACATAAAACAAAAAAGCGGACGATGTGTAACATGATATATTGATATTATGAAGAATATAAATATACACAACAAGCGGACAAAGACTGGAATGATTATCCTGACATGATTAGCACAATCCACATGTTATCCTTGATCACTCGTTGAAATATCAAGTGGGCATTTATACAGGATCTGTGGTGCCAAGTGGTACATTTATCGCACATAACCGTTAAATTATCAAAACATGCTTGTACATTACAAAGACGATAATTTTCTATCTCTATTTGAATAATTTTCCGTCCATGACTTAAAGAAAGTTTAAGATTCAATGGAAATTCAGTTAAATTCTGGTTTTTAAAGCACTGTAACAAATGTGATCTCATTTTAGTACAATCGAAAATAAAATGTTATTATTTTGTTTCATAATGTAGTGTGCAGTTAGGTTTATCACATCCGTATATTTGAGATAGTTGAATTTCGAGTCCATTTGATTATTATTTGGTATGTCCATAAATTACAAAATTGATGAATTACATCATTACTTAAAGGACACGGTTTAATCGAAGGGGTTTAAAGTGCCACCAGTGTGTAATGTCAGTCGTACCTGTATACATACACAGTGGGCTATAATATTATGCAATACAACATTACACACTGGTGGCACTTTAAATCCAAAGACCCCTTCGATTAAACCGTGTCCTTTAAGTAATGATGTAATTCATAAATTTTGTAATTTATGGACATACCAAATAATAATCAAATGGACTCGAAATTCAACTATCTCAAATTATACGGATGTGATAAACCTAACTGCACACTACATTATGAAACAAAATAATAACATTTTATTTTCGATTGTACTAAAATGAGATCACATTTGTTACAGTGCTTTAAAAACCAGAATTTAACTGAATTTCCACTGAATCTTAAACTTTCTTTAAGTCATGGACGGAAAATTATTCAAATAGAGATAGAAAATTATCGTCTTTGTAATGTACAAGCATGTTTTGATAATTTAACGGTTATGTGCGATAAATGTACCACTTGGCACCACAGATCCTGTATAAATGCCCACTTGATATTTCAACGAGTGATCAAGGATAACATGTGGATTGTGCTAATCATGTCAGGATAATCATTCCAGTCTTTGTCCGCTTGTTGTGTATATTTATATTCTTCATAATATCAATATATCATGTTACACATCGTCCGCTTTTTCGTTTTATGTTACATATCGTCCGTGTTTTCATTATGTAATACATATCCTCCGCTTTTTTTCTCTTCTTTGATTATAATGTACGCGCGTTGCGTCGATTATATCTTTCCTCTTCATAATATTAATATACCATCAAAATATTATCAAAATACAGCGTCGGGGTTTTCCTTATATGTAACATATCGTCCGGGTTTTCCATATATGTTACATATCGTCCGGGTTTTCCTTACATGTTACATATCGTCCATGTTTTCCTTATACGTATGTTACATATCGTCCGCGTTGTATCTCTATGACTATGGTGTACGCGTTTACAGTCTATGCATTTCTATTGCGTCCGCTTGTGCCTCTTATATGTGTGTTTTTTTGTAATATCAATATATACTGAAAATAATAATGAGTCGTAACAATCTTAATTTCGGAAATGAGCGTCATACACCCCCCACCCCTCCCTGGTATATATTCAATCGTATTCTTAAAGGTCGAGGGAAACATTGCCAAGCGTTTTGAAGATTAACCTTTGAACACCTGTGATGTACCTTTCATTCTTCCTCTGGAAGCAGTGTTAACTTTTATCTAATTCCAAAAATATCCAATATAAATGTTATTAATGCAAATAACATAAATTTATTAATATCATTACCTTGAATAATAATCATCAACGTTTGCAGACCACACTTTATTATACTTATATTGTAAAATATTTTGAATTTCTAATTCCCAGCTAGCTGGTTATTCGGCTGTAGCTGGGTATTCAATCTACACGTTGTTTTATAATTAAATTAAAAAAAATCATGAATTCACAATTCGCAGCTAGCTAATTATTCGGCAGTAGCTGGGTATTCGCGAATAACCAATTCTGGGAATTCAAATTAAACTTTAATTTATACTTAAATTATAAAAATCATGAATTCCCAATTCCCAGCTAGCTGGTTATTGGGCTGTAGCTGGGTATTCGCGAATAACCAATTCCCAGCTGGCTGGTTATTCGGCTGTAGCTGGGTATTCAACCTACACTTTGTTTTATACTTAAATTATAAAAATCATGAATTCCCAATGTCCCTGGTTCCGATCTTATATGAGACGTTGATACTTACGGTGTGACATAACAGGTCACCAGCAATATGTTATGCACGGCTGTGTTTTGCTTATGATAATTAATGAATCTTACTAATCATTTGTACTCTAACTACATCGATCCAAAGTAATAAAACAGTGCAGGCAAGTTACCATAATCGATATTGACGTCATGAGTTTACTGCGGCAAATATGGTCTCCGTGGTCGATGTCATGTCACAGAATTTATTACTTTATGTATCACACGCAGTTCCTCGGATTCATTCATTTTATGGCTGGACTTAAAAAAATGGTAAAAACAAAAAAAAAAAAATTTTAGATCAT
Organism: Solen grandis; assembly: GCA_021229015.1. Lineage (NCBI taxonomy): Eukaryota > Metazoa > Mollusca > Bivalvia > Adapedonta > Solenidae > Solen > Solen grandis. The sequence goes on along the minus strand of CM037778.1, from coordinate 63,398,401 downwards.
TGCCCTAGACTATTTCCTTGGCTAAGCTTAATTACAGCTGCGTGGAATCAGTTTTTTCACCACTCTTTATACTCTGGGTTGAAGTCCTTTTATGATCACTTGATACTTTTCGGTACGCATTTAGGGAAATTCACATATAATCACCACGGCGTGAAAAGTTGACGCTGTTTGTGATTACACAAAATGTGAAGCTGTAATAAGCATTAAGACACACATTGCCGGTCACGTCGACAAGTATAGTAGTCCATGTGGGATCCACTATATCTGAGGGTCCGAGGATATGTTTGCCAACTATGACTTGACTATTTGAGTTTACGTCGCTTCACAGTATTTCAGTCAATAGCGACGTCCACTAATTACAGGTGGAGGAGACCTGATGCTCGGAGGCATCGGGTAATTGCCAACTATGAAATTACCAAATCACATACCTAGCCAACTGAATTCCCGTAACGTGGTGTGTGTGTGAATGATTGTTTTTTTTATTTATGGGGGGGGGGGGGGGGGGTTGTGACTTCTCCATCTCTCCTCTCTGTTTTGTTTCTTTTTTTTTCAGGGAGAGTTCGACGGATTAACATGGGTTGTACTTTTCGAAGGGGAGGGGGTTGAGTGGCTTTGAGGGAGCTTTTTCTTCTTTATTATTTCATAATAGTAATAGCCAATTTCCAGGGTGGGTCATGACCCTGCTAAACGACCTGCATGATGACTGCTCTTAAGATTAGGAAAGACTTCTCTACTACAACTTAACACCGATAGCGACATGTAGTTTAGTTGCGACAGGTTTTATGTATGTTCAAACTCCCTGAGTTTTAGTCGGTTCGCACATTGCACCGATTGTTGCGAATATTAAAGGCATTTCAGCGGTTTATTGCTAATGGACAGATTTTCTGTTCGTCATAAGTCATTTAGGCTAAGATTAAATTTTATGAACTTAAAAAAGGGTGTTCACCATGTTCGTTTTAAGATTTAGCTTATGTAAAATAAAAATTGTTGGCTAAATTTTGCAAAATCAAAGCATTTAACTTTGAAGATTCATTCTGGATTCTGTAACGGAATTAAAATTTGGGATTTCTTTAACGTTCTACTCAATAATGGGTATTTTAAAAAGAATCAGTGTAATCCGCTTACGTCCTAATAAATTTAAAAGACCATCAAAGTCTTTTTCCTGGTCGTAACTTTTCGTAAGCTTCGAGACTGGGCCTAAGACAGATCCCAGCTGGTTTTTTAGGTCTTGTACTGACCTAAAAACCCGTTTCCCTCACGTGTTATCGCTTGATGGTATGTAGTGGGGTGACGTTAACTCACTAACATAACACACACAGTTAGCAGCCACAATTTGGCAATCGAAATATTTGCGGTGACATCTTGTGATGAAACCCGGTGTACAAATCTACACACCTTGGTGACCTTGATGATAGGTCAGAAAGAAACACGTGTAGCAGATTTCAAATCAATGCTTGTTCCCTCTTGTTATGTGAAAATTAATGAATTAAAAGAAAGAAAGAAAGAAAGAAAGAAAGAAAGAAAGTATAGCGCAGAGGTTAAGTTGACTTTGCTGTTTTAATTCTGACCAAGTCATACCAAGGTTGTTTCTTTCTCTCCACGTATTTCCACACGTCTACAGCATTAAAGAAAGGTTATATGTGGGAGGACTGTGTATATCTCTAGGATAATCGATCTTGTGTCTGTGTGACGTAACATCTATATAAAGCAACAGAATAACCTAATCTAATTAAAATCAGATTCCATTAATACAGCGTAATATAGCCAAGCGTCATTAAAGAGCTGATTTTAATTAGATTGCAGAATAACCAATATACCGAGTAAGCTTTCCTAATTGCTTTCTTGTGAATATTATTATTTTACCAACAACTTTAATATAATTATCAAAAGACCTTCTGACACATGGGGCATAAAAAAAGTCCATTTTTTTCTATTTGGTTACCCGTCGGTATTCGGGTACCCGTGCAAATGTACTCATTGAATCAAAACGATTTACCACCTACCTGAAAAATCTAACCATTTCAGTCGTTGATTTTACCACATTTTGATTATAGATAAACGATATGGATATTACGTCTATCTCGACCGCACATGAAAATAAAAGTACTTCCAGTACAAAGTGTAGAACTATGCTTAATCATATCTTGACGAACTGGTTATTGAGGTGCATATTTATTATAAAGAAATGAAAGTACGTGAAGTATTATAAAAGAAAAGGCGGATATCGGGTAACGGGTAGTAATTTCGTACCCGGGTACCGGCATGTTAGGGCCAGTTCACATAAAAATCACCAGCGACGTGAAAAGTCACAACTGTTTGTGACTTACAAAAAAAATGTGTAGCTGCATTAAGATACACATTGCTGGTCATCGTACGGCAAGTTATAAGTAGTCCATGTGAGGATCCAGCCATTTATCTGGGAGGGGGTCCGACAGGGATATGTTTACAATTTTCTACCCGACCCGCGGGTACCCGGGTACTCGTTTCAGCCCTACTGGCATACACCTTCTAAGTTATCATTATAAACGACACTAAAAAGTTTGACGATATGATTTGAACTTAAATTTGTATAGGTATAAGGGTTGTTCAGTAATTACGATTTTATTTAATGAGTTCATATTCTTGTGATAGAAATTAAATCATGCATTTGGTTTCAGTGAAAAGATGAAACAATAGACCATTTCACCAGAGGATCGGCAATACCCGGTATAATTCGCTGATCAAAATTGACCAGTCAGTGACTGCAGAAAATCTAATTTATTTTTATTTCCCATTGAACAATGTGTGGAACAAACGCAGTGGCTTGGCTCCGCTTGGCTTCGCATCAGTCACTGCCATAATGAGTTTAGAATAGCTCGATTTCAGATGTTTACAATTTAATTTTATTTATTAATTTTATCATATGTTTGGATTATTTTTTATGTAATAGAAATAATGAAGACAAAATTATTAAAAAAATACGTAGCATAAATATCATTATTTCTACACGGCAACAACAAACCGGTAGTCGAAATTTGAAATTGAAACTTCTTGATGCTGTTCGGGATTATGACCGCTTAAATGTGCCTAAACCAAACCAGCTGAAGGCGTTGCAATACTTTCTTGAAGGTGGAGATGTAATTGAAAATTTGCGAGGGGGTTATGGTAACAGTTTGCTGTATCATGTGTTGCCGATCATAGTATCACATGATACCCACCATGGTCACGTGGTAACTCATTGTGGCAGTGATTGATGCGAAGCCTAGCGGAGCCAAGCCACTGCGTTGGAGTTTGTGAGTGGAATGATACACATAATAAAGATAAAGTGTTTGGGAAGTGTTCGTTGATTTACGGAGAAGTACGTCTCATTTCGGAGTGAAATGGTCTATGAATAGTCTATAAATATCTCTGCTTTAAGTTTACTATGATAAAATAATGATTAGTGAAGGTATTCGGATGGGGATCCAATATTGTAGTAAATATGTCGCAAACTGGCGCTATGATCTATTTTCAAGGGTAATGAAAATTTTCTTGCCAAAGCAAATGTTACCATAATAGTTGTATATTTAAAGTTTGTGTCAATTACGTAATCACACTCTAGTATGGTAATAAACATCATTGATAATTTAAGGTAAAGTCCCTGTAATGGTTCCGCTACATTTCGGACCTCATCGCCTTTCACAGGGATAACCAAGGCTTCCTAATGTTTCTCAGGGTATCTTGGTAATGTTAAGTGGTCCAAGATATAGCAGAACCATTACAGGGACTTTACCTTAAAGATTGACGTCAGATAATGGGAGTTGCCATTTTTTAAAAAGTTTTTGAAATAGACAACTATGTACGAAAATCAGTAACTATCATTTATTGATACGGTTAATATTTAGTATGAAATTCAAGGTTAATTTATGGCCCATATTATATGGTGCAACTTACTGTTGCTAGTGTATTTTTGTGCTGAAAATTTGACAAACATTGTTCAACTACAGTCCATTCACGATGGTACGAAGTAGCCCCGGGAAACGCATTTATTTCGTTCCATCCCGTATTTCGTTCCATCACATCTTTCATATTGACGTTTGAGAAAGTCTAAAGCTAAAATTTAAATTCAAAGGGTTAATAGTGAAAGAAAATGTTGTTATCTGGTTAAAATTGAGTTTTTAAATAATAATTTTAGCTTTAATAAATAATAAATTAATTATTATTAAAATATTATTACGATATGGTATTTGGTTCGATATATTTGCCTTCCAGCTGGCTTGCGGTAGGTCGGTGGTTCTACCCCGGATGTCTCCGTGCATTCGGGGTCTTCCTCCAACTGTAATTAGCTGAACGTCGCTATATGACTGAAATACTGTCGAGGCGATGGTAAACTCAAATAGTCGTGTCAAGCCAAGTCGATATATTTGTGACATGTATATGGAATGTCCTCACATAAAATGATTTAAAAAACAAAAACAAACCAAAACACACACACACACACACACACACAAAAACAACAAAAAAAAAACAACATCTGAGTGTCCGGTCAGCGTATAGTTAACTCACAAACTGTACGCCAGGTGTTCAATCCCTGGTTGATCCGACGTTATATAGTAAATGGAACTTGGTCACCCGTTCGGACACGTATTTTTTCTCCGGGTATTCCACACACCAATTTTCTTCCACACCAAGGACCCTGAAAGCGCTACCCACAGTCCTTGTGAGTCACCATAAGAGTCAGGTTACCTTAAATAAAAGGTATTTGCAAATTCCGTCCCAGAGAAAGAAAACAAAAAGTCTTAGGATGTTAAAACGATTTTTATTAGAATACAGATATCTTCCAAACATAACAAAATATAAATGCATCTACGCTCAACAACCGCTACGATAACAAAACAAGCAAACAACTACCCCCTAGAAGCGACTCTTCATCATCAAATATTTAACAACATATGGACAAAACAACGGGTATAACATTGATGGCTTCTTTAAATGCACCTTTCTGGTTCCACAAAAAGCAAGTCAGCGACAAGCTGGAAGATAAGATAATGGAGAATGAATTCTACATGTTATTCTATGAAGGAAACATTTTAATGTTGATAAAAATAGTCAAGCCTCAAATGATATATAATCAATATAATGTCATGAATAAGATGTTAATGAAAGTTACACTTCAAAACATCATAGCAATGTTGTATTGACCGACTGAGTAGCAATTATATGATAAAAAGAAGTGTTTCTATTCACTACTGTATTGTAAATAATTACATAACAACATCAAAGAAATCGTAGAATGATTATCTGTTACGCGGCAAACAACAATACATGAAGAACTACTCAAACGAATTTCATCTGCGATTTAATATCCAGATCTACAAATGAAGGCTGCTCATGTTTTAGAATTCAAAGAAAGGTGTGTCTTTCCTAAGGAAATATAACTATCCATTTGAAATGTGCATTTTTTTTCTCTTCATTTTAGCTTTAAGCAATTCAATAGTCTGAGACATATTAAATACAATTTGCATGTCAAATCCTTATTCCCACGAAAATTCTGTGTTAATTATCACAAACAGCACGATTGCTACTCGATTTTTTTATACATAACAAAATAAATCCAATGCTTATTACAATACTGTTACTGACAGCCACAGATATTTTGTGCAAAGTAAAAACATAAATTTTCATAAAAAATTATCTTTTTATAATCTCTTGACTAAAGGAGATCATATGTCATATTCCACTTTCACCGCCATATTGAAACATCAGTCGATTAATTTACAGTTTGCAATAATGAAGTACAAGCGCCCTATATATCAGACAAAATAGCGTTAAAGCACAAATTAGCACCAACCTACATCAATTTATCTTCAGTAATCTTAGCTATCTTAAAGGTTAACCAAACAGTTAATGCTATCCACTGCAAAAGGCATTCTGCTTATTTATTAATAGGGCATCCATATATAGAAACCAAACAAAAGATAAAGCCAGTCTATGGTCTGAACGGCAGACTTGTTGACTGGACTCGGGCAATGTCCGATATTTTCTTGATTCCGTTTAGGGCATAAAAATACCAAACTATCTTGAGAAGTCGTAATTTTTTTTCTCGAAAGACGCCATTGGGAAAAATAAAAGACGGTCGTTATCCCAATTATGGGCCTTATTCAGTAAACACACATTTGGGAAATGTTTAATATTCATCATGAAAATTGGGGAATTGGAAAAAAATAAATAAAACATGCAGTGCAAAAATTTCACTCCAGAATTTTTTTTTGCTTAGAGTAATTTATATCATTAGATATACAAGGGGACTCCATCTTGTGGTATAAATGGATCCTGTTTATAAGAATTGTTTTGTTCTGAAACCAACAGCAAATGTCGAAACGCAAAGCTGAATGATTCTCTTAATTTCAGACTTAGTTAACATCATTGTTTTAATAATGACCGTCTGCAAAACAAGTCTAAAATGGACTGGAATGTTTGATAAATATTTGTGGACTTTTTTGTCGATTATATAAACCTTATCACAGAAGACATATTGATTTATATGTACACATTATTCATTTGAACAGGGTTTGTAACCTAAATATTCGATGTAATTGCGTGAATATTGTACTTGGATAAAAATGTATTCAAACACCATGAAGCGGTTTAAATCACTTTCCTCAACCAATTTTGACTGTTCTGAAAATATATGTTACGTTCGCATAAAGTATGTAATTCGATTAAGTTCAAATAATAATATCTTTCACATATGGCAAGAAGACCTTCAACTGCTCAGCTAAATTGACATTGATGAGAGCGAAATAGCAATTTAAGCATGTTGACACGATGCGAATGATGTTCTCATACATGAAGCTCAATTTGGAGACGTATTTCCCATGGCGTTACACATAAAACAAGTACTTTGTATGAAAGAGTTCATGTCTAATAACCTCGGCGTTTGATCATCGCATAGTGTGTAAGATTCAGTCCCTTTTCACTGCTCAAATCCCCTCTTTCAAGGGTCCCCGTGACGCAATAACCAAGATGGAAATCTGTGTTGCTCACATTCGATGTCAGGGACATTCTGAAATCAGAGTTCACTTTGTCTTTCACTTTTCCTGATATAACAACGTTGCCACTGCCTCTGTCTTTGATCTTTCCTTTTACCACAAACCTCTTACTTCCTGTGACCTCGGTGATCTTGACTCTAGACCGACTCCACCAATACGTTTTCAGCAGCCAGTGGGTCGACAGCGCCGGTTGTGCCCAGCCTGATGGTGAAACAAACATGCCGTCACTGATAAAAGCAATCGCAAGTTAGATAAGTTTTACATTAAGCAGATATGTCAAAATGTTATAGAAGGAATGACGTTTTTTTATGAAACAGATGGGCACATATGTTTTCACCATTCAAACCCCTTCATATATATTAACAAAAAAAGGGTTGAAATGCGTTATTTTCAAGCTATATATATATATTTTATATATATATATATATATAATATATAAAAAAATTTTTAGAATCAGGAAACAATGCTCTACTATATTAATTATGAAAAAGAAATGTCAGTACTGTATGTTTTTTAAGTTTTTGAAAAAACCTGCGTTGCAATTTTTTTTTATAAAATTCTGTTTGAAATTAATGAAAATTGGAATACCACCAACCTACCGCAAGTCAACTTCCTCACTCTAGTTTAAATATTGGCAAAACTAAAATACGGTTAGATACAGTAATATATCAAATAAGTTTCTGTAGGTGGGTTTTGCTTTCGGTATTTATGTCTGTAAGTTTATCCATTAATTTTATTTACATCATAAAACAATGTTCATTCAAACGTTGTTGAAATCAGATACAATTCCCTTATCAAACATTCTTAAGGAAATGATTAAGCAGATATTAGATTTTGCCTTGCAGATATAAATGTATGCATTACGGCAATTCAAATGTTGTTTTTTTAATTCTGAATTTAGACAAATACTTCTAGTCCAATCTAATACATACATTTAATATTTATGTCTATTCCTTTGATGTTTGTAAATATCATGTTGCTAAGTTATTTTTGAAGTTATTTATTATTAATATTTTATTTTGTTGATATTCAGTTTCAATCTCTTTTATGATTTGTTTGTTAGTTTGTGTTGCTATGTTTACTGTCTGCATCATCAGCAGGTGTCATGTTTGTTATTGTTTGTTTACGTTGGTTGCATTTGTTGTGTAATTCAATAAAAGGATCCAAGGTTATAAGCACAGTTAAAAATAACAATATAGTAACCGCAAATCCTTCTTCAGGATAAACATCAAAACAAGACATTATTTCAAGGACAAATTTCAAGGTAGCCATTATCATAATGCTGCAAAAATCCCTAGACAAACGTAGAAGCATTTTCCCATTAATGTAAATATCGAACAATTAATGAAACAAAATGTATTTCTACGAAACGGCAGAAATTAAACTGTCGATAAGTCTGTATCATACAAGGCAATAGACTTGTCGTGTTTCCACTTTACGAACCGCATAATTCTCAAGGGAATTGCTTATGGCATCTAAAGTATTTTAGATCATGCCATTAGGTTGAACAGAACTGATACATTAAGATAAACTACTGCCACTAGTGTTTTTCTTTAAGTCTTAAAAACGACACAGCATTTACTGGTAATATCCATTTTCCTACTGACATACATTACACGACACAATTTGGCAAATTTCTTACAGCAAATGGCATTATCTAAATGTCAAAATGTTGTCTGAACTTTTATTGTGTCGAAATCAGAAATCTTAGACGCTACAATATTCGTATATCTGAAGGAATTCCGTACTAAAAGCAAATATTTCAAATTAACTTTAAATTTTTTCCTTAAAAATTTTTAAAATTTAAAGCTTTTCGCATTATCAAGAAAATCCAAGTGTATTTTTTTGGTTGGTATCAAGCTTAGCCTTCGATATAGGACCATAAAGTGAAACCAGATAAATTTACATATTGAATGCTTCAAATTTACTCAATTCCAACATAAAGAGCACACAATGTTTTCGTTTGCTGTGTTTTATTATCGTAATTTGGTTGCGAACATTCTTCTAAAATAGCAAATGGAAATAATGCACGCCATATTAGTCAACTATACTAAAAATATATGGAAAATCACTTGGCATGTTTCGGAATCAAAAGAAAAAAAGATACAGTTAACTAAACGCATGCCTGGGTGTATACTTTTTCTTTTTCAAATGAGTATACTTGTATAGAGAAAGGGTTACACTGTTTTCTTTCCCGTTGCAGGATAGACATTGTAAATCATTATATTTTAAATTATATTATAATCACGAGGACTGCATCGATCTGTCAATTAGAAGACTTACATTTTCTTAAACGTGAACGTGTTTAAATGGTAAAATTGAGTCTAGAGCATAATCTCCACTAATTTCGTTTATCATAAGCTTTTATTACAGGGTATATAATTGGTTGATGCAAAATCTACATTTAAATATTTGTGTAGTATACTGTTACAGTATTAAAATTATTAACGAACTACAGCCCACAGGTAACACAGCCATCTTTTTACATTCAAATTGTATATCAACTCAACATCCAACAACAACAACAAGAACAACAACATATTTATTGTGAAAATTAAGGCCTCCAGCCCAAAATACTTATATACAAACAAAACAGTGACAACAACTAAAGTTGTGTATTCAATACACATTAATTGTCAATAATTTTCATTATTTCATTAAAAAAAATAGGCAATATTTTTTCAACATTATGTGTTTTCATTAAATCAGAAACATTATCGAATGTATACTCATGATTATACCAGGGGGAGATATAACGATGTCTTTCTTAGGTAAATCTATCACAAATAAAAACACATGAAACTCATCTTCGATAAAAGAATTATTATTCTGTAAGCAGTATTGGCAAAGTCGATCTTGTCTAGGTATACCGCCCAATTTCGAAAAATCATTTGTGACTTGAACATCTAAACCTTGATAATGATTTCTTTACATAAAATGGCATGTCAATAGATAACTATTTTTCTGGATTTAAAACAGATTTAAAACATTTATCAATGTCACACCGAGGAGAGTTTTGGATTCATTCTTACCATTTTTGCAAATGGGCAATCAATTATCTCTGTTTGAATTGACAAATAATACGTTTACATCACCAATTTCTTGACTAAGCCAAACAAATCCAAATATTTATACAATAAATGTTTAACAGAAGTAGCCCAGTCTTTTCATCCAATATTATCTTGTCTCATTGATAAGAAATTCCGTCCCTAATTTTTGTGAATTTGAAGATATCAATTTTGAAAAATTTGATTTATCTATGGGCCAACACCCATCGATTATTTTAAGCATTTATGGCAACACCTTGAAATAGAATCTTTACTAATGAAAAATGATAATCAGTGAAATTAAAAATTGTTACAAATGGCTTCATATCAAACACTATTAGAAAACAAACATGACAACAGAAATAGTGATTAGTAAGTTATCTAATACTGAGCGAAATTAAAAAAAAAAAGGTAGTGCATTATCTTTATATATTATCTTTATATATTATCGACATGACTGATACAAACCGGAAAACTATGAGCTTAATTTAACGCAAATACTCAATGAAAGTCCTTTTTTTTTTACATATGAGCACATGCAAACACACGTATTACCAGGAAGTGACCCAATTACAAAAATGGCGTTTTCTTGTTTTGATTAAGAATGTAATATAATTGAAAAGAAAACAAATGAGTTAACCAAAAATACTGTTATGTAAAGTCAGTTTACATTAAATGATTATTATTTTATTTATTTCCTTTATTATATTTCCTCCAGGACACGAACCCTTGCGGTGATATACAGTGGAGATTTGCAGACTTAGTCGTTACCTCTGCACCACTTTGGAGCCTTATTGTAAGACGCTTAACAACAATTATAACAATAACCTTCGGCTATTTGATAAACGTTTCCCATTCGTTGGAAAAAAATAATAATACCAAAATAAGATCTATTTCGAAAACACTAGTTTAATTATTGGCATTTTCTTAGCCATTATAAGTATGAAATACTCGTTTTGTATTAAAAAGTCAAAGAAATGATTAATAATGAATGAAATATAATTATTATTATCAAGGAACAAAAAATGCTAAAAATAGATACACATTTATACCCTTGCCAAAGATATTACACGAAAGACATATAAGGCGTGAATAGAATAGAAGAGGGGTGCATGATTGCAATAGTGTCTGCACAATGCGGACCATGCATATCCCTAAAGTTCACTTTGGGGCAGTTAAAATGATCCTAGTTGGGCTCTCATGCATAACTTTCTTAATGCTCTTTCACTCTCTGTCCTTATTCAGTGCCTTCTTCATCCTTTCTCACTGAAAAGGTTTAGTAATCTTCCTCTAATAATGTAAACATCATTGATTTGGTGAACTCAGACTCGAATGCTCACTCCCGGAGGGGCACTGTTACTCATTTATGGTGTTCACTAAGTAAAGTGAACATTACTCACTGAATTAGGTGAACTGTTTACAGTGCTCACGTAATTCTGTGAATAATGTTCAGATAAACAGTACTACTGTTAATGAAATATGGTGTGCTAACTCAATTAATTAGGTGAGAAATACTCTAATAAATAGGTTATCACTACTCGCTTAAAATTTTTGAATTATATGTGCTAACTACTTCATTCAGCGAGTAAAGCTCACATACTCCAATGAATACTGTACACTTAAATAAAAATACTCGCTTTTTAAGTGAATATTGCTCACGTAAATCAGAATATATGGAAACATTACTCCTCTAAATTCAACGAGTACATGTAATTATCATCTATGGGAAAATTCTTGCTGAATGATTAAATAACTATAAAGTGATAAATTATGAGTCAGGTGATTTATTTTAACCTATGTGCGTATACTATTCACAATTCTCATCGAATTAGATGAGTAACATTCAACAAAATTAATTCAGTTAATAATGAACACGTGCTTAAGTGAGTAATGCTCACTCACTTGATTGTGTAATTTCACATAAATCAGTAAGTAATGCTCACTTCTTTGAATGGGCCATGTTCCCCTTATTCAGAGTAATGTTCACCTATTTGAACGAGTCAAAATATAGTCGCTCTATCAATATCAAGCCGAGACCTGGCTCTGTGCGACTTTCTCCTCTTTCCGAAATTAGAAGGTCCAGAAGGACACTGGGATCTGCAAATCGCAAGTTTCTTACTGGTGTAGCCAAATATGATGATTAAAATTGTTTTAAAAGTTTAAAACGGTGTGTTCTGGCTAAAAGGGACTATTTCGATTTGAAGTTGATAAACAGTAATCAACTTTAAAGTAACATTTCGGAGGAAACGTGTAATTGGCAACCGTTTTAGAGGAACCCTTGTATACATAATGTAAAATATAAATCCATGCGCATGCGTTCCATTTCAACACGTATGAAATAATCTCGCCAGACAAATTGAGTTTCACTTCACTCGAAACTCGTTTAGGTTATACTTGCAATGCATATTTAATGTTGGACTAAGACGGTTTTTTATAGGAAGGTAGCCCCCCCCACCCCCACTCTCTCTCTCTATCTATCTTTCCACATACAAACGCACAAACAAGCGCGCGGCGCCGTTTGTAATTAATTGTTTTGTAAAATACAACCCAGGCTCTTATTTAATCTTTTCACTGTTAGCACTTAACTTTCTCAGACATATAAATGTGGAAAGTTCAGAAAATTATTGAGATTGCCTTATGTTCACGGGTAATTAAATTTTGATAATTGGTTTTAAGTTTTCTGACACATACCGGCTAGACATACTATTTCTGAGTTAACTCTCCAGGAAACGAATTACATTATAAACCTTAAATTCTTAACTACTTTGTCTGTATTGTGAATATAGAAAAGACTTAAATCGACCTATAAAATACATACGCTTAAACGATTAAGAAAACATTTAAATTTACTATCTATCTCTCTATCTAGTACACAAAAATATATCAAGAGATTATATAATTGATAAAAAATCTAAAAGTAATTTAACCTTTTTATGTGATCCGGTTGCTAATAAACGTTGAAAGAGAAGTAAATTAAGGTAAAAGAAAAGCTGCCTTTGTCAGTCTGAATTTGTTTCAATTTGCAAGGCGTGAATGGCTTTGTTTTTACAGACAGCGACTACTACCCACATTGAATTTTAACATTTGCAATTATTACACATTTACCGTCTCGAAATAATCATAGCTACCCTAAACTTTAGAGGCATATGTATTACTTATATATGATCAGGTGGTGGAACCTCAAGACGCAATAAAATTGATTCCACTTCAGCGGGCATTTGTATTACAGTAAATCTGTGCGTTTGGCTCTTTGCCGCCAAACAAAGACATTTTACATTTTGCGCCATTTTACCGCGACGTTCTATATTTATATTTTTCTGCTTATGTTGCCTACGGCCTACAGACAAGAACAGAAATAGAAATACAATACAAATGTATAGGATTTTATCTCCAAGGGGACAGACAGTACGTTATTGCTGTCGTCGAAGTTTTACAGTTACTTTGCTAGGATTTACCGCCTCTATAACCGTTCAGTTTTTCAATTTTTGTCAGTTTGAGACACGATACATTGTCATGATATAGAGATGAAAGGGTTCCACACTGTAGTGGAATGCTAATTAAGGTATTCCATCAATCATTGAGTTATACTCATGGTCATTCAAAGGGTCTCAGTGCAGATGCAAGCACCTATTGACTTGGTGTTATAGGCTCTTTTGTTCCATGTCTATAAAGGCTTACATTTACAATACAATTCCAATGATCATTTGATGGACAATGATCGCAATTAAATTATTGATGGGTTACCTTAAGCAATGTTAACTTGCAGTAGTTTAGTAAAACTAATATTGTAGCATCATGCCGAGAATATATATCCCGAAATAGACATTAGGATTTTTCATGTGAAGAAGCCTTATTGCGGAAGGTCGGTGGTTCTACCCAGATGCATTGTACCTTCGGGTCTCCTCTACCTGCAGTTAAGACGCCATGGTCCGAAGATTGTGAGTTCGAACCTCGTCGAAGGCAGGATTGATCATGGCCTTCCAATTCCTGGTTCAGCAACGGAATCGTATAGAAGGATCATTATAATTTGCAAGAACTTGTTTCCCAGTCAACATAAATAGAAAGGTTAAAACACATTTTTATTACTAATAAAAACACTGTCGCAACAACGGAGAACTGAATTTCAATAATGAAATTTATACCACAATCAAGTTCCATATCCCTGTTATCACCCATCTCTAGCACATCGGTTCATTTGTATATAATTGAAGTATGATGAAAAAGTGAAATAGTAATTAGTTGATGTGTCAAAACAAGTTTGTCATCTCATTATTGTATTACCATGCAAATGGGATATCACAGTGGTATACAATGCTCATGGAGTGTTATCACACTAAATATCCAGATCTTCAAAGTGATATTACACGGTATTGTCATGGCGACAGAGTGATCTTGGGGTGCCATGTCATAAAGATGGTTCAGTCTTGCTGAGCGACTTATTGAAATCACACATTAATACCAGAGGCATGCAGTGCCTTTCTACATATATTCCGTCAATAGCCTTTAAACATAATAAAACATGCAAGAAATTCCTTAATAAACCGGGCCTGAACATAGGTTGCTAAACCATTGGGATTTGTTTGGTTCCTATGAGTCAAAGCAATACATCGAATCGACAACCTGAATTCCCCGTATGCGAATGATATAACCGCTTATCTTCAATGAAGAGGATTTTCTTTTAATATTGTTTTCTTTTGTGTTTATTTAAAACTATGATTTGAAAATGTCTACTACAGTGTAACTTCCGAAATCCGAACACCTGTGGGACCGGCCAAAAAGTTCGGATTTTGGAAGTTTCCGGAATTCAGAAGTCTGGAATGAATTGGACCAATACATATGTACTGATGTTTTTTAATGGTTGTGAATAGTGTCATTATTATTTATATGTATAAGAGTGTTTGTAACAAACTGGTTATTGTTTGCTAAGTGTAATTATCATCGAATCCTTCGAAGCTTTACCTTATGCATATTTGTATTTTGTTTGCAAAAACGGTTATGTTAATGTAATTTCACAAAATCAGGTATCCTACTTCTCTTTCTCTCTCCCTCCCTATATTACCCCTTGACGCTTAATTTGAGTAGAAATAGCATTTTGCCTATCTCTTTCTGATACTAAATATTTCAGCCATCACTGGTAACTCAATAACTTCATCATTTTTTATGTCAAAATATCAGTTTTGCTCTTATCAATATTAATAACGAATATAAATCCCTCTATACATGCGAGAAAATAAATTATCATTAGATATGCTTCACCAGCTCGTTGCCACGAACAGATAACGTGCATTATATATGACTGTCCCCCATCATTCATTCTCTGTATGTCTGCGTCTATCGGTTATATATTTTACCTGCAACAGCGCTCTTGTTTATTGCAGTAAATGCTGGAAAAATCAATAAACAGTGAGACACGAGAGTTAAAACTCGTTTTAATTAACATTTTCTGCAACATACTTGACATTCTAAACACAATTAAAGCTTCTATTTTTGTAAATTCTCATGTCTCAGTTTATGGGAGTTCTCATTTTCTGTCCCGGAAATGTATTTTTATATCCTTCTAAACATGACTGCATTTATGATAGCTTAAGTTATTTTTCAATTTTCTAAAGACCTGATTAATAATTTTCGAAAGTTTTCTATTTAGGATACACTATGTTTATTATGCTTTAATGCATTTGTTTCTTTTATGGTTAAGCATTTTACCCATTAATTCTTGGACACAATATCTGACTTAAGTAGGCATTGTCTTCAAGTAATTGATTCTAACCTAAGTAGACATTGACTTCAAATGATTGATTGAATTACTTTCGATGGAACGTTGAAACCAACCATAATTAATTAAAACGTAAAAGTAAGTTCGTTTTTAAAGATCTGATGCTACGCAGTAGAATGCAAATTTTTCATACCTTATGTAAATATATTTAAGGTAATCCATCCACCTTTCAATTGTGCTCATGGTCCATCAAGTGATCATGGGAATACCACAGTAAATGCAAGACTATATAGATTTAATCAAAAGAGCATATAACTTCAATTTAATGGATGCTTGCATCTGCACTTAAGTTTTTTTTAAGTGTTTGAAATATCATGATATTGATTTAATAATAGATGAATTACCTTAATGTCCTATTTTTCACTGTTGTCATAACATAACTAGTCTAAGATATCAATGCGGCTGCATTATTAACCCTTTCCCTCATATAGACTCATTTTGACGCCCTCAATAGGTACCACATAAAGCCTGATCTGTAGAAAACCACAGTTACACCTTATCAAATTTAATTACAAAATCCTCATTTCCAGACCACTGAGGAGCAGCGATCAGCATAAAACCTGATCAGCCTGCGAGTTACTCGCAGGCTGATCTGGTTTTATGCAGTTCGCATAGGTCTTTTCATGGTGCCCTCTATGAGGGAAAGGGTTAACACCCAGTTTGGAAAATTCCCTAGTGAACACGTAACTTCAGGTCGGAACCAACGACCTACCGCTAGCTAAAAGGCTTCGATTGTACACACAGGGACTCGAATCCACAGCGTTGAGGGGCTAAGTAAGATGTTTTTTTTAAATACAACACAGACTCATTATGCTAACTTATAACAGATGCTATAAGGTAAGACTTAAATGAAAATGAAATAAAAAATGAGTACAAAGACAACTTATTTGCAGACAAGGTAAATTTCTGTATGCTTTTTAGAAGAAGAAGAAAAAAGAGAAGAAGAACGACTTCTTAATTAACATCGTCCAAAAGATGTCATTATGTGAGATTTAAGTGAAATTCACAACGTTGAGGGGTTAAGTAAAATGTATTTAAGACACAACAGCATGATGACATTGTCCAAAAGATGCCATTAAGTACTAAGATTTAAGTGAAAATGCAAAAATGAGTACGAAAACAACTTATTTGCAGATATGTTATATGCTTTTAAGAAGAAGAGTCAATGACTTCTATATATCAACATCTGAAGAATTCCAAAAAAAGCTTTATAATAGAGGTTGGCAAATATGAGACACGTTTTCAAACGGCGTAGAAGATATGTTTCCTTGGAAATATATCAATCTAGTATATTTAGAAACCTTCTACAGAAAATGATTTTCTTTTACTTTGAAATAAGTTCTTTTTTTGTGAATATTGTGATTCACTGACATTTCGAACTACAAATACGTAACTTGGCCTTCCCTACTACTCGTTATTTTAATGCGAATATTCAGATTTTCAATTGATAAGCAATATTTCATATAGGAGTTCTCCCAAACGGGAAAACGTTAACTTAAAAAGTCTGTTGTAAACAGGAAAAGGTCACGATACCTTCGTATGGGTATAGAACTATTTTTGTCGGGGCACCCTCGTGATTGAGAATTTTTCGACAGCATTTGCCACGAGTCTCGTAATAAAACAGCTGTACCATGATGACGTCACCTGTAAACAAATAAACAAAATAAACATATATTCAGATATGTATCAAACTCGTTTACTTGTAATAGATGAAATTATTGTATTAAAATTCGACATTGACACTTTTAGTTTCATTCAGAAAAAAAAAGAAAAAAAAAAAAAGAAACATCTTGGATGTTTGAGAGTGCTTGGATACTAAGCCTTGTGGAATCGCGCTTTGCTTCTCACTAATGCGTCCAGGGTTCGATTTCTGGTCACGTACGTGAGAGGGTACAGTGGGCGCCCGTCTAGACACGTGGATTTTCTCCCGGCTCTCCGGTGTTTTTCCCCCACAATAATGACCACATTCGCCGCCACCAGAGTCATTGAGAGTGATATATATAAATTGTGATAACTTCTCTCTTAATCGATGTAAAATAAATAAAAGATTTTAAGGACTTAAATACTTTACATGTTATGCATCTTTAAAATTATACACACGTCGTCACGTGAGTTATATGTTTCCAGTGGTTAAAGTAGCGAAGCGTGTAGGAACCGGTATGAGGTATTACACAAAACTGAAACTTGGTTTAATACAATTATGTTTGATGTAAAATATAAAATGATAAATGATATAAAGAGAGAAAGCCAACGCTGTTTTCATACTAAATTCACAGATCAGCAATTTCTTACTAATTTGTCCATAATTCTCAAGAAACGTGTATCGCTATTAACACAGTGTGTCAATCAATCATAGATAAATTCGTTGTTGAAACCAAGTTGGTTTAATTTATTTATTGTTTATTTGGAATATTACTCATTAATCTTATATTTTGGGCTTTATTTGGTGACAGGAAAATAAAGTCCTGGCTTATATCGGGATGAAAAAGTAATAAATATTCAAAATCTAAGGATAATTGAAGTATTTATTTTATACATATTTATTTCTTTGACACTGATGACGGTGAAAACAAAACGAGAAAGCCATTAACACGTTTTATTGGGCAAGAACACTCTCGTTCATCGACTAGGTTTGTTTTGAATTTCACTCGGGAAATATCGGGGCACGAAGTGCAAATTAGATTCGTTTCAGTGTTCCTGAAAGAGTTTTAAAATGTATTGTAGCTATCAAATAAATTGATTTAGCGTAGTTTCTCGTTTGAGATGATAGAAATAAGATATGGGATGATCTCGTGAACACTGCTACAGTATTCGTTATTATTCTGTTTACGACTGTTTCCTTGATATTGTGTGCTACCAAAGAAAAGTGTTGCAAGCAACCTTGTACAAACATCAACCTAAGCCGTTGTTTAAAAGAACCGTCTTTCTGGTTAAGGCTTCCATATTTTCCTATGAACAAAGGGGCGGTCCAACGGTTTAAAGGGGGGTGGGTGGGGGTGGGGGGTTATGGCCCCCCTGGGATATGGCTATTATATTCCCGTCTCATTTGGATACACGCATGAATTTGATCTTAGTCGTTAAATGTTGTCCTAGAGACATGTAGTATCCTACAAGTTTTCATGTGCACAATAAAACAAAAAGGTTTCCAACATTGTTTTATACAATCTCATCAATTTTGTAAAGAAAAAAAAGTAACAATTAAAAACAGATTTTTCATATATGAAGCATATTGTTATTCATGGGCCCGCGAGAGAGTTTTGATGTAAATTCTTGGCAGCAAAACGTCTTAAAGATTGTCCATTTGCTGTGTAATTTCACACACACACACACACACACACACACACACACACACACGTATTTCGGTGATATGGATAATTTTAGGCATTGAGTCACAGCAGTATCATGACATCGTACTATTTCAAAGCGTGACCAACAGATAAAAGGGGTATCTTTATGACTTGTCAAGCAGACGCCAAGATAAATATCATCTAAGCTGTCTTCAAAGTTACTCTGCAGTCCACTTGAACTATACATTCCTCTAAAGCTGACAGCATCTCCATCTGCGACGTAAAACTAGAGAAATACGCAGGAAGAATATTTCACATTTTGGTAGAAACACGTAGCGCGGGCATACGTATAGTTGCATTCACCATACTTGTACATACATTTAATAAGAACCACATTTTTCGTCACGGTCACAAATATATTGTATACATGATGTACACCAAGTTCTTTAATTTTGTATTTTCAAACTAAATAACGCGTTGTCTAAAATTGATCAAAACTAAGAAAATCACGCCATATAGAAATGACGCAGTTCTCTAAAGTACATAGACCCAGAGTTCCGTTCTCAGATAATACATATTTTGCAATTTTCTATACGTTGAAGTGCAACAAAAATGTTTTATTGTAAACTCCTTCGTGTCTGTTCGCAATTCTAAGAGAAATTTGATGTGCAATTTGTAATCACGAAGATAGAAAAAAAGGAGAGGAATTCCCTATGTGAAAATCGATATTTCCACGTCGGATTTGTGGTTTATCAGCACAATAGCTGGCCTCTTCTCACGCACTAACAAGTGTTGCAGCAACAACTGGCGACGCCAGTCATATAGGACAACTGTACACACTGCCCGATATTGTGTGGAGGATGCACACAAAGCACAAGCAAGGTCAGACACCTGTGTGCAAAGGAGACATCTGAGTCAATAGATTATTTCTTTGTTTGTTTATTTGTTGGGTTTAACGTCCCACTGTCAGTATTTCAGTCATTTGGAGACTATGTCTACTTGAGACAGACTTGTGCTGCCACCCTACAAAAACACGCTTCAGACCTGTGGCATGATACCACACCTAGTCACATTATCCTGACACCGGGCCAACCAGCACCAAGCAAGGGAGCTATGCCAGTACCATTTATTTCATGACTTTGGCATGTCTCGGCTGGGGATAGAACTTACACCGTTCCCGAGGCAGACGCTCTAACCACTTGCCTGCCGGGGAAGCTCATAGATTATATAAAAGCAAAATAAAATGTACTTTGAATTAATGTGGTCAGGGACGGAACACTTACAAATTAGCGTACAAGTATCATAAACGACACTTTTAAGTTTGCAGATAATAACCTGCAATGTTGAATGAATATTTAGTCTTAGGATCACTTTTATTCTTTTTTTCCCTGCTTGTCCAATATCCAGTATGGCGTCAATAACACGGCAACTAGCCTGGATTCCGCACTGCATTCTGTTCACGTAGCATTTACCGACACCAGGGGTTAGATGTCAAATAATTTCAAATCCTGAAAAGTCGTTTCCGATTCCCAAGTTCTTTTTTAGTGATTTGAGAGTCTTTTTGTCCCCCAGCTGAATCAATGAATTTGTTTGATTTCTGTGATATTTTTAAATCTCCATAGTAATTACGGTGGCACAGAGAAGACTTCAAAAATATTTTATTTATCACGAGCACACGGCTAAGTAACATGCTAACAAGTGTTTGCGTGATAAATATTTTTTTTTTCAATTGCCCTTCCTTGCAGCATACGTATTAATATAAATTGATGAAAACTTATTTTTATTATGCCGTAAACGATAGATTCACTGAATAATATCGGTAATTATCTGGTTGTAATTGGTTAACGTTATTATTTATATTCTAAAATATTTTCCAAAAAGATTCGAGACAAGTGAGGACATTAAATAAATTGTTGGTTTTGAATTTTACTGCAAGGCGGGTTCGAGGTAAATTTTATAATCTCTGATAATCAGTCGTCATTACGTTTTGTCATGATCAAGTTCAAACATTCTATGTATAGTGAATTTGAATCAATTTTTAATACTGGTATGATAATTACCCCCCCCCCCCCCCCCAAAAAAAAACAACAAAAAAAACAACAACAACAACAACAACAACAACAACAACAACAAGACCTGATGGTGTTATGACCGATTTTATTTCGGGCTTTTTTTTTATCAAAATTTGGTCAAAGGTCAAGGTCAGCTGCATAATGAAGAGGTATAGCCACACGAAGCAGCTTCCATATATTGAAGTAGTCCAATGAAGCACATAGACGTTATAGCAGAATAACCAATAGGTAAACCTGTCCAGACGCCACTTTTTTAACAAAAGTGGGTCAAAGGTCAAGGGCATTTGCATAATGAAGAGATCATAATGAAATAGTTGTCCAGATATTGAATGAGGGACATGGACGTTAAAGCAATGCAAAGCTTAAAAAAAACAACAACAACAAAACACACACGCACACACACACACACACACACACACACACACAAACAAAATCGAAGTAAGCTTAAGATGTCAGGTACATATAAAACGAAGTACAGCAATAAACAGGACAAACTGTATGCTTTAACACTACATGTTTGTTAACTGAGCTGTCTGCTGAAATATAAACGTTTATTTTTCTGGAAAGAAACCATTTATGTAAATTTAGCGGAAATTCCACCGTAAGGAGCGTCTGAGAAATTTACATTGCAATAATATTTTGTATCATCTATAACCGTGGTCGATAGTGAATAGGAAAGCTATGGACGTTACCAGAGATAACTTTGTATGGTCGAGGACAATAGAATTACATTCCATGGAAACATTAGGTGACGGCTGATCAGTTCACGACGATGAACCCAGGAAAAAAGTAGGTATTCTGGGAAATTGTATAAAGAAGAACCCGCATTTACTGGAGCGCTCTAACGAGGTGTCAGGAATGTGGGAGCAAGGATCAAAAGAAGACAATATGGAATCCATCGTGTTAATTCTTGTCTTTACTAACTGATATCACAAGCACTCAACTGATAAACTTGCACTGACATCCGCATGGATTTGCTAATGTTTTGTACGATTTGATGACATTATTCACCGCACCATGACAATTGGTTGAGGGCATAACACATGAGTGGAAATTGTTGTCTGAATGTTTTAACTTCAATAGCACATAAAGCTAGAGTAAATGAGCCATCTAAAGGTCTTTCCAGGAGGATGGTGAATCTCTGTAATTTCACTTGCCATTAACAACCGGTTGAGTCGTCAACAACTTAGACAAAAAAGTTATTTATATTACAATGTTAATTTAGCAAAGTTCTAAAATTAATGCTGTTGTTTTGTCTCCCAGTAAGCCCGGATCTTTTTTGTCAAATAATATATACCTTTAGCAGAACGTTTCGTGTTATTAAAAGAAGCCAAATAGTGGTTTCCTTGCGTTAATATTTCTTCATTAGTAAAATTGTAATTTGTTTGCAATGAAGCTCCAAGCGATAAAATCTAGAAGCGATATAATATAATTGCATCAAAGGAAGTACTAATGCACATTTTCGAACATTTTTTTAATTTGTAAAATGTCTTGTGTTTCTATTTTTCAAAATATATAATTCTTTATTTAGAAAGAAATAAACATGATGATGCAATTCTTTAAATAATCACATGAGAGTTTGACTGTTTCATCCCTTTCCCTCGGGAATATCACCTTACAGCACTTACATCCGAAGCTCTATAAATATTGTCATTAAAACACGTGTAGGATTTCCAAATCATTCCTGCAGCAAATTCCTTTTAACATCATTTTTGGAGGGTTTAGAACCGGAGCTAAAAACCCTTCCTTGAGGACTTATTGAAAGAAGTTCTTTACATTGTAAAAAATTAAATCCCAATCTATATTTTAGTTGTTAAACCACCACATTCAAATTGATGTCAATCCAACTACCAAATTTAATCATCTGCGCAGATTCCCTTTATTACAACCACTTTGCGTGTTCCTGATTTACAGTCATCTTCGGTCCTTGTTAGTTATAAAGCCAAATTTACAAGTCCATTAAAATCGCCAAATGTGATAGCAGACTTTATTCGATATTTTGCCGCTAAACTTGATATTTTACGAAGAAGCGCGGATAACAGATTCAAGTTCGTATCATTAGAGTCTCGTAGATTATATCGAGAAGAGATAAATCAAAGCCAGTACTCGAAATCCAATCTCAGAGTGACCCAGTAGATCGATGGTTGGCGAACTCATACAACATATAGCGCCAAGTTCTCAGTTTAACGTCTTCCTAAACAGTAGATAGGTGCTGTCTGCCTTACTTTGTAACGAAGTTCACCAGTAATCCTAATTAAAGAAAACTATCTTCGTTATTTTTTTTATTTTTTTTTTGTTCCAATATAAACAGAACAAAATAGAATAGAAGTTTATTCGTTCAGTTTGAATATATTCAGTTAGTTTTGGATCATACACACAAAAACATACACGTAAATAACACAGTATATCAATAAATTTTAACAATATGAATTTCAAAGCTTATGGAATCTACTGTAATCCGTGTAGTTATTTTGTTTTTGTTTCGTAAAATATGAAGTGTAAGAACAAAAAATAACTATCAAGATAGATAGTAAATTTTATACTGACATACATGTACATTTTGATATTTTATAACCTTTGCAAAACTAAATCCATGTACACGATCCTGACTGGGTTGAAAATATACATCACGGTGTGTGTTGACATTATGGAGGAAGCATGCAAATTTGGTTCATATCCTCGGGAAAGATTATGAGTTAATATTATATCTGGTGTTACTTCTTTGATTATGGAAATAGATGCATATTTAATCAGGTTTTAGGAAACAGTAATAGGGTGTGAGGGATAAACTTATTTTTGGCTCATTGAATAAAACATGAGAGGTTTTCGTGATGAATATTAAAATTTAAAAAATAATATCAATGTTAGTATGTGACATAATTGACGTAGATATCCATGATCTTATAAGTTGATGTTGTC
>CM037778.1:63350437-63374193 GCA_021229015.1 Solen grandis | reverse complement strand
AATTTCTGAATATTAAATTTTTTTCAGGAAAATTTTTCTTTTGAAACATGGATTGCAAGATACATAATTAAATATTTTTGTCCTTGCAGGAAAAATGGACTATATATCTTTATACTCTTAGAAAATATGGAAGATTTTACATGATTATCGTTAACAACTTTCATGTTTATTTCAGGTCAGAGACATATGGAGTTACCTGCCCTTGATGAAGAGGATGATAATCCGTATCATCCACAGAGACTGCTGAAAGTAAGCTGTTATTATCTCCCGCACCTGAGCCCAATCTTGCAGTACATGTTTGCCTTATCCCTAATTGACCTTTTTAATTCATGCAGAACATTCTAAAGTTACTATGTATTGGGCATGCAAACTGCATATTTCCTGATCAACTTGATTCTTGCAGGTTGCTCAAGTTTGATCCTGTATTTCAGACTGGATAAGGTCTAATTAAGTATTTGACCTAAAGTGTAACATTATGTTTCCAATTACCCATATCTATTCATGTGACTTGTTTGATTTAAATCTTTGCCACTTTAATGTGCTATTTTATGTAGGCTGCAGGCTTTTCTTACAGAACAGGTTTTTCTCTGTTCCCTCTCCCTCTCCCTCTCACATATATGTATTTTTTCAGTTCTGAACAGAATTATTTTTGTTACAAAAAGGTATAAAACCTGATCAGCCTGCAAGATTGTTTTATACTAGTCTCCTTGATTATTTTCCTTATAGCTCTGTATAGTAAAGCATTCAGCCAGAATTCAGTTGTCCCTGATAACTCTCTTATAGAATATTTGAAGGTAACCCATTGCTTTCTATGTGTAATATGTTATCAGACATCTATTGTGTAATTCACATAATATCTCATAATGAGATTTTCTTGAACTCTAAAGATTCTAATCTAGTATCACTAAAAAAACACTAAATTTTTAAGAAATGTCAGACCAATTTCTGTAAGAGAATGCTAATAAATGGATACAACATTTCTGATTAACTGGAGGCCAGTTATAAGGAAGTCTAGATCTTAAAATTAAGGAAAGTTGAGGAAAACCTCAATTTGAAATGTTTAGTGAAAGGAGGCCTGCTTCCTAACAATTATTTTTAGATTGCATGTAATCTATAGAAAGTATGAAATATTCCTCATTTTGTCCTCCACCACCTATTACACAGTTTTGTCCAATGGTAGACCATTGAAATGAGAAATTAGATTAGAAACAGTTTTCAGTCAGAACAGCTTTCACCGTGTTCTTTTCTCATCTCAGAGGTACCTGTGACTATTCTTTGAGTTACGTGCAAGCTGATCTGGTTTTATACAAGTTGCATTAATCATTTTTCTAATATAATATGTAGCTGTCAGATTGGTAAACTATTAAAAAAATCATTAATGTAATGTAAAAAATATCAAACTATAGTTACCTATTCTCAAAGAAGTAATGATGTAATGATGAATACATGTATTTACAAAGAATCATTCAGCCAATAATTGATACTGTATTTCATTTACTATTTCTCATACATGCTGAAACCAATATAGTGAAGACCCCTTTTTATATGACAATAACTCTAAACAAAATTTTGCTGAATTTTGAATCCCTGATACATATTAAGTTATAATTTCTTTAGATACGTTCTCAGTAAAACATGAGTATTACCCAGTTTTAATGTTTTTCTGTTTCATTATCTTTAAAAATGTACTGTTCAGTTGTCTTTATTTACAGAAAACTATTTTACTCCTGATTTGTCATAGTCAGTCAAGTTACACCTTTATGAAACAGTTTGTACCAGTATGTAGGATCAGAACTTTATCTAATTCTCTGGTTGTCTCTAAGTTTTGGGACACATTTTGGATGGTTTTGGAACAGAACAATACTGTTTATCTTTTAACTGTCCCAAAACTTTAATAGAGAGATTACAATACACATTTTTCGAAAATTAAAACTATCAACTTGCACAAACTGACAATAATGTTGGAATTGCTTTAGATATGGAGATAAGTAAATCCAGCAAATTCTGTATATCTGTTTTCAAGCACATTGGAGAGATCTTGCATGAGCAAACATACAAAGGCCCTGTGTTCTCAAAACATTTTTAAGTACAATCTTAGACTCAAATTCTGTATAATACTCAAATCCTTATTGAAACTAATGGCCATGGTTTCAGTCTGAATATGAAAATCATACTTATTTTTATTTTAGAGAACATGGGGCATGGCATGGCTTGATTTGTGTAAATGCATGCTGGCAAGATGTTGTGGTATATAGCTACTGTTTATTTCAGGACGAGGCTGAAGGGTCATGTGACCCTCAGTCACATGTTACACTGTCCGGCGAGCATCATACTGACCTACAACAGGTGGGCTATGTGGGACACTGTAACTCATGGTTGACTTCCTCAAGCACATTCTGATCACCTCTGGTCTCTAGCTGACATTTTTGATTTCTATTAAGCCATATTTATCTCTTAACCACTTGAATTCTCCATTCCTCATCGTGTGAAACCATTGCGACACATGATCAACTGCAAGATGAATTGATGTTTATTTTTCAAGCCATGGTGTAGCCAAGTCATGAAGTGATGATATGTTTGTGATGTGATATTGCAGTGGGCAGTAATATGTTTTTCTGGTATTGACAAAGTTCTTACAAATACTGTCAGCAGAAGCAGAGACATTGATGAGTAGTAAACAAAATAAAACCTGATCAGTTACTCTAAAATGTTGATCTAGTTATATGCTGTCTAGTTTGTTGCATAGGGCATTTCTTTTGTAGTTTAAATGTGGTAAAGAGATAATCATGGATATGCTCAAAATTAGAGATTAGCCAGCACATTCTTATTTTCCTTTTTTTAAGTTGAAAATTTAATTTTGAAGTACTGATTCGAAAATCCAAGAAGTAATTGGAAAATCTCTTTTTTTTTCTCATAAGGAAACATATTTTTGAAGGAACCTTTTTTTGCTTTATGTTCTTCCATTTTATCAGATTTTATCTTTACCCTTTGCCACGTCCAAATTGATGACTTGATCAATATTAATTTGCTAACATTTAAATGGTGTATGGGATAATGGATTGTTCATTGCCTTGCAGACTGTGTAGAGTTTTAGCAACAATATCATATCAACATACAGAGCACTCTGATAAGACAACTCGTTTTGATCTCCTTTGTTTGCCAAGATGGCAAAACTTGTGTAAAGGGTTAATTGAAACATTTTATAATTTTATATTTGTACATATCAATAATGAAAGAAATTCTCAATTTAGTGAATCTTTTCACCATGTACATAATGCCAGCATGATCAGAGATAGTCAGATGTGTGATGCATGGTGTTCATCTTGTTCAATCCAGCATCAGATAATTAATTGCTTTTTAGCACACCTGAGCACTTTTGCCCTAGTGAGTTTATCGGACTGGTCATTTTCTGTTCTGTGTCATCAACAATTCCTTGTGAACACTCTTTGACCCAATCTTCATGAAACTTGTTCAGAATGTTTGTCTGCATGCACTATCTTATGAGATTTAAAATGGTGTTATGGGGTCAAAGGTAAACTCAAAGAAATACTAAGAGTGCTGGCCTGCATGAGGTTCAGAACTTGATTACGTAAGATAAAAAAATAAGTCTTCAGGTAAACCTAAACATACTCTAATTATACATATACATATGAAACAATGCTTTAGATTATATATAACTGTTTTGACATTGGTATTTAGGTGAGGGATACAGGTCCATCTTGGCCCTCTTGTTGTGGTTATCTTATTCTGTCAGACACTTTCAAATGTAAACCCTTCTTTTTTATTGTGTTTTTATCTTTTTATTAGCTCACAAGTGCTCAGGGTGAGCTTTTCTGATCGCCTTTTGTCCGTCGTGCGGCATCCGGCGTCAACAATAACTTGTGAACACTCTAGAGGCCACAGTTTTGGCCCAATCTTCATGAAACTTGGTCAGGATGTTTGTCTATATGATATCTCGGATGAGTCTGAAATTGGGTCATGTGGGGTCAAAAACTAGGTCACCAGGTCAAATCTTTGAAAAACCTTGTGAACACTCTAGAGGCCACAGTTTTAGACCAATCTTCAATAGATTTGATCAGGATGTTTGTCTTTATGATATCTTGGATGGGTCTGAAATTGGGTCACTTAGGGTCAAAAACTAGGTCACCAGGAATTAAAAAAATTGTGAAACTTTAGAGCCCAGAATGTTTGTTTACATCAAATCTCAGATGTATTCAGAACTGGGCAACATAGGGTCAAAAAGTAGGTCACCAGGGCAAATTTAAAAATAATCTTGTGAACACTTTAGAGGCCTACATTTTTGTCCCAGTGTTCATTAAACTTGATATGAATGATGACAGTATGAATTCCCAGTTGAGTGCAAATTCGGGTAGGATCAAAATGTAGGTCACTTAGTCAAATGTTAGAAAAACACTTTAGATGCCAGATTTTTTGTCATTATGCCTAACACAGCCATCTTACTCAGGTGAGTGACACAGGGCGATCTTGGCCCTCTTGTCCTGATTCTTTTCGAAGATAGACCCTATGTTTGAAGCCCTGCATTGCCTTTCCTTTGTTGACTTTTTCTTTATAGCTTGCCTGGCAAAGGTCATTGCTACAGAGGAACAGATAGCTATTTGTTTTATAGAATTAAAATAGACAAATACCCAATTGCTTTCAAATTGATGGGGTAACAAAACTCAGTCAAAATCTAAGAGTGTCAGTTGATTATGTGAGTTTTGTGTAACATTACAGATGTTCTGGTAGATATCCAGTGGTCAGCACCACTATTGTTTGATATGACCAACATATATTAGATTTTTTTTATTGAGTTGCTCTGATTTCAGAAAACTAGAAGCTATATCTGCTCACTGTGTCATAATTGTTTTTTATAGACACTGTATTATATGCTGGTTGCTCAATTAAATTAAGACTGACAGGTTAACAGTTGGTAAATTACTCAATCATTTTTATGGATACTCAATAAGCATTAAATGTTTGGGGTAATACTTAACTGGCCAATAAATCTTAACTGCTCTTCTGTATTGCAAGCTATCATAATTTGATGTCTGACATCCATTGTTTAGTGTCTGTTATTCACTTACCCCCTCACCCTTGTGTATCACACAGACTTCTCATGTGAGAAAACTTTCCAGCTGGTTTGAGCAAGATAGCTGGTTTTGCCTAGGTTTCTCTGTATATATGGGTTTTTTCTTTACCTGTAATGACTAAAATCTGACATGGTGATGGTAAATACCAGAACAGTCACACTGTTCTTTATATTGCCTTCCATAGGCTGTATTCCATTAGAGGTTAAGTTTAACCCTTTCCCTCATGTAGACTCATTTTGACGCACTCAGTAGGTACCACATAAAGCCTGATCTGCAGAAAACCACAGTTACCTTACCAAATTTAATTACAAAATCCTCATTTCCAGACCACTGAGGAGCAGCGAACAGCATAAAACCTGATCAGCCTGCGAGTTACTCGCAGGCTGATTGGTTTTATGCTGTTCGCATAGGTCTTTTCATGGTTTCCTCTATGAGGGAAAGGGTTAAATGTATTTTATTCTGTGTAAATTTTCTGACTTGACTTGTTATTTATATGGATTTTATTAGACTCAGGTGAGCGATTACCTATCCTGCCATAATTTTAACAATTCACCAAACTCAGAATGTTTCATATTTTATTGCTGAGATAATACAATCATACTTTTTCATATCTAGTGTAAAATAACACATTACTACACTCTGACATGCATGCTTACCTCATCCCTTTTTCGTTTTTCCAACATAATGACTTTCATCTCTTATTTAGCACCTGTTTGATGGGAAATGGACCTATCTAATGTTAACAGAAATATTCAAAACTAATCATTGGATTATCTAATACTCTGAAATCAAAGGTTGACCTGTTTACATAAAGAACACATGGAATTGTTTGTGATACTGTTTGTGACCTAGCCAGGCATGATCCAGGCATACACACATACACCATTGCATACAATTCATCTGGAAAAGTGAAAAAAAAATGTTTGCAGTATGAAATGGACCTAGAAAATACCACATTAATGATAAAATATATCTTAGGAAGGCATTATTTATTTGCTTAAATTTTCTTTGAGAAGCACATATTCTGAAATTTTACCCTGACAGTAGCATCTCTGCTTGATTTGGCTTAAAATTCATCATCATACAGGCATGCCCCTGGACCTCACGGTCCCGTAACAAAAGCTAAAGGTGGGGGCAAAAACTTTGAAGGTGCAATTACTCTTGGTGTAGAAAATCCTAGCTATTTTCATATTGTTATTTGTTGTAAACACACTTCACTTATTTAATATGTTTATTTATTAATTACAAAGATCTGGTGTCAGTTAAAGAAATTCTTAAGTACTCAATATGAGTTTTGTGCACACTTTTTAAGATGAAAGCACATTAAACAACACTGAACTCTTCATTAAAGTTGCTTGGACTCTCAATTTGTATGGCATATATTTTGTAAAAAAAAAAATGTCCTGTAGATTTAAGTAATTGCTGAAAATACAGATAAATGACTACATGCCATTTTCATAAATGTTAATAGAAAATATGCTTATGCTTCCTTTTAATGAAGGATAAAAACCTGGAAGTTTATTTAGTTTTTCTGCTGACAGCTTCATGGCTCTTTTCTCATATTTCATTTATTATTTAATGTTTTAACCCTTTATCTCATTTAAATCCATTTTGACCCAGACCCAGATCAGACAGCTCTTTCTAGGTTTACTCATGGAATATTGCAGCTCAGATTCATCCCAAAAAGTTGTGGATTACTGTACCATTTAATGGTCATTAAATTGATACTCATCAAGTCATAGGTTGTACATGTACACAGATATTCATGAGGGATGATCAATTTGCATATATGGAAATTAGTTTTATTTTCATTGATTAAAATTTAAAAGATACCTTTAATTTTCATGGGTTTTACCCTATATAGTTAGTGAACTCATTTTCAGATATGAATATAGAATGAAGTACTAAGTCAAGATTAGAAACTAGTATATAAGCAAGTTTTAGTCACATTTTTTATACTGGCAATATACTGAGGAAACTTTAGATTGTCTGACAGGCTTGCATATCTTTTGTGCTTTATATACTGGAAGAATATAAAGAAGCTTTCCCTGCCAGATGTATGTACATGTATTTAGAAAAAGGCAGTATATCAATGCTTTATTGTGATACTTGCTGTAACCAGAAATGACACATAGGGACTACTTTTCTGTCGTCTGTCTGTCCATCTGTCTGTCCATCACACTTTTTCCATCAAGCTTCATCAGGTGATACACGTGTCCCAAAGAACACTCTTGTTATAATATTTATTCAGAGGGATAGTTACTGTACAACTTTATATGCTGTTCATTTACTTATATGGATATTGCTTGTTACTAGTGCCTTCAAAGCTGAAAGTGAAACTTGTATTGCGATTGATATATGCCTAATGCAGCCCCAGATACTTCTTTGGTTAAGATATTCAGTTTTACTTCATGAATATGCATGAACAAATTTATGAATTGATGAACATTGGTATTAATTTACTGAATATCAAATAGTATAGGTTGTCCTGTGTAGAATTATAGTATGAGCAAATAGAAGATATGTTTGCCAAAGCTTCAAAACACATTGGTTTAAGGTGAAGGGTTATATTCATATGAAGCTGTGCAACCAGAATTTAATCGATCAGCCTCAGGAAAAAATACAGGCTGATCAGGTATTGTATAGATAATTGCTTAACAGTACCTTTAATAGGCAAAGGCAACAGTGTATTCAGATGTATCATACATGCATATAGTGTTGTGTCATTATTATCACCAGTGTTTACTTAGCTAAAACTTACATGTTTTTAAATTGATTTGGAAACAAGTTCTTACAACCTATATTAATCCCTCTCAGGAGTTCCTGGGTTGGATCAGTACTTTGGGCCTGGGAAGGCCATGAAAAATGTGTGCCCCTTATGGGTTTGAACCCATAACTTTCAGAGCTGCAGTCATGTATGTTACGTTACCACTGGACAATGGATCAATTATATTTTAATAAGTAGTAAGCTATATTTGGGTTGAAGGCTACATACATGTAATTTATTATTTTTGGCAGCAGTGTAGCTATAGGACAGCATTAACCAAAATAAATATGGGATGCATGATATGAATTGTGTGTTTATTGGCATTTATGTGTTGAAGCATTGTTCTGTCCTGTATTAAAACTGCTGTATTTGTGTTTACACAAACCCTGCTGCTTAATTAGCAAAATGGAAAAAAAATGGTATGCATGGTAATGATGTGCAAAATTATATCTGCAATTTATTATAAGTAGCATGTATCTGCAATTTTCTTATAATTAAAAGCATAGTAATCAGTTTGCACAGTGTTGCAACTGATATAATTTCAGACTCTACTTATTGCTTGTAATCTTGAGATGTGTATTACCTGTGTATTGTAGAAGCTGGCGGAGATGTCAGAGGTACTGCAGGCCAGGGAGGCCAAGCTTCTGCAGCTGAGCAAGGATAACTGTGATCTTATGGAAACCAACAGTATCTTGTCCAAGTAAGATCATATCACTCAATCAGGGAGCAGCATTCTATAATACCACCTCATTAACACCAGTAGTCTTCTATGCATTATTTAAATTAACTTGATAATCACTACTTCCTTAGATAGTAAGTTATGGTTTCATAATTTTCACAATTACTTTTATGTCATTTTCAGAAGAAGTTAAACCTAACATTGACACCACTTTGATGTTCCTTTAATATGTGGTTATTAATATTTTGTGTTTACCAATCTCTGTATTTTGAACATTCTGATACTTTTCATTTGCTTATTTTGTAGTCATAGTACACACTCCTCCTTTTGACCGGCAGTGTGCTCATGCACAGCAATAAGGAAGAATACAGGACATATTTATAATCAATGTGTACTATCTGATTTGTCTGTTGCAGCCAACTGAAGCAATCTGAGGAAGCTAGAGAGGCAGAGATGACTGATGTCAATGAACTTACAGCTGAGTTTACTGCCCGGCTCACTGAAGCAGAGAAAAGAGTGACAAGTGCCATCAGGGTAGGCTTGCCTCCTGTCAAGACTGTCTGACACAGTATATCAAAGAAAAAAGGCCCTTTAAACTGACTAACTGAACTGTGAACTTTAATATCACGTGGCATCCTACAATTTACCTTTCCTTCATGAATATTCATGTACACATTTATGGCTATATGAATATCAATTACCTTGTATGAAACAATGGGTTTTTGTTTGGAATGAAATAAGATACATTGGATGGGTTAACAATCACCTACAGAGATTTGCTCTGAATATGATCAATTGTAAAGGACAAGAGCATCTGTTGAGGAGAAGTTACTGTACTTTCCATGATTATTTGCCCTGGAAGTCCCCTTGAACTTCCATATCTCAAGTACTTACAATACCCCAGATAGATATGAAGCATAACCTTGAGTCTTTTAAAAGGTGTGTAGGTCAAGGCCACTTTTACTTAAAATAGGAAATGAACATTGATGTAGATATTTGATTTATTTGACCTTAATGATATTATTGATAGCTATATATTTACAGGACAGAGACGGTCTGAAGAAACAGCTTCAGGAGGCCCAGAATGAGATTGCAAAGAGGGCAGGAGACACAAGCCTCAAACAACTGCTGGCAGAGAAAGAGGAACAGATAGAGGGGCTTTTACAGGAAGGTAGGTCTTCAATGAGGGATATTGTTCAAAGTGTAAAGAGTTTTCTAACAGAAGGGGGTTATCCATAGTGTAAAAAGGTCTCTAATCGGGAGTGATAGTCTGATTTTCAGTTTACTTTTTGTTCATAAAAATGTTTCCTACGTAGAGATCCGTGTTTGTATGTGACCTTTGTCAGTGATAATGGTTTTTAATTTATCAAATAAATGTGAAAACATGCAAGCAAATAAATTTGACTTGTTATAATCAATAAAAATGTGTATGGGCCTTTCAGTGTTCTTCTGTTAGAAGCACAACTTTTATACTTTGGTATGGGGATTGTTTTACATTCATGACAAGGTCAACTGTTTACAAATAATCAAAACCTTGTGCAAATTAGGTGTGACATTGATCAATTGGTATCCCAGTATAGCAATTGGAGAAGCTTATAATTTAAGTATTTGAATACATCTGTTAACATTGGAAATATTACTCATTCACATAACAAGAAATTAGCTGGTATTAAAGTAACGTGTGCCTAAAGATTCTGATTATGATGACAGGTAATTTTGTTAATAAATAGTTTATATGAAACAAATGAGAATAGACCAACCCAGTTTTCAAATTGACTTTAATTCTATCCAATAGCTACAAAGGAATAACAGGTAGTCAATGGTTGACCTGGTTTTACACAAAAGGACACATGGTTTTGTTTGTAATGCTGTTTTTGAGCAGTTGACACAGTCATTAATCAGGAAAAGCAGGGTTTAAGTCTTTGCTACAAAAGACTAGAAAGATGCATTGTTTTGTTGTGACACAGGTGAGAAGCTGTCCAAATCACAGCTACAGAGTAACACCATCATCAAGAAACTAAGACAGAAGGAGAAGGACAATGAGAGTACCATCACAAGCCAGAAGTAAGCTAGGATTTAGTCTTAGAACAATCAACTCTTAGCTGTTTTTTGTTCTCTCTGATAGTTTTGTATAGCTTAATAACCCCTTTCCCCTCAGTGGGGGCACCCATGACCAAGTGGTCATAGTCAATTCACATATCATTTAGCATCACAACAAGGCTGTGGTATTAAGATTACTTTGTTTGTAAGCATCACATGTTGTATACATCCAGCATTAGTTAGTTTGGTTTCCTGTTATATCAAGTTCCTACTTGCTGATCGCTCTACATTTAGTTATTTTAGACATGTTTGTCATTCAGTATGTACATGGAAGATAGTTATGAACCATGTGTCTTACCTGGTCATAGAAAACCATATATTCTTGAGTAGCAAAGCCACAAGTAAAGAAAAAAAATAAGAACACAAGTGAAAAACAACAACAACTTTTTTTTTATGATATTAAAAGAAATGTTAACAAATATTCTATTTATTTCCAGCTTTTTTTAAATATTTTTTCATAATTTCCAGTTTGGTTTATTAAAAAATATCTTCCTTCTTAAGAGATAACGTTATTGCCTGACTTTTGTAGATTTGATTTTCTCCTGTATGAATTTGTCTGTCTTTTCACCAAAGCCATGGGATAAAAAGCAATATTACTGTGTCATCAATTTCTTCATGTTTACAGGAAGAAGTTGGACACTCAGAAGGAAGAGCTGGATCATCTTCACAAGGTCCTTGAATCTAAAGAAGAACTAGAGAAGAAACAAACAGGTATTATGTTGCTCATTTACCTGAAAAAAATGTTCTTATGATGTACGATTCACTTTGTAGAAATATATAAAACTGATATTGATGTCTTAGTCCAAACTGGTCAACTTGATACTCAATGGATAGAACATGTTCTATTGAATATATTTACTTTATAAAAATATAAAAAGTTTATCTTGAGAGAAGGGGTTTTTCCCAATTGGTTTTTTTTTTTTAATATTATAATGATAAGAAAGGTAATACCTATATAAGTTTTTTACCCATTGAATAATATGTGCTATCACTTTCTTGAAAGGACCACTATCTTGACTGATTCCAGTACCTATTTGTAAAGGTTATTGGCCCTAGATATTGCTCTGTCATTAATACACATGTACTTCATTTATAAACCTATGATTAAATACCAGGTAAATATGATACTGTGAAATGGTGGGTACTTGGTTGACAGTTACAGAATTTTTTCATATGCATCTTGGCTTACCATTGTGGATGTCACACAATCAGTAAAGCACCAGGTTAAAGTAACCTGAGGCTTCTTGGTCCACAACTCTTTGATTTCTTAAAATCTTCTATCTTTGTTTTAAGGAATTGACTCTTGTTTGTAGATATTTCATTTCTAGTCCTTTTTCACACAAGAACTTAATCTACTTAATAAGTTGGATTTGTATAAATTAGGATTTGCTTTTCAGAGGCAATATCTCAGCTGACATCAGCAGTTAACAAGCAAGAGCAGGAGATGGTTCGGCTGAAGGTACTTAATGTTAAACTTTTGCAGTATTGTCCAGCTCTGCATGATAATGTGAACTTGGGCCCAAACAGAAAAGATTTGTTGATCTCATACTTGATTTATTTTAAATGGAACTTTATAACTAGTATATACATGGTTTGCACAGGTCTTGAAAAACCCTTGACTTTGATGTCTGTCTTGAAAAACCCATGAAAATCACATTTTGCCATGAAAACCCCTTCGAAATGAGCTGAAAGGTTTGGAAATACCATTGAATTTAAAATTTCAACATTGATCAGATTATCAGAAAAAAGTTTTTATAAAGTTGTGAAAAAAAACGAAGGAAATTTATTTATATCAACAATAATGCTTAAAATCTTGTTTGAACTGCTCCGATTCTAGTCTCTAAGCATAAGTTACAGTTTATGTATCATTGACTTACCAGATCTCAAACACCAAACTCCTCTCAAACGCCCAGAAAAAATGCCCTTTTTTTTTACAAGGCAACATATTATTTTAAAATTGTTTGACCAATTTTCATTAATATTATTACAATAATTCAAATAAAAATGATACTTTGTAAAATGTTAATAGGTTCAAGAGATAGTTAAGAAGTTCAAGAGACAGTAATTCAACCATTAGTCCAAAAACTTGAAAAACCCTTAAAGTTTGCTTCAGAAATTTTGTAGGAACCATGAAATATGTTTTTTCACTACAAACATGAAAATAATAACCGTCCATATAGCATAGTTTATGGATAAGGTCATTGTAATCAGATTGAAAGTTCACCTCTCAGATTTATCCATACTGTTTCAGCTGCTTATATATGCTTCTACATGTATTTTTCAGAGTGAACATGAGGATTCCTTGGAAAAAGTCAGGGGTCTTCAGGCTGCTTTAGACAATTCCTACAAGTATGTATCTCCTTTCCTTTCTGTAAATAAAAAAGTTGTTATTTACTTAATGAACATTGTCGAATTTAATGTTATATTAAATCTGTTAATATATCTTTAACTGGGGTTGTAGTGTTATTATCTAATAGTAAAATAATCTGTTAATAGCATGTGAATCATTAATACTAAATATTTTGACTCTTTCAATTCAAAGTTCTTGTTTGCATGAAAGTCATGTGAGGTATATATTATTGAGTAAACTGTTGTTTTCAGGGAGATGGCAGAGCTGCATCGCAACACAGCTGTGATGGACAGCAAAGCCCAGGAGGCGGCGCTCAGCGCAGAGATGCAGGTACGAGAGGAGCTAAAGATGACAATTGAGAAACAGACCCAAGACCACAAGTGGGAGAAGGACAGTCTTAGTATGCAGGTAAGGGGACTGGATATGACCTCGACTGATTAAGAAGGTGCATGAAAAAGGTCACGCTGTCAGTTAATTGGTTGAATGGTAAAGTCTGGATGTATACAGCTTAGCAGGTTTAATGGGACAAGTACCCCAGCAAATTGGCAGATTTCTTTTATGAAAGAATTTAACTCTGAGCTCCTGCTGATAATATCATACACATTGAAATACCACATCATTTTGTGTATCATATTTTAAGTAACAAGCACCATGCCACTATTTCATATTTTAAACACCGCTCATTTGTTAATTGTGGAAAGTTTAAGAGCTAAATCTGGCAGATCTGGTCGTATATTGACCACATGGTTTAACTGCCTGGTAGTTTTCCTGTGGTTCTATTGATGAGACTTGTATTACAGATAGAAGACATGAGACTTGGGATGGCCAGGATGGAGAAAGAACACAACCGGAGGGAGGAGCTGTTGCGTCAGGAGATAGCAGACCTGCAGAAGGTTGGTTGTAACGCTCAGTAGTGTTTGTTTATTGGGTTTTATGTCCCACCAACAGTATTCCAGTCATTTGTTGACTTTGTCTACACGAGACAGATATGGTGATGCCTTAATGCAAATATCTTCCTATTGGCAAATGGCATGATACCACACCCAGTCATTTTATCTTGGCACTGAACAAATCAGTCCAGGAACTACCCTTATATACTGAGCATCAACCACAAAGGAGATGTACAAACAAGTTTTAATGAACCTTGGTTTTGTTATATCCCATAAGATCATATACCCATTCACTTTGTTGTCTCAAAGAAATGAAATTGACAAGTATTTTATTTTACCATTGACAGATTTCTCAACTTAAAACAGCTCTTGTTTGAATATTGACCGTCAGATAACTTAAGTAGCTTTTATGTTGTTTCTAGAGCTATGACTGATGAAACTGTGAATACATTGAATCTGTTATGTATATCTGTCCTGTTATGACAAAGTGTTTGTGTGCTTGCAGCAACTTCAGGAGGATGAAGCCAGAACACAGGAACTGACACAGGGTGTTTCCTTAGGTAATTATCTCTCAATATCTGTACCTTTGGCATACAGACTACACTTACATGTGTCTTGCTGAAAGGATAATAAGTGTGACTCTGAGCCAATGTTCGACAGAAATTACCAACTTGAAAATTCCATCAAATCCAAACATTACAAGCATGTAATTTTACCATTTAAACATGTAGATTTAAAAAAAAAAAGAGGGAGATTGAAAAATTTCATGGTCACCCCTTGATATACATACTATTATTAGACTGAGCATGTTTAATACATATAGAAAATATTGCTGTAGGCTTTAGATTTTCACTTCACTAGCCATTGATATTATTTTCTACAAAATATTTACTAATTACTAAAGTGAGAACTACTCTTTTGAAACAATAGTTAAGCTAAGGAGCGCTAGGAAAGGGTTAACATATTGTTAATTATCTTCTGGTTGCTGCATATGATTAAAGTCCATTTTATTTAATATTTCAGCCACGCGACCCTTGCTGCGACAGATTGAGAACCTTCAGTCAAACTACAATGCACAGACGGCAACATGGGAGAAGGTGGAAAAGAATCTCAGTGATAGACTAGGTATCTTGGTTTGGTCATTACATCACATAGTCATCTTTCAAGGTCATAAATTTTCATCACATCTTAGGTAACATCCATACTGAGGACATCTGTTCTGAGAAAAGGGCATTTATACTTAGGACATCTATACTGAGGACATCTGCACTGAGGGCATTCATACTGAGGACACTTGAGCTGAGGATAACAACACACTTCCCAGAATTATGACGTGTCTCCTACTGGAAGGGGAACTGCCATTGAGCAGCCCAAAAGTTTCACTATTTCTCCCAAACTATTCATATTGCACTCACTTTGAGTCAGCAGCAACAGAGTTGTCACTTTCAGCAGACCAGGGCCTTAATCTCCTGACTTTATATTGAAGTGACTCAGACTAAGGATTAAAATAACTATAGTATTTGTCTCCTATTTAATATAAACATACATATAACAAATATCCATCTGGTATCTGATCATTTATATATTTAAAGATATGATTAAAGTCACTGATATACATGTATTTATAAATTCAGCAAAATATCACTTTGAGATTTGGAAATCTTGAATCTAGTCTAAACCATAGGCTTAGGAAAGTGATGAATAAAGAACCATGCTTATTCTGACAACACTAATAACAGTTAGGGCAAAAATTATCATGATAAATTATCTAAAGTCATTAAAGCAAATAGGGTCAGGGAACCATCCCATTGACTACCTTTTCAAATTGTACATGTAATGGTAGTACTCATATGTTTTTTTTAATTCCTCACCATCATACATACAAATTTTATATTTAATTAATTTATCATACATGTAAATTTAAAGGTTATTTTTAAATCAAGTAATATGGTCATTTATAAATTGTGATACTCTAAATTTAATCATCGATTTTAGAAATATCATTTATAGCTAGACACAAATTTCAGATCACTATTTTTTTTTTCATATTATGAATTGCAAGGTGATATTTCTTATAGATATTGACCATTTTTCTGTCATTGTAGGAGAGGCCCAGAATAGTCTGGCAGTTTCCATGGAAAAGGAGAGAACAGCCAATGAGCAGGTGATGGATCTTTCATCAAAAGTAACCAGTCTGGAGACACAAACAGCGCGACTGCGGCAGGAAAAGTCAACACTGACTGCCCAGCTGGAAGTGTTGCGGACCAAGGTGGAGTTGTCCGAGGATGCCAAGCAGCAGTATGTAGTGCCAAGACTCTCTGTCCTTACTTGATGTCTTCTTTTATAGTGTCACATTTGTTTTTTTGTTTTTTTTGTGCTTCTTTAAACTCCAAAAGTGTTAATCCTACATTAATAGAAATACACAGATTAGTGCTTCTGAGGAGCAAACGCAAGTAATGAGAAGTTTAAAAGTGTTCACTTTTGTTAATTTAAAATACCCGTCAGCACTTAGATATAATTTATTGATGATTCTGTTAAGTTAATTTGATCAAACTAAATGATATGTATATGACATATCTTTCCCCTATCTACAAGCTCCTCCTTACAATGGCTTAACCATGTCACCAGCAGGAGTTGTCATACAGAGGGAGGACAGTTTCACTGGGTTAATTGAATGTCCATGGATAAAAATGTATAAAATAAAATTTAGTTATGACCAGTTCTTTATTTATTAATGCTGTACAGAAATACAAGTAAAAAGTTACATGTACATGATAAAAAAAGCCTGAAAGTTTTCCTATGTTTATATAGTGAGGCGGCCCAGATAGAGGTTTTGAAGCAGCAGATGTCACAGGAGATATCAGAACTCAAGAAACAGAAGGTAATGTATCTTGTGTATCATGTATACATCAGTCCTACATGCCAGTACATGTACCTGGTATTACTTTTAATGTGTTTTGTGTTGACTCAGAAACCATTCAATGAAACTAAAACCATTAACTTTATATCAGTTTTGAGTAGGGCAGTACTTGGCTTGTTAAAAGGTCATTAAGATTCTCGCTTCCTGCAGGGTTTGAACCCAGACTATTAATTTTAAACCTGTGCATTAAATCAGTTATATAGTAAATTTCAGTGTAACAATAGGTAGAGGTTAGGTTAAAAGCTGAAGCTTTAAACCCTCATTTCTTGACCTTTGACTCCAGAGTTCTGGTATGCTACCACCACTGGTCCACCACATCCTTGTTCACCAGCAGGTGCCTTGCTTATTTGATATAGCTTGCATGTTGCAAGTTGATCAGGTTTATACATTTAATGGCCTATAAGTAACTATTATTGGTGAGAAATTTGTGTAAGAGGTCCCATTTTGAAGCCCCGATCTGGATACAAATTTTTCACACCTGGTTACTTTTGGTGCCCAACTTGGGACCATTATAGTATAGTTCTCAGTATATACTGCCTTTGGGTTCGTCAGGAACATAGCTTTAATACCGGTACTGACAAATTCCAAATTGGCATTGGAGTATGTATCTGCCTATAAGTAAACCTTATCAGTGAGATATTTGTGAAAGCAGTCCGGTAGCTTAGTCAGAAGGGCACTCACCCTGTAAGCTAGGGATCCCAGGTTCGTTTGTTAGTTTTTGGTGCCTTTGAAATGAGGAGGGAAAATCAGTCTGAGTGGCATCTTAACCAAAAAACTATATCCTCTTTAGTAACTATAGTCAATGAAAAAAATATGTCTATCATGTGCCTACGTCTGTCATACTTTTCAATGTAAAGAGGAGGAAAAATGTAAAGAGTTACTCTGAAAATTAGCTATGGTTTAACCATCAACCTTGTGTGATTGTACTATAGTATGTACAGGGTATTCAGAAAGGTCATTGAAAGGTTCCTCATGATTGATGATGCATAATTAATATGTGTGTGTCTTTTAATACCGATCATTTATATCCACATGACACCGATGTGTTGACTGTGATCACATATACTGATCTATTTACAGTTGCTGCTGGAGACCCAGCTAGATGTGGAGAAATCCAGAGTGGACCAGGAAAAGAAGAAAATCTCCATGCTTCAGGATCAGATCCGTGATCTGGTAAGTCCTCCTACCAGCTGAGCTATTTAGGAATCACATGTACTTCCAATTTAAAACCAGATTATCCTGCAAGAGACTTGCAAGCTTATCAAGTTTTATAATGTTGGCCAGTCTTGTGTACCTTTGTACCATGATTAGACTGAGAATAGCTTTCAACTCAATCTGATGTTGCTATGATACACCGTGGTGTAAAATGACATATATGAATGGTAAAGGTCATAAATGCTCTCATGTGTCTGTGCAAACAGTTTATGAGTTTTTAGCTCACCTCAGCACAATGTGCTAATGGTGAGCTTTTGTGATCGCCTTTTGTCAGTCGTCCGTGCGTGCGTCCATGCATCTGTCGTCAACAATTTCTTTAAACAACATCTCCTTCTAAACTACTCACTGGATTTTGATATAACTTCACAGGAATATTCATTATGGGGCCCTTCACCAAAGTTGTTAAAATTATTTTGATTGGTCAAAAATATAGGTCACAGGAGCTAAAAATAGATTTTAAAAATGAAAATTTTAAAAATCTTCTCCAAAACCACAAGGCCTAGCCTTTTGATTTTTGGTATGTAGCATGATCTTATGACTCTCTACCAAGATTGTTCAAATTATGACCCTGGGGTCAAAATTGGCCCCGCCCCAGTGGTCACTTGATTTAACATAGGCTAATAAAGGAAAAAAACTTGAAAAAAAATTCTTCTCCGAAACCACAAGGCCTAGCCTTTTGATTTTTGGTATGTAGCACTGTCTAGTAGATCACAACCAAGTTTGTTCATATAATAGCCCTGGGGTCAAATTTGGCCCCGCCATTGGGGTCACCTGATTTCTAGGAAAAGAAATAATTAAAAATTTTTTTTTAAAAAAAAAAAAGGCCTGGCGTTTAGATATTTGGTGAAAATTGGCCCCGCCCCAGGGATCACTTGATTTTACATAGACTTATTTTAGAAAAAAACTAGAAAAATTTCTTCTCAAAAACCACAAGGTCTGGAGTTTAGATATTTGGTATGTAACATGGGTTAATAGACCTCTACCAAGTTTGTTCAAATCATGACCCTAGGGTCAAAATTGGCTCTGCCCATGGGGTCACTTAATTTTACATAGCCTAATGATACCAGGTGAGCGATCCAGGGCCATGGCCATCATGGCCCTCTTGTTTAGCTTAGGTTTAACATACCATCAACAGTCTTTCAGTCATTTTGGGATATTGGCTACATGAGATAATGCTGCCTCACTGTGATATACGGTGGTAGACCTCACCCAGTCACATTATCCTGACACTTGGCTAAACCAGTCCTGGAACTACCCTAACATACTGAGCGCTCTAGAGAGATATACCATTACCATTTCAATGAAATTTTGCTTGATGAACCATATCTTTATGACTTTATACCAAAACACTGTAGGGTATCATTTTCTATTTTACCTGTGTTTCAGGAATATGATGTACAGAGGAGCAAGTCCCGTGGGACCCCGGGGCCGGGCACCCCCTCCCCCGTGTCTGTGTCTCGCCAGGACAGCATGGTCAGCAGCCTTCATGACCATTCCTTCTCCGCCATCACTCAGGTAGGTATAGAAATTTGGAAATATTTTTTTCATCATTCCTTGCAGGAGAGTTTGTCATTATGGGTTAGGCTTATCACATTGATTCTTCATAGAAATCTCAGTGAATCCATTGCTAGGAGGAATCTATATGAAATTGATTAATAGCAGTGAATACAGAGAAACTTTTCCAGCATAGCTGCTCGTCTGCATTTTTAGCTTTCTATACACGGCTATGTATGTCTGCAGTTATGCGAAGAAGTTTGATCTTCTATTAGTCCCATTGTCATCATATCATTTTTACTAGACTGGTTTTTGTGTCACCTGCTATAAGCAGAGGTGACACATAGGAAACACATTACCGTTGTCTATCTGTCTGTCTGTCCATCACACTTTCTTGTTTAGAAATGTAGGGTTTAGCTATGACCACTTAGTCCTATCCTTCCATTCATAAAAAATTCCTCAGGCCATAATTAACTTGTCTTATATATTCCTTATTTGGTGTGTGTGTGTGTGTGTGTGTGTGTGTGTGTGTGTGTGTGTGTGTGTGTGTGTTTATACATGTACAACTATGTTAGACTAAACATTTAAAATTTTGATGTAGAATACATTAACAGGAAACGATTGAGCCAGAAAAAAAAGTTTGATTTACCCATGAGTTTGATATGCCTGGGTACATTATATTTGCAGTATACTGTAATAGAAAATTGCTTCTATTCTTATCTGTCTTCTTGTAGCTAGTGTAATCTATAATATCAAGGTAGGGTTTATTTACATTATTTCCTCCAACTACAGGATGAGCTGGACCGCAGCTTCGTTTTGTCATCACCCAATGGTAACAAACAGAGCCTGTACGAGGCACTGCGACAGAGCGGAGCAGCCAACCTGCTGGAGAACCTCCAGTCCCAGCTTAAAATGAGAGAGGGCGAGATCTCACATCTCCAGGTATGTTACACTAGCAACACACAATATGTTTTTCATGTACTTCTTCTTTTGTATTACTGAAATATGCAGGTTATGTTTATTCAGTGTTTTATTTATAATTATGAGGAATGGAGAATTATACCTACACACCATAAATGAAGGGGAGGGTATTAAAGGCATCATTTGTGGTCCTATACTGCTGCTTATTGTCTTTATAATATGAGAAGTTATATCTTCCTTATCTTTTGGTCAAGACAGTGAAGTAGGATGTTAATCTCCCTCAGTGATAGCCCTAGTATACTGCTGAATCCAGTCAGTCTTTCATTCAGTAAGTCTTCTAATTTCTAATACAGTCCTAATTAAAATTTAGGAGTAAGCTACTAGTACAAGCATCTACATCTTGAGCAATATTTTCTTGTGAAAATTGTAATTCAGCTACTGTCACAAAAG
This sequence comes from Solen grandis, assembly GCA_021229015.1. Lineage (NCBI taxonomy): Eukaryota > Metazoa > Mollusca > Bivalvia > Adapedonta > Solenidae > Solen > Solen grandis. The sequence continues at coordinate 63,353,317 of CM037778.1, read as the reverse complement.
ACTAAGTTATCGTAATCATCAAAGTATATTGCGCACTGGTGTAAAGTGAGCACCTTATAGTCATAAAGAGATAAAAAAAAAAAGTGATATAAAAATAATAATTGTTAGAATTTATTTTACAACATAATGATAGAAATCAGGAAAAGACAAAAATTTAAAGGCAAGTGTATAGAAAAAAAAAAATATATCGTATGAAAAATAACCAAAAACTTTTCCAATATGTCTTCTCTAGTGGATGGGGTAAAGTATAGATGAATTCTCCTTTACTGTGTGCATCCCTTCTTCAAAATCAAGTCAAAGAAATGTGCTCTATTCATGGGTATCTATGGTATTTTTTTAACAGTTATTGTGATATATCCTTGACATTTGTATTCTACATTAGCACATTTTATTATGTATTAAGTTTCCTTCTGAACTTTAGCAGTTGTTTGTGGATGTGAGTGTAGTGTGTTACAAATGATTATATCTTAATATTTGATTTTGTCCAGAGTGAGATCAGAAACCTGGAGCGGACACGAGAGTCCATGGCAAAGGAGTTGGTTGACCTCAGTAACCAAAATGATGAATTGGAGGAGAAGGTCAAGAACATGCCTGAGTTGCTACAGCAACACAAGGTCAGTGGATATGAGAGGGGGGGAATTGGACAGGGTTTGATTTGATTTTAAGTATCTGACTCTGACATTGTTCTAACCCCAGATACAAAGTATATTGGAGTCATGTCTATTGGTGTTTGGGTTGGTCTGTCCGTCCATCTGTATACGAGATTTGTCCACCCTATTTCTCGGCTATCTTTGATTGAATTTTTATGAAACTTTACAAGACTGATAAGTACCAAGCCTATTTGCATATTGTTGGTTCGTCATGATTTGCTTGATTTTGAATGAATTATGGCCCTTTGTTATATTTCTCAAGACTGTCTCACGGTGATAACAGTAACTGACAAAGCGGTATCTGGGGGTATTCATCATCTTCAATGATATTATTTTTTTTCTCTTGTGCCTTATGGCTATATCATATGGTTCTTTATTAATCCCTTTGTTTTATATCACAGGCTTCAGCTCCTTTATTTCCCTGTGGTTCTGTATTGTTGTGTTTTATCTTTTTCCATGGCTTTGATGAAACAACTGAATATGTATCAATCTATCTTTCTCCGTAGCAGTCAAAATCGACATCATGTTTTATAATTGATGCTGTCAGTGGAAGAATTTAGAAGTAAAAATATGAAAAGGGTGTTAGAATAATATGAAGTAAATAGAACATTTTTTTTATCTTAATTTTGAATATAGTATTTTCTTTTACTTTTCATCATATAAAATGCACATCTTTACTTGTAGCTTCATAAATTTATGAAAAACATTTTACAAATTATGACCATGACATTGTGCAAAAGAAATATTATTATATAAATATCCTATGAAATCTGGGTCTGTGTTTATCACTTAACTATATTTATCATATGGTTCTTTACATATCATATCAGTCTGTGATGCATGGTTCAGCCTCTGTATTTTCACATTGGTCTGTATTTACCATGTTGTTGTGTATTTATCATAACACTACAAGGACTAATACTCATCTTATTGTATGGTTTTACCTACCAGGACCTGGATCAGAGGTACAATGCCCTGCTGCAGATGTATGGGGAGAAGGTGGAGGAAACAAATGAGCTGCGACTTGATCTTCAAGATGTCAAGGACATGTACAAGGCTCAGGTGAGACACATTCAGTGACACAGGATTACTGTTTCTTCTATCTTTAATCATTTTAGACCTTCAGCGGTAGTTGCACCGAACATTCTTAGAGGAAGTTATATTAGAACACTTATTGTCAAATTCTATCATTCTAGTTCCTAAAATAAAATTACCCAAACGTTTAATGTGCTCATGATGAGCTATAAGTATGGACCTGTGTCCATCATCCTTGCATCCGTCATTAACAGTTTCCTTTAAGCAACATCTCCTAAACTGCTGAGTGAATTTTGACCAAAATTCACAGGATTGATCCTTATGAGACCCTCTATCAAAATTGTTCATATTGTTTTGATTGGTTGAGAAAATAGGTCACTGGAGCTTAAAATAGATTTTAAAAATTCAAATCTTCTTCTGCAAAACTGCATGGCCTAGAGCTTAGATATTTGGTGTGTAGCATTGTCTAGTGGACCTCTACCTGGGGTCAAAATTGGCCCAGACCCAGCGCTCACTTGATTTTACATAGAAGAAAAACTAGAAAAAATTTCTTGTCAGAAATCACAAGGCCTGGAGTTAAAATATGTGGTCTGTAACATGGCCTAATGGACATCTGCCAAGTTTGTTGAAATCATTGACCTGGGGTCAAAATTGGCCCGGTCCAAAATATGTCAGACACCACAAAGCCTGGAGTTAAGATATTTGGTATGTAACATGCATAGGGGACATAAATAGTACTGACAAAATTTGGAACACAGACACATTTGTGTGTGTGTGGAATAACGATTATCTTGCTGTATTTCTGCATGGATTATGGATTCAGTATGACTTTTAAAAAAGGCAATGAAGGCAATATTTCTCAGGAGAGCGATTCAGGGCCATCTTGGCCTTCTTGTTTCTTTACAATATTTTGTAAGCTGTTAAGGTTATAATTTATGTCATCTTAGTCATGTACTTTAGTAGTTTGTATAACAGGAACGGTGAAATATTTATCTACTTGATTTGATAACTTTTATAAAAATATTGTTTAGCACTAAATATTGCTAGTGGAAAATTTTCCCACTTTTAATTTGAAAGCCATGGGCAAATTTTAAAAACTCCCAATATTTTCTGTTATATGTATCATATGTCAGAAACTTTAATCATTCAAATAGCTTTTTAAACAAAGTCCTAGTTGATGCTAATGATTTCGTTA